>CM076586.1:19185000-19583445 GCA_038430175.1 Ficus hirta
CAAATTGAAAGATTTGAAAACCATCGGATATTTGGGTTGTGTCAATCGCCAGTCCCCCTCTATCAAAAATGAAATATCCGAATTTATTATTTGCTGATCTGGTTTTTGATTACACATATATATAGCTCCCATCAAGTTTTAATTTAATTATTACATTAATACAACGCTAAATAAATATATCTATGTATATATATAGTACTACTGCGCGAATGTGCAAAAATACTTTTATTTACTACGTGGTTACCAAATAATGCAAATCCCTTCAAATGTAATTGTATTTTTCAAAAGATATCTTATCCTCTCTTTTTAATCTACAAAGGGATCTAAATCAGACGCATTACATGCTAAGTCAACAAGAAAAGGGAGAAATGCACATGTTATATACCAAACATGATCAGTAAATTCCTCTCTTTATATGCATTTTGTAAAATACTATATATATGTATATTTATTTGTTTACCAAAATTTCTTATCACCAATATATATATATATATATATGTATTGAAATGTAAAACTATTATTAGTCTATCTTCTAACAGCTGAAGCATTTGGGAGAATTGATAAACTAACATGATATCAGAATGGGAGCTCCTGAGTTTGAACCCCTACAATTGCACTCTTTATAATCCCTTTATTATCATTGCAGGTTGGGCTTTTAATATATTTCGGGCTTCTTATAATTTATGTTGGAGTTTCAAATTAATATTTATCCGCACATTTGTTCATTGTCTGGCCTGCACGTGAGGAGGAGTGTTAAAATATAAAACTATTGTTAACTCATCTCCTAACAGCTTAAGCTTTTAAGAGAATTGGTAAACTAACAATATGTATACTTTAAACTGAAAGTAAGTTGCAAAAGGAACATTGTTCTGCTTTAAGTTAACATTTCCTTTAATTAACTGTCTTCATATTTCATTTAAAAAGTAGTTATAAATTGACACCATGGCACATGCATGTAGTATCAACCATCAGACATAAATTTATTAGTTAATCCTTATATATATATATATATATATATATATTATATGTATTTTCCTTTTTGGTTGGAACCCATATGAATCCGGTTCCTAAATATCACAGAAAAGTTATTGAAGCAATGAAGGGCTTGTAGTATATATCGGTCGAGTCAACTACTGGGTAAAGCACAGGCAGATTTTCATTAGAGACCACAAATAATGCTAGTTGTCAACATGTTAGAATGCATGGGCAACGGAGAAAACTGGAATTAAAAAAAAAAAAAAAGAATAAAATACACACACACACACACACAAAAATATAAATAGCCAAAATAAAACTGGTTGTATATATTAAACCTGTTTTTTTTCTCTCTGATGAGAATTGATACAAGTACTGCTAAACTACAACCCCACATGATTATGGTATATTTTATTTGCGTATTCAATTTATCCTTCTTGTCTTCAACTTGTGTCGTCACTTAGCACTTGTTAGTATCATTAGATACTATATATCATTCATATAATAATATAATATAAAAATCCTACTTGTAAATATATATAAATACATACATACATACATATATATATATATGTATGTATGTATGTTAATTTATAAAGTACAACAAACACCATATTCCACGTATCACTTGGAAAAATGAACTCCATTCTCTTTGCCTCCAAATGCACAAACAAAAGCTATTCCATCTTCGCTAATATCAAGGTGCATCTATATAAAGAGGTTAAATTATTTACACCCATATCGATTAACTTTTAGTGAAACTCATAACTCAAACGAACCAATTATCCAAGCTAGAAAAACTAAAAAATTATTAACAGAAAAAGAATAATCGTACATTTACAAAAGGAACTTTTTAATTCTCACTGCACTGGATTAGTTAATGAAAATCTGATCGATCAGAATAGCTAATAGCTACTTAATTCAATCTCTTATTAATTTTAACTTCACATGCATCACATTTAAGAAAGACTTGGTGGACATTATATATATTCAACAAATGAACTAATTGATAAATTTCGTAATTTTTGAAAATTTTCAAGTCTTCAATGTAAAAATTATGTACGTGCTTTATATTAATCTTATATCCTTTTTAACTAATGTGGAAAATTTTATGCATTGTTAGCGCGAATTAGTTTATTCTAATCTCAATTAAGCTCTCTTTATATATGATGCTTACACATATGCTAAAATAATATCATGATACTTGTTACTTTCCTTGGAAAGAAAAAGGGTAATTTTAAATTAATTAGCACTTTTTTTAATACTTTAAATTTAGAGATTTAAGAACACGGATGGTCTCATTTTGTCCACTAAAATTTAAAATGACAAAAATATCCCTCTTTGACCTTTTCGTAAGTTGCAAATTTGATATCTTTGTCCTCGAAATGTTAATTTTTTAAAAGTTATAATCACATTTTTTTTTTCCAACGATTGTTATATCCTAAAATCAAAGAACGGATAATATTGAATCATAAACAAACATCCATCCTTTCCACAATTTTTTGGTGATATTTCTCTGAAATTTTTTGAACCAAGATTACCAATATTTCTATGGATCGAAATCCATATTATCATCATTGGGTAAGAGTGAAGAAGAATATACATGTATAAATTGTCTTCTATTTTGTTTAAATTTACTAAATTTCCCTTTTATTGTCGGTTGTTAACATCCATGTGATTTAAACCATTAATTAAAACATTGATGTAATAATAGAAGTATCAAAGTTACAATCGAGGAGGAGTACTTTTGTATCATTTTAAGTTATAAGAAGCAAAGTGAGACAATGATTCTTTTTCAGGGCCAAACTTGTAATTAACTCGAAATTAGAAAGGAAAAAGAAAAAAAAAAAAAAAAAAAAGGAGCTAAAAACTAGTTGATGAGAAGTATTGTTGGCGGGTGGGGGCCAGAAACATTGTGGGGGTGGGTGGGTGTGAATTATAGATGAGGAATTAGGCCTTGTGTTTAGGCGCTCTATTCTCCTTTTCACACATGACCATGTCTCCATACACAGTAATCCATCAACCTCAATCAAATACACTACTCATCTTACTTATTCCTGTTATTTCAAAAAGTTAAAATCATTCGTAGTTGTGGTTTTATATCATGATCCATGTATATATATATATATATATATGTATATATAGATTGAATAAAACAAGCATTTACTCCCATATGCACATATATATAAGTATGTATCAATCAGTCCAAAATGCCTGCATGCCTTTGAAAAAAATGTAGAATGAACACAAATTAGTACTAGATATTTTTTCTTTATTTTCTTAACTTTTTGAAAAACATGGTTGGCTTTATTCATAATGGGTTGAGACTTAGGACCCTAGTGTGTTCTCTTCAGTACTTAAATATTTGACGCTTATAACAAAGTAAGAGGTTTTGCCTTTTTAAGATGGATGATGATGAAATTTGATGACCGGAAGCGACTTATGATTGGGACTAACAAAATCTTAAGCTTTTGTAGGGTCACGCCCCTATAAATAAATAAATATATATATATATATATGTGCCTGTATTTCCATAAATAAATAAATAGAGAATTAACATTAATGTCCTTAATCCAGACGAGACACATGGCTTGGGGATAAGGAAGATAGTTTTGGTCTCACAAAGAGCTGACACCATTATTTTTTGGGCGGAGTGTTTTGTGATTTGATTTGCTCTCCCACTCATTTTTAATTCAAACTCTGAATATATTTTGATTCTGTACTTTGCAGGGTCGTAAGAAACAATGCAATTCTTTTCTTTTTCTTTTTTTTTTTCTTTCTTTTTTTTTTGAGAGCAACAACGCAATCCTGTGTGTGTGTGTGTGTGTGTGTGTGTGTGTGTGTGCGTGTGTGTGTGAGTTTGTGTGTGTGTGTGTGTGTGTGTGGGTTGTTTTTAAATAAATAAATACTTGAATCAAAATTTGCCAAAAAAAAAAAAAAAAAGAAAGTGAGAGAGACAGATGAATCCAACACCCATTAGTCCATGTCCATCGACATGAAAACATATGTGTCGAAACTATTTAATTTCAACCAAAAACATTTTGTGTTTTTCCTTTTGTTTGCATTTATAGACGCAAATTATTCCAATTAAGCCCATTGGTGATCACAAATCAGCCAAAAAGAATAACTTATCTTTATGTTTATGCCCTACTCTGTTAAAGTTAATTATTTTGTGGAAAGTTGTTCTAATTGTCTGATATAGCAATTTTTTTTTTTCCTTAATTTTGTTCGGCTTTGTTTTGTTTGTTTTTGCTTGCTAAGATGAAAAATGATGAAAATATTAATGAAAATGAAAATAAATTAGTTATTATGAGTTCATTAATCCAAATGTATTTTTAGCTTACAAATTAAAAATCCATAAATTATAAGATGAAAAGCATGGGCCAAACAAAACAAAGAAAAAATTATTTATTAAAATCATGAATCAACCATATTGTTTTTGTCGTCATGGTTTGGCACAGTTATAACTTACTTTGTTGTGACAGAAAATATAGCTATCCAAAACCGTTATTAGGGTTTGTGTTAATACATTTCAACAGAAATTCCTACCATCTTTACCCAACATATATATGTGGTGAATCGGTCAACATATACTCGGAGCTTTTTACTGTATATTTCTGAATATTAAATCTAAATAAAACCACACTATAATAAATAAAAAAAATTGAAGAATATAACGTAAATTTAACAAAATAGTCTTATTGGGAGAGTTTTTCCACTTCTACTATAAAATTCTCATGAAAGCTAGAAGAAATTTGGCCAAACATTAAATTCGTGTCTCTGTCGCTTCTGTCTCTAAAATTCTTTGTAGACCACCCAAGATTTGCAATTTTTCGGCTCTATTCTGAAAATAGTCACTATTTAGTCCTGTTCGTTTTGTAAATTTATTCACCTTATATACGTACATAAATAATTTCGTTAAATAATAATACCAAGTTTAAAAAAATAAAAATACCGTTCTCAAATACTAATTACACCTGGAAAGTTTGTTAGCAAGAGATCAAATACATTTAAGCATGCTCGTATAAACAAAAAAAAGCTTATATATATATACATACATATATATATATATATATATGAATGTAAATAGAAATATTTGATAAATGGACATTGCTGAAAATGATCATCTTAAGGCAGCTTTCTTAGCTGTGCTAATGATGATGTAATCTAAGAGTGTGTGTGTGTGTATATATATATATATATATATATTTTAACATAATCATTCTCATCTACATGATTTTCCTACTTTGTACTTTTAATTTTAAAATTTTCACTTCACTTTTTAAAATTTTAATTAATCTCTCTTTATTTCTTTTATTAGAATTTTGATTAAAAATAGATTAAAAAAGAAGTAAATTAGTCTCACTAAATCCCTTCTGTTACGATTTCTATTAAAAACAAATAAAAAAAGAAAACCACATGATCATACATAACTATTTCTTTTTTGTTTTTTGTTTTTTGTTTTTTTTAACATAAATTCTAATTAATAGGATTAAGTAGGACTAATTCAAAATTCAGGGGGCCAAGTGAGGGTTTTTAAAATTCAATACTAAATTGGGAATAATCCTAAAGTTGAGGAGCATACATGAGAATAATCCTTCTTTATATTAAAAAATATGTATGTTTCTCTCATTTGTTCTCCAACAATTCTAGGATCATTCTCATTTTGCCATTTAAACTTTAAATTTGTCCCACTAACTCTTTTATAAGAATTTCCGTTAAAAATACGTGGAAAAAGAGGGGGAGTTAATTTCACTTCACCACTCTAGTTAGAATTTCTGTTAAAACAAAAGGAAAAAACAAATTCAAATGAAAGGAGCACTCTCTTTTTCAATATTGTGTTTTCCATATTAAATCTGAACAGTTGATTCTATCACGTATGATCTAACGATGAGATTTAAATGATTTTATATTTATTATGAACCATTAATTGAATTATTACGAACAGTCAGAATTCAATTCTGATAACCAATAGGAATGTCTGTTGGAATAGATGTATTTTTTGAATTAACATACATGTTTTTTTTTAAAATTAATAGACACCTTTTGACTAAAATATATGTCTGTTGTATCTGTTGCAACCCTTCATGAATAGACTTATCAAAGTCTATAAATCTCTAATTTCTAATATCAGTTCATCTCTTGTTATGGAATTTAATAAAATTATTACTTATTAAATTCGTGAGCTTGTTGTATCTTGAAGGTAATATACCATAACATCCCGTAGCAAACTATTCGTAATGGGGACAAATAAAACCTTAAGAAAAGTAATTCATTACGCTTCGAACCCTCAGATTTTCTGTCTTTTCTGTTTCGTTTTCTTTACACCCAAACAGTTTTTCACCGCCCATTGTTTTCAACATAAAATATATAATCAATGTGGTGTATCAAAGTAGCATTATTATATTTAATGTACTATTTATACACGCAATAGAAATAAATCAACCTAACAACATAACTTATTTGTGAGATTTTCCGTACCACAAAGTTGAGTTATGAAACATCAATGTACATACATATAGTATGATTTTGTTTATCATTTAAGTTTAACTCCAATTAAACTATACTTTTTCATATCAGTTTTTATTTTTTTCTAAAAAGTCAACAAAATTTATAATTAATTTTTTAAAAATCAACAAACTCTAACTTAAAAATTTCATCTCCAACTGGTAAACCAAATACAGTTACATATTATGAGCAACTTAATTGAAGGGCAAGTAAGAAATATATGTATATTTATATATATAGTATTTTCCGACTCAAGGGGTGTTATAACTTTTGGAACTTTCTTATGTAAGTTCTAGGCATTTATATATCTAGACTAGATATCACCTACACCTGAAAGACTTTTGCTTGTGCCATAAGATCAATGTTCAAATATATTAAGCATGAAGAAGACTTTGACGACATTGTTAATATTATGCTTCTATTATTTTCATTTTTTGTTTCCTATAGTTCTAGTTATATATCTAAGGATGACTAGTAATATATATATATATATATATATATATAACATACATATCGATATATATATATATATATATTCCTTCTCGTTGGACAATTTGGAATTCAAGAATTTCTAGGCCTAATGTACATAAATGTCAAACGTCAGCAAGAAATGACCCAAAATTCCATCTTCCATGTGTATTAGGTAATTAGCTAGATACTCTGACTTGTACGTACGCTTCTACGGGTATATAAAAATATTGTATATATAAAACATGATGACCAATGAAACGAATAATCGTGTAAATATAATTTTGAACGCTTTCTTATAAAATAATAATAATAATAATGTAATTATAAATCGACCCACCCAAGAAACCTAAATGCATAGATATTTTCTTTTTGGAAATGTTGTTTAAATTTATGTCCTTTTTCTAAAACGGAGAATTCCATGGTTAGGAATGGAAAAAAAAAAAAAAAATCCTCAAATGTTTAACCTTCATACTATATATTAATATCTTATCAAATTAATTAATGCTTAATGAAAATTTGTCAGTCAAATACTTAAAAAAAAAAAGAATAATTGTATTTCAAATTAATAAAATACAAACACTAATACTTTGAATAAGTTTATAACACAAAAAAATTTAACCCAAATTTTCAATCTCTTCCATTATGTTCGCCTAAAATTTGTTTGCTACCGCATGCAACTCCCATATAGGGCATATATATATATATATATATATATAGTGTTAAAGGTAAAAAGAAACCCAAGTCCTATATCGAAAACATATTATAACAATAACAGATATATAAGGATATTGGGTCACTTCACTTAATAGGTTGACATTTTAAAATGGAAGCCAAATTCCTTATCAGTCTCAAATTCCTTCTTCCTCTCACTAACTTTCATATGGTATCAGATCCCAACAAGTTCAAACGAGCAGTTCGTTCCATCCAATACAAGATTGGTGACTCCAAGAGATCGCACCATCTTGTGGTTCAATCCATCCAATATAAGATTGGTGACTCCAAAGAAAGTACCATTTTGTGGGGACGTGTTAAGGATAAAAAGAAACCCAAGTACCACATCGAAAATATATTAC
Source organism: Ficus hirta (assembly GCA_038430175.1). Taxonomy (NCBI): domain Eukaryota; kingdom Viridiplantae; phylum Streptophyta; class Magnoliopsida; order Rosales; family Moraceae; genus Ficus; species Ficus hirta. Next base: position 19,193,028 of record CM076586.1, read on the forward strand.
AATAATAACAAACATATAAGGATATTGTGCTACTTCACTTAACAGATTGACCTTTTAAAATGGAAACCCTCTTCTTCTCTCTAACTTTCACATATAGTACTAGTTTTGTATGAATAATATTCTGGAGCTGGAATCAAAGAGAGGGCATATAGTATAAAAAGTTAAAGGTTGGGGTGATTTTAAAAAAAAAAAAAAAGACCTCGAGAGGAGAAAAGAAAATTAGGAAAATGGGAAGCGTGGGGAGTGAAAGAGTAAGCCACATGTGAGGTGCAGAAATATGTTTTGAGTGTAATTATTCTTCTTGCTCCATCTCTTGCTTCCACTTTGTCAGATCATCAAACCTATATTATATATATATATATATATATATATATATATACATACAAGTATACTCATTAACACATAGGTGTGGATGATTTAACAAGTGAAGCAATTTTATAATTTCACTAACCTGGAGATTGGAGGTTCGAATCCCTAATCAACTCAGAAGAGTGTTATTGTCTACGTAAACTTAAAAGACGGAAAATGATAGGACCACTATTAGTTTATTTTTTTAACAAAAAAGAAAAAAAGAATACTCATTAACACCACCCTACGTACCATGGCCCCATCTTCATTTTTCTTCCCTAATTATGTATTTTTGTATAGTTTTTATCCCTTACATTGCGGGAGATCAGTGAATTAAGTTTAAAACCAATGGTGGAGTGATATAAGAAGGAGCAAATGAGAGAGTAAATTAGATGAAGTTTTTTTTTTTTTTTTCTTTTCTATTTTTAGCACATGACTTAAAATTAATTTCATTCATTTGAAAATTATAAAAATTGGTAGAAAAAATGGTTAAAAACACATGCAGTAACAAAAAAGTTCATTTTTTCTTCGATTTTTCTCACTTAATGTATGATAGTACTTTTCATTATTTTTATTTTATTTTCCAACTTATGAAACCCAATACTAGTACGAGGTATATTTTCTAACGAGTGTGAATTTGATTTTGTTAAAGGTGCTCGATATTAGTTGTTCCTTCGCTTAGGTTCATTGTAAAACACATTATGCTTCTCATTCAATTTGATTAATTCATGAAATAATTACAAATCTCAAATTCCACCTGTTTTAATTTATTTATTTTTTTTAAGGAAAAGTTCCAATTTCATTAAGGTGACAAATTTACTATAACTGCTGTAGAAATGAACACATGATAAAAATCTACAAAAGTACAATTCAAAGATAAACTGAAAATAGAAGTAGCTAGTAAACGAGTAAGACCATTTGCCCCTCTAGGAATATAAGTACAAGAACTGAAAATTCCTTCTGTATATCAGCGATTAAAGAAAGAGAAGAGAAGGAAAAAATAAAATCGCAAAACTTTATAAATAGATCTCAATAAGATAAAACACCTGCTAAAACTCCTGCATTTCCTACCTTAAGCCCTCTCTTAATATAATTAAAATCCAAAGATACAAAAACTTGGAAAAAATAAAAAGATTAAACTAGTTCGAAGGACAATACCCAAAAAAAAAAAAAAAAATTCCGTTAGAAAGACTTACTAACTCAACTTTAAAATAAAAGAAGATTACAAGAAGCCATTGAAACTTTTCGAGTTAAAATATTTACTCTTTCACCTAAACGCAAAAGATATTTATACCACATTATGCATTATATATTTACTATATGTCATTTAGTGAGGCAGTGTAATTATCATACCAAAAGAAGATGGACACGTGTATATAAATGTAAAGATCTTGTATTCGATAAATGGATATATCCAATAATTATAACTTTTTATTTATAAACTTATAATAACTAATTATTTTACATGTAATTTTTAATTTAAAATATTATAATATAGTATTATTTAGATATTGAAATAAATAATTATTATTGTTAAAAAATATTATATTAAAATCAATTGATTGTGATAATATCTCACAAAAAAATATAAAATATAAATTATGCATAGTAACTTATCTATATATATAGGGGTGGCAATTCGTGTCACGTGTCGGGTTCGTGTCGTGTTAGAGCCGTATCGATTTTTTTCTTTCCCGACCCGAACACGACCCGCGACACGAACACGAAACGAAACCGCGACACGAACCAGACACGTGACACGAATTGTCACCCGTATCGATTTTTTTCTTACCCGACACGAACACGAAACGAAACCGCGACACGAACACGACACGAACCCTTCACGGGTTGACACGACACGAATCGAAATTGACCCGCGACACGAAATTGACCCGCAACACGAAATTGACACGACATTAACACGAAATTGACACGAAATTTGACCCGAAATTGACACGTGACCCGAACTTGACCCGAAATTGACACGAAAAAGCGACATGAAATTGACACGAAAAAAACGGATCCGACACGAACACGACCCGTTTTTTTTTTTTTTTTTTCGTGTCAAATTTTCCCAACCCGAATACGACCCGCACCCTATTTTTCACAACCCGAACCCGCGAAATTCGTGTCATTTTCGAGTCGTGTCGTCGTGTCGCGACCCGTTTTGCCACCCCTAATATATATATTGGCAAAATTGAACTAGGTACCTACAAGTAATTAAGCCTCTTCCTTTTGCAGGCACAGCAATTGGCATGGAGCTAGACATGCATACATGATATAATATTATATGTGTCGGCCAAAATGTTCATGATCATGATGTGTGGCATTTCTCAAGACAAGGCCAATGCCAAATGGTTCAACAAGTTGGTTGGGAAAAAAAGGAAGAATAATTAATAAGTAAATAAATTAATTATAAAATTGGGGCCTACAATTATAAATATGTGTATAAATAATTAAGTAGGGTCAAGACTCAAGAGGGAAACCTTCGTAAGTAAAAAACTTTCATCTTTCCAATCTGTAAAAGTCAAAAGATATGAAAGTAAAGTAAATAATGTTGGGCAGTTGCTGTCAATTATGACTTCAACAAACTTTAAAAAAAAAAAAAAACTTTCTTTATTTTAACACAAGATTTATTTGACATTTAAATTTAATTATAATTAAATTATATATTTTATTTTATTTTTTATTTTTTAAAAAAAATTAAAAAAATTTATAATTAATTTTTAAAAAATCAATTAATTCTAACTTAAAATTTTTATTTCCAACCGACGAATCAAATATAAATATAGTTTTAATATAATCTGATAAACCTAAAAATAAAATTAAAAAATTTGTACCTTGTATATATCACGAGATTCTCATATTAACATATTGCTACTAAAGTTTTTCAAAAAAATAAATTACTACAAAGTATTTGTGTATTTATATACATAGGCTAGGCAGCTATCTTAAGAGTGTCAAGCATTGAACTATGAATCCCAAGTTTCTGACCACAAATGGGGAAGCTTCCTATAAGAGTGAAAAAAAGACTAACGAAAGAAATGATGAGTATTTATTTATTTCTTCTGCAACAATATTCTTTGATTAATTAGGACTTTTCAGGAGGGAGCTGGGACTATATATATATATATATATATATATATATATGTGTGTGTGTGAGTAATGCTTTCATTTAAGAGGGTCTGTCTGTCAAAAGCACCGACTCCAATTATTATTATTATTATTATTATTGCCTTAGAGTTTATAATTAAAGACGCTTTGTTTTTGTTTTGTTTTTTGTCACAATTTTTATGTTAATCTTCTGAGGTAGCTGTGAGAGCACTGTCACTTTGATCTATGTCCCTCAAATGATCCATCTTCTGCTGCATTTGTACTCGCCCTTTATTACATAACCGATATGTAATAAATTCTTTGCATCCATTTGGCAGGAAATGATAATGATTAGAAGTAACTTTATGATTATTATTTTTTAATTTCTTCAGCAAAAACTTTTTTTTAAATATTATTTACACGGATTTAATATTAAGAAAATTATGTGATAGGACGTGAAAAAAAACAAAAAACAAAAAACCCTACCGATTCGTTCTCTAAAAGGACACGATTTCTAATTGTAAGTTCTTTATTAAGGATCTGTTTAATATTCAATCTCAAATCAAAATTTTTATATCAATTTTTATCTTTTTTTAAAAAATTTTTATCTTTTTTTAAATTTTTTTTTATTTTTTTTGAAAAATTAATAAAAATTACTATTAAAACTTAAAATTTTCAACTTAAACTCATTCATCAAACAGATCCTAAATTTTGTTACATTATAATATTTTTCTAATATCATATGGTCTTAAGATGAGAAATAAAGTGATGTGATCCCTTTTGGCCATCTTTCTAAAATAATGATTTAACTTTTTTTTTTTACTTAAAATAGTTGATAAACTTATCAATCAAATTCAATCAATCAATATTTGATTATTAAGTTAATAAAAGATTGATTTATTGATAAATTACTGATTAATGTTAGTTTAACTATCATTTATAAAAAGGAAAAGTATAAAAATAATATAAAATTAAAGATTATTATATTAATATGATAAAAAAAATTATCATTAATTAGATCATTATGATATAAAATTAAATTAAAATTAAATTAAAATTTATATCATATTAATTAATTATGATAAATTTATATCATATTAATTAATAAATAAAAAGAAGATAATTATTTATGTAATTTTCTCTTTATAAAAAAGGAATAAATGTCCTTTTTACTATTCAAGAAAACATTAGAACATTATTTAAACAATACTTGAAAAAGGACATTTTCCTACATATCCTTAATTGCTATGCTAACTGGATAAAGCTCTATTTCTTTTTTCTTCTTAAAATAGTAGGGGATCCAAATAACGGCAAAGAAAAGGTATAAAGCAAAAGGGAATAAAAAGGTCAGTAGTAAACAAATCTATCCGGGAAGCATAGTGAAAAATTTTGAACCAAACATTTGAATTATCAATAGATTCGTGTTTGAATGTTAATATTCTCAATAACCTATTTAATTTTATTTTTTTTTTAATGTAACTATCTAAAAGATATAGAGAAAGACTGGAAAATGACATGAATTGATTTAAAAAAATATTGTAAAAAATACCGGAGAATATATATTAAAATGGACCTAAATTTTGGGGAGGGGAATTTTTTACGGTTTAAGAACGAAAAATCAAATGACATTTTGATACTCTATTTCTATTTGTGTCCATCAAATGTTCATTTATATGGACCATTTATTTAAATAGTTCAAATGCTACAAAATGACAAACGGGGACAAAAAAAAAAAAATGCATAGTTTTAATTCTTATTTAAGTGATTGCATCATCACCTACAAAATCAATTTGGAAACTGTTATCGGCCTTTCATCTTTCTAATGCAGATTATTTGTATTAGAAAAGAAGAAGAAGAAGAAATTATTGTTAATCTTCACAAGAAAACTCATCATGAACTCTACGTGCAAGGAGAGCAAATAGTGAAGAAAGCTTCATTATGTTGAATGATTAATTAGAACTTTATAGTCAAAAAGATTGATTTTGTCAATTAGTGGTTTACCTATATTTAACATAAAGGAAGCAAATTAAAGAGCTCAACTAACCAGTCTTTTGAATGAATTCCACCTAGTAGACCCATCCATGGCAAAGAGCATCTAGACTTAAAAAAAAAAAAAAAAAGAACATAGCATAATTTCATTAATTAAATGTAAGGACATCAATAATTCTTTTTAATTTAAAAAAAAGGTTGGTGGTAAGACTTAGGCGATTTTGCTAGGATTTGCATTACAAGTTAGAGGGCGAAAAAATCCAGTTCTCAGAAGCGTTTGGGGCATACAATTTAATTGGAGTTTTGAAAAATTTTAATTAGAAATAGGTGAATGTTTGGAGTTGTGTATTTACTTGAAAAAGAACTTTGATAGTTATAAAGTGTAAAAACTTGAAACGTGTTAAAAAAAAAAAAAGAATAATATGGATCTTAAAAAAAAAAAAAGTCATCTCATTTTTGTCTTGAAATAAGAATATTATGTACTTAAGTTTGGATTTTTAAGAAAGATTTTGGAGATATAAAGAGTGAAATTGATTTATTTTTGGAAGAAAAAAAAATTGAAAAACTTCAATTGAAATGGTCCTTAGTCATTCATGCCTAAACTCGAGTAGAAATTCAAATAATACACATTTCTTGTAAAAATTATCGAAGTCAAATAATACAAACAAAGACAAAACTTAATGAAGATTTGACGTTATTTATTGATGTACATAAGAATTTTCTACATCTTACCGCAAAATTTTATATCGTTTGTCACGGGACCCTGAAATGTTCTTGAAATAATATATATATATATATATATATATATATAAAAGAAAGAAAGAAAGAAAGAAAGAAAGAAACACAAATGCATGATTAGGGGTAGCTATTAATAAGAGAGGGGATGAGTTAGGGGGAGGGGTCCCCCCAGTCACAGTCACATGATCATCTCCACACCCCCCCCAACTCTTCAACGCCGAAGCTCCTTTGCAGCAGCCCGTCTGTCCTCTTCACTCTTCCTCTTGTTAATATTGCCCTCCTCCTAACTATAATTACCTTCTCTAGTCTAATTATCGACTATTCATATTCCATACCCAAAACCAAAAAACCAAAAAACCAAAAAAAAAAAAAAAAAAAAAGACTTTTATCCTCTGATCTGCCACAAAAATTACAAATTACAAACAATTAGATAGTACTAATCAAGAACAAGTCCTGTCTCTTTAATTGTTGTTTGTGAGCTTTGGAAATCTGTTTCCAATGGCATTTAATTACTATTCTGCCACCACCCCCCTTTAATTCAATTGCCACCACCTGCTGCACCACCACTACTTTCTCTCTCTTCTCTTTCACCCCCCCCCCCTCTCTCTCTCTCTCTCTCTATACATATGTATACATACATAAGATCTCCATCATCCGTATATATGTATATATATACACAGATATACTTTGCCATCACTTCAAGCAAAATTTCTTTTTATTTTTATTTTTTGGTTTTATTTTTAATAATTTATTTTTGTGCAAATCCCATAAATATAAATAAGTCATTACTAATAAATTAAGTAAATGGGACGTTGCCTTATAATAGTAAACCTCTGATTTCTATTTGTCACTCTCCCCCACCCCCCCCCCCCCCCCTTCTCTCTTCCCAATCGAATCTTTCTCAGTTTCAGAGCTTCTTCAACCCCCCAGAGAAGCTTTCTTCTCTCTCTGTAATTTTCTTTGAATCTGAAAGGATATGTTTTCGCCGGCATTTTGAATATTATATATATATATATATTTGTGATCAGCATTAAGCGGGTTTGGGTTTAGGAAAGTTTTGTGCTTATTGGGAGTTGGAAATCTGAATATATCGATTTATTTGTTTCTATATATATATATATATATATAAATGCGAGTGAAGGAGATGCACCCGCTGTGCTGCATATCGCTGGAGAGCACGGCGGGAATCGGAGACCAGTCGCCGGAGATGCTGTGTCGGACGCGGAGCTTGCCAGCAAGTTTAGCAGAGGGCAATGCGGCGGCGGCGGAGGCGACGGTGGCTGGAGTGCTGTACAAGTGGACGAATTACGGGAAGGGGTGGAGATCCAGGTGGTTCATGCTGAGGAACGGCGTCCTCTCCTACGCCAAGATTCGCCGCCCGGAGATCACCGCCCTCAATCTCTTCACTCCCAACGACGACGTTCGCTTCATCGGCGAGATCTCCTCCAATAGCCTCTCCGGCTGCTCCTCCTCCGCCGCCCGGAGGAAGCCCCCTAAGAAATCCGTCGCCATCGTCCATCTCAAGGTAACCCAAACAAACAAACAAATAAACAAATAAATAAATAAATAAAAGCAAAGAATTTCGCTTTCGAAATCTCGATCGCACATCAAGGATTCGTATCGTGATTCGCAGTGTTCGATTTGGATTGTACAATTCATTCAAATCAGGATATAATTCATGGAATTTTCATTTTTAATATATATATATATATATATATATATTTTTTGTGGAGATTCTACTAAATTCAGACAAAAGCAAATGGCTTTTGGCATTGATATCCGAGCGGGACAAGCGAGAAACTAGAAACTGGTGGTTTCTCTCATTGTTCGTCGTGTTCTCTTCTTTCCTGATTTCTCTCTCTTCTGGGTTTTTCTTTTTTCTTTTTTCTTTTTTCTTTTTTTCGATTTCCCACATTGTGAATGAGACTTTTGATTGTTTTCTTTTAATAAATTTTTTTTTTTGGGGGGGTTTAAAATTCGCAGTTTAACTGGGTGTTTAGTGTAGAGTGCGTCACATCAGCAGGTGAAGAAGGGGGTTGGGGGAGGGGGGGGGGGGGTAAAGATAGGCTGTGTCGTAGGCCTAGGTTAAATTTATATTTCATCTCTTGTCACATCATCATTCATCCGCCCTGATCTCCATTCGTTCAGACTTCAGAAAAATGCCCTTCTCTTTCTTCCCATTTTTCCTTTTCCTTTTCTCTTCCGACCCTAAAGAAAAAAATTTTTTTATTAAGAAAATAATCAAAACTTGAATCTGTCAGTGTCTACCTTAGCCATTCAACTTCTTGACTTGTTCAACTGTAAAAACTTTATTTTTCTTTCTAGAAGTTTTGTTTTGTTTTTTCAGAAAATATATACATATATACACGTAAGAGAACAGTGATCGGACGGCGGGACTGTGTGTCTCGTTGAGATTCATAAGCGGGAGTGTGTTGGTGTTTGTTTTTGACTTTTTTTTCTTTTTTAATAATAAAGTTGTGTGTCTTTAAAACTTGCTTGACATTTGATTTTGATTTTGATTCATTTTTAATTATTAAAAAGAAATGCCAACTATTTAGGAAGAAGTGAGCATGGTGGGGACGCGAGACTATTCATTGGGGTGGGCCGGTGGGGTTTGAATTAGAGAACCACTTCAAAAGAGATTAGATTTTGTGGTGCTTATATATATATATATATATTGCATATTAGTTAGTGAATTAAGCATAAAAAAGGATATTCTTTTTAGTAGTTTTCGAAATGGGGATCTGAACGAGGAATTCCAAAAATATTATATAAAAAAAAATTTATAATTTTTTTCGGTTGAGTAAGTAAAGTGTAATAACTAGTGTGTGGGTTTGAGCAGATCTCTTCGTTTAGAGAAAGCAAGTCAGACGACAGGAGGTTTTACATATTCACGGCAACAAAGACACTTCATCTGAGAACTGATTCGAGGAGAGATAGAGAGGCTTGGATGCAAGCTTTGGTGTCGACAAGGAGTCTGTTTCCGCTGAGGACAGTCCACGACAGTCTCTCCATTGTGCCTCATGATCTGTCCGTGTCCACCGACAGGCTTAAGAAGCGCTTGCTTGAAGAGGGTGTTGCTGACAACCTCGTCAGGGATTGTGAGCAAATCATGCTCTCCGAGTTCTCTGAAATCCAATCTCAGGTCAACCTGCTTTGCCAAGAGCGCTCCAATTTACTTGACACCTTGAGACAGTTGGAGGTCTGTTCTTTTTCTATTTTTTTTTTAAATTATTATTATTATTATTTTTTATCTTACAAACGACCCTTCTCCTAGCTTTACTGTATTCATGTTTGAGGACGTGTACCGATTATTTCCGATTCACTTAATTAATCTGTAATGTTCTTTGGATACTTAGCAGTTCATGATATGCCCAGCCAAAAAAGATGTTTGGCCTCTTGAAAATATGTTAGGGCTTTAATTTATGAGGTGATGAATTGGTCTTTGTTTGTTCCACTCTGATGTGGTATCTCATCAAATTGGCATTCCCAATGCTGGAGATTGTGATGCTTCGTTGGTATTGCCGTGTTTGCAAATGCATTGGATTTCTGGATTTTTTTTTTTTTTTTTTTTGACAATCTCTTGTCTGCATTGCTCTCTCTCTCTTTTGATAACTTATAATTTTATGCGTTTTCACGTTTTCATATGCAGGCAGCTAATATTGATGCTGAAGCATCTGGAATAACTGATGGTGAATTCCAATTGACAAAGCACGAGTTTTCGAGTCTAGGGCGGGGCAAATATAGTGGTAAGAGTGATTTATTTCTATCTTTTGCTTCTGCCTTGTTATTTTCTGGTCACGTATAGAAATATATTATTAACTGTTTATGATGATATAATGGGGTATCAGTCCTCTTCTACGGATGCCGATGAATGAGGATTCTTCTTTAGGTTTACAGTCTATGTTTATTTAGTGGCTTCTCAGCACTACTATTTCTTTAAATATATGTTTGGTTCTTAGAATGCAGTACAACTGAGTCATCTGATGACATTGAGAAACAAGAGCTTGAAGAAGTGTCAGATGAAGATGAAGCATCGTTTTACGACTCAAGAGAGTTTTTTTCTGAACCCACCACCGCTTGTGGGTCTATGAAAGAGACTGTAAATAACGTTGATAAGAATAGGAAGCCCGAAAGTCGAATTGGTAATGCGGAGAAAATGCAGAATCAGAAGGAATTAGTTCAGGACTCTAGATACCCACATGTTGAAAGGCGAACAAAGCTTCCCAATCCACTCGAGAAAGAGAAAGGAGTCAGTCTATGGTCCTTGATCAAAGACAATGTAGGGAAGGATCTTACACGAGTTTGCCTTCCCGTTTACTTTAATGAGCCAATATCATCCCTTCAGAAATGCTTCGAAGACATGGAGTACTCTTATCTTTTGGATCGTGCATATGAGCATGGAAAAGCGGTAAGGTGTACTAACTTATGAACATAAATTAGGATGTCATGTCTATTTATGGTCCTTGTTACCAAAGAATCCCTCCTAGTCATTTTCTTGCTATATTTCTGACTTTACAGCATATTTTCTTTCGTTCTATCTTAAGACTTGTGAAGTTGATGAGTAGACGATCTTGGAAGTTACTTGAGTTTCTTGTGTTTCAAGTTAGGACGATTATATTGAGTGCAGTATAATAGTTTATGTACATCAATGATAACCCTTTTCTTAGAATCTCAATATCCTGATTCTAAATTTCTTCCTTGGGATCTTGTGTAACATTGTCAGGGGAACAGCCTCCAAAGAATTCTCAATGTTGCTGCATTTGCGGTGTCTGCATATGCTTCATCTGAAGGTCGGCATTGCAAGCCCTTCAATCCATTGTTGGGGGAAACATATGAAGCTGATTATCCTGATAAAGGAATCCGCTTCTTCTCTGAGAAGGTACTCTGTCATACATTGAACTTCACGCGAAATAGAAGTGCACACTTTTATGTTTAGCTTAAAAATGGTCCAAATTTCAGGTTTTGCTTCACAAGACATTTTATTGGCATGAAATTTTGTAGGATGTTTCTGGACAAAAAGAGATGATGGTCATATTAGATGATTATTTTATAGTTAACAAGAAATATTTCAATCTTCATCCAAAATGGTTGGACAATAATCCATGCTGAAACAGGTTAGTCACCACCCAACTCTCATTGCCTGCCACTGTGAAGGTAGAGGATGGAAATTCTGGGGTGACAGCAACCTCCGATCGAAGTTTTGCGGCACATCAATACAGCTCGACCCTGTTGGAATTTTAACTGTAGAATTTGATGATGGTGAAGTTTTCCAGTGGAGCAAGGTGTGTGAATTGCTGTACTTTTCTTCTATTATACAGTTTCAGTTATGTTTCTCTAATTGTATATTAAAGTTCAAATTTACTGAGATATAATCATGATGTTCACAGGTCACGACGTCTATTTACAACCTTATCTTTGGCAAAGTGTATTGTGACCACCACGGGCTTATGCATATACGTGGCAATCGCCAGTTTTCATGCAAACTGAAGTTCAAAGAGCAGTCACTTCTTGATCGAAATCCTCGCCAAGTAAGCAATGCACTCTATGCTCGAATCCCTGTAACTGCAAGAATACCTCAAAACTTTCTTTGTTCTGCTTTTCGATTATGATTCTGCCACTAAGGATGCAGATGAGATCATCTAATTTTGAAGTTCTTTTCATCCTCTAAACACTATCGAATTAATATCGTATCTAAATTTGCAGGTTAATGGATTTGTTGAAGATGTAACGGGAAAAAAGTTTGCTACATTATTTGGGAAGTGGGATGACATCATGTATTATGTTAATGGTGATGGAAGCAGCAATTCGAAGGATTGTACTTCATCATCTGACTCATCTTTATTATGGAGGAGGACTAAGCCGCCTCCTAATCTCACACGGTACAACTTAACTTCATTCGCGATCACATTGAACGAGCTAACACCTTGGTTGCAGGTAGACATGATATATTAGATGACTTATTTCACGTGCATTTTCATTTTCCTCGTGCATCTCTAATCCTCTTTTATAGCTTTGTCTGATCCCGGGTATTTGATCACGGATTAAGGAGAAGCTACCGCCCACGGATTCCAGGCTTAGACCAGACCAGCGGCATCTGGAGAATGGAGAATATGAGAAGGCAAATGCAGAGAAACAGCGGTTGGAGAAGAGGCAGAGAATGGTATGTCTTGTAACAACTCTTGTGTCCCTCCCTATATATAATATATATAACACACACACACTCTTTATGACACGCACCAATGTCCCAGTAGTTATCTACCTATGAACACAAATTGCAGTTGGTGAAAATCTATGTTTCACAACAGAAGACTTGAAGAAGCAAATTGACAACTTGTATTGTTTCACTGACGAGTACTGAGGATATGTTCCGTCATCATGCAGTCAAGGAAATTACAAGAAAACGGGTGGAAGCCGAAATGGTTTGAGCAAGAAAGGGAAGACGGACCTTTTCGCTATGTGGGTGGCTATTGGGAGGCGCGTGAGCAGGGAAATTGGGATGGCTGTCCCAACATATTTGGTGAACTTAATGAAGACCTTGCTGGGCCGTTAAAGGGGTCATGAAATGATTCAGGTTCATATATATATATATATATATATATATATATATCTGTTTCTCCCCATAAAGCATTGTCACATTCTATAATCAATTTTCCTTACAATGATGTGATTTGCAAGTCCATATTGAGTGTTAATCCGAATTAAACTTGGATTAAAATTGCAGGTTATAGGGTATAGATAAGCCGGTTTCGGAATTAGAGTGTAGAGAAAAAAGCTCCAGAGAGTTTTATAGCTTGGTTCGGTTCCTGAATTGGTGCGTCCAAGAGTTTGGAAAGCAGCTTATTAAATTAAAGAGAACTGACCCCAACGGGAATATAAAGAAGGGACTCATCTTCTAACTATATAATTAAGGTGATGAGATTAGATTATAGTCTAAGATATCCTTGTAACCCCAAAGATGTTTAGATTATAGTCTAACAAGTAATCCTTGTAACTTCCACCTGTGTTGGCTTAATTACATGTAATGTAATATCTCCGCTCTCTCTCTCTCTCTCTCTCTGTTTTTTTTTTTTTTTTTTTTTCCTTTCTTTTTTTTGATTCCTTTTCTCTTAATCTTTGCTAGCCGTTGGCTGAGCACTGAATTTACTTCCACATTTATTTGTATTTTCACTTTTTTCAGAATAAAAGAAAGATGTAAGCATGTCATCATTCAGTTCAGCAAATTATGGGTTTTGAGCCATTAATCACTTCTTTTCCTATTAATGATCATTACTGTTGGTTATTGTTTGAAGAGAGGTTGATTCTCAGGTCATTTACCAAAATGGCTTTATTTAAGATCTCATTTTAAGAAATGGCCGAATATATATATATATATTTTTTCATAATTACATATTATCAAATTAGGAATAATAATTATTTACAGATAAATAATTAATTCACTAAACTAAGAGTCCGTTTGGGGACAAATGTCCAGATGATATTGGATTTCAAAATCCAAACTCTAATTTTAACATTAATATTCATAAGTTTGAAAGCACTTTGACAATTTTATTTTTTTAAACATAAGGTAGAGGAATTTGAACTCATGAACTCTACTTTGTTGTAGATGTGAGATTATTGCTAAACTAAGTCTCTAACCACATTTTAATAAATTTAAAGATTCAAGGACCAATTCAATCATAATTCAAAAAAGATAAAAGCACCAAAATCAGATACTTTATTCGTATATTGATCATTGTGGAGTGGTCAAAAACTTCTATAAGTGGGGGGGGGGGGGGGAAACTTCATGTTTTTTTTTTCCTTGAGGAAGAAATAATTAGCATTTACATAAATAAGTGAAGTAAATGGTAGGTTTTAAAAATATTTAGAGTAAATAACAAATTTACTTCTTGTTCATATCTTATTTATGAAGTAAATTTGTTATCCACTTAGTAAAATTTGAGTTAAATTATATATTTAAAATCTTGTTATTTACTTCAATTAGTTTCTTAATAATGCTATTTGTTGTCATTGATTATCACTAACTAATTAGCCCAAGACTTGTATCCTAAGCCCGCTGGTGCTTTGGATCTCTTTCCAATTTTCATGTGGGTTGATGAGCTGCTTTAGAAAACCCATTTAGAAACTGCATAATTTTCCCGCTGGCTTGTATGCAAACATATAGTAAAGCAAAGGATCAGCAAAAGGATTTCCCAAAAAATAAAAATAGTTAAAAATTAAAAAGAAAAAGTAGAGTGAATGGAAAGGAAATAAAAACGAAAAAAGTTATATCTTTTTTGTTTTTCTTCTTTTGTGTGTCGAATGACATATCGAGAAAAAAGTAATATTCTTTTTTCTCTTACTTTTTTCCCCAGATTATAAAAAGTAAAGAAAGTAAAATACATAGATCAGTCATGCAACAATTATTTTCTTCCTTGGCGACAAATGTCAATATTAGTTTGAGCGTCGTTACCTTTTCAATCAATTAATTAATTATTATCTTTTATTGTTTATCTTTTATCTTTAAATGAAGCAATCATATATGGTGAAGGACATGGTTAAACAAACTTTTGCTACAATTGAAAAAGATAAATCATAAAGGAATAATTATTCCTGCGAATAGGCTGAATTCAATACAATGTTAAGTAATGGTGCAAGACTTTTTCAAATTTCACGCCATAACAAGAGTTTTTGGTCAAAAAGGTGATCATATAATAAGCAAAAAAGAAAGTGATCAGAAAAATAACATGATACTTCCATTTAAATATGTGCTATTTTGTTTACATGTGGAATTATCACAGTTAATGATTTTGCATTAAAGCATGAGCACAGTTCTAGTAGACCCATGGGCCATGTGGATGGTTTCTTTGTAATTGTTCCTTTTCCACAAGAAACACTACTTAAAAAGAGACCATAGACAACTGGTACACATACATATATATATAAACAAATAATTATGAGAGTGCATAGCTAATGACTCGTTTGGAGAGGCATCTGGAGATGTGGTGTTTTAAAAGTTGGGTTGAAAATGTATGTTTGGAGGAAAATTTTTTTAAAAAATTATATGATACAGAAAATACTGTAAAAATTTGAGATGTGTTCAGAAAAAAAATATGCAAAATAGATTTTGTCTTGTTTGTTTCGTCGTTACGAGTATTTTGACATAAAATTTATCATTTTATTTTGATTTGAAATGAGAAAGTTATGGACTTTTAAAATTTGAGTTTTTTGAAAATAAAAGAGAGCGAAAGTTTGATGTAAAGTTGAGATTTCAAAATCCAGATAGTGTTTTACCATCTGGCGATGTCACCCCAAATGGGGAGAAAACAATAATAAACATATAACAGTTCATATATAGGTATAAATTTTATAATCTAATTTGTATATTGATAAGTCTCTTATTCGACATCATATAGTTTGGCAAATATAGCATCATGATTATACTGACTTGTAATGTTAATTTATTAGTGTGTAATATTTTCTGTTCATATATTCGATATTTGTTGTAAAAGTTTCAAAATGTAATACATATTGAATGTAACTCAATCAATAATTATGCAAGTATTATATTTGTCGGACCTGTACGATTACAGTAATAGAAAATTCATCATATATACAGGTAGGCCAGCCATAATAATAATAGTGGGACTAATCAATGACAAAGTTTAGATGTACATATTCAACTTGTTTAATATATCATGCCACCCCAACTTGGATTTGGTGATTTGTTCATGAAATAGAATTATTAATACATTCATAATTTTCTTTTTGCACCTTTTTGATACCAAGAAAGTTGGATCAATGTCGTCGTTGAAAGTTTGAAGGCAACACTTACGTGTTCAGTTGAATTCTTATTGTTTATCCCAATCCTCTACCTTTTGCAGTTTGCCTAGATGATCAATACACAATTTTTCCTTGCATGAAAATAACGTGTCGATGATATAAATACCATAAATAAATATATATATATATATAAATATCATTGATTATCTTGTATGATTGGTTTTTAACGTCAAAAAAAAAAAAAAAAAAAAGCCCCCCAAGAATTATTGGGGTGGTTGAGGAATTATTGATTAGAAAAATATTTAAAAATTGTAGACGTATCTATAGGTCTCAAGTGTGGAAAATATTTATTAGCTAGGTTAATTCTCAGACCCTTCATGAAAAGGACGCAGCGACCCAGGTTTGCGACATTAAAATATCTACTGCCCAGGATATGGTTTTGCTCAATAATGGTATTCCTTACATGATTATTATTTTTTTTATTTTACATCTTTTTTAAGGCTATGTGAGACCTAACACTACAAAAAAAAAAAAAAAAAAAAAAAAAAAAGGAACGATTGGGTATAATCGAACGTCTAAGCATAAAACCATATATCTGTTGTTTCTTATTAATTTCTTTTTAGGTTTTTTCCTTAATCTTTTTGTTAAAGATACATGGATCCGAATTAATATCACAGTTATATACCTTTACGAAGAATACAACATTGCTCGTGTCATGTGGGGTTTAAATATGAGATATTGAAGTGCCAAATTGCAGGGGGTTCCAGATTTTTTCAGCTATAGTTTGTTATTAATAGTAGTACCTAGTTTTAATTGCCTACTAGCTAGGAACAAGCTGTTTGGTTGGATCACCCTTATTATTAATGTTATTTTGCACTCATCACACACGCTTATATATGATAGTAATTAATCTCTTTAAATGAGTTTTGATTTCAGGTATTAATTATTATTGTTTGTTGTATATCTTAAATTTGCAAAGTCCGGAACAATACCTAATCCAAAGAAATGAAGATCTTCACTTTAGGGTATATTTTAGCTGATTTTGCGGAACTAAATAATAATTTGCGAAAGGCGGAAGAGTCTTCTAACTCAGAACAGAATAGGTTTAATATGTTCATGTATTTTCTTTGAATTAATTAATTTCCCATTTCCCTTCAGCCAAAGGGAAATAATAATAATAGTAATAACAGCAACACAAAAATTCAAGCAAAATTTAACCATAATTTCCTTTAATTAATTTCTATTTTACATGTTATAGCAAAACATGTCGTCACAAAGTGCTCAAAAAGACTTAAGCGCCTAGCTAGTGCTTGATGAAAGACGAATGCCCATTGAATTTTTTTTTTTTTTTTTTGGAAGTACTAGATATACATATATATATATATATATATGCATATAGTTCTAGTGACAAACGACATCAACCTCCTCCAATTGAATGCCAGCATCAGCAAGCCTCTTATCCTTGTAGACATACCATTTGGCACAAACCAAATAGAAGACAAAATTCAAAGCACTCAAAATGGCAAGCAACCAGTAGAAGTCATAAAGCTTGCCTTGGTTGAGATTATCAGCCAGCCATGGCTTCTTATCCCCAGTCACCTTGTGCACTATCGTCACCAACAACGAGCTCACGAAGAACCCTAAAGACAATGTACTTAGAAACAGCCCTGTGCTCATTGTCTTCATTCCTCTTGGACACTCCCTCAGAAAGAAGTCCAGCTGTCCTATGTACGTGAACGCCTCCCCTGACCCCACAAAGAAAAACTGTGGGACCAGCCAGAACACACTCAGCGGGATCTCCGCTGTCTGATTGTCTGTCAGGCCATGTGATCTTGCCACGTTGAGACGCTTGATCTCCGTGAGAGCTGCAGCTATCATTGCGAAGATGGAGAAGAATAGGCCAATCCCAATGCGTTGACAAGGGGTCAGGCCTTGTGGGTTGTTGAGGAGCTTTCTGGCGACCGGGACGATTGCTCGGTCGTAAACGGGGACGGTCAGGAGAATGCTGCCGACGAAGAAGACGGTCAGGGAAGCCGGAGGGATTTGGAAGGACCCCATGTGGCGGTCCATGGTGGTTGCTTGTGACACTGAGAATGTGACCACTTGGGCATAGACCGTCCAAAACATTATGGTGGTGGCCCATATGGGTAACATTCTGATCACGGTTTTCACTTCCTCTACATCTGTTACCGTTGATAAGTTCCACTTGTTTACCGCCGCTGGTGCCAAATTTCGCCTCTTTATTGCTGCCTTATCCAAGAAACTGCCCACGGTAAATTTTGATATGTCCATCGTTAATTATCAGTGGCCGGAGTCAAAAGTTTTTCTAACAGGATACAATATATTTATATATATATATATATATATATTTATAGAAGGCAGAGTAATTAATAACTCAATTATTAAAAAGAAAACATATTGTGATTTTAAATCTTAGAGTTCCTACTCAAATTCATCCCCTCTTATATATAGTCCCAATTATATTAGGTACATATTTGTAATTTTCTACTAGAATATGATTGGGAAAATGACTTTACTTAGCTAGCTAGACCTACTACGGAACAACTATGGACCTTTACTTTTTTTTGTTTTTTGTTTTTTGTTTTTTTTTCCTTAGTAAAAAGATGATGTTGGAGTTAGTACTCGTACGTGAGGTGTTGGAACTTGGATGTGATGAGCTACACATGTTAATTTCCTTTTTTATTTTTCCTTTTGGGGCTTGTTAGGGGCAAATGGGGACAAAAGTATACACATGACGACTACATAGGCTTGAAGAAAAGAAAAAAAGAAACAGGGAAAAAAAAAAAAAAAGAAAAAGAAAAAGACATGTAAGTAGAGAAGAGAAGAGGCTGATGATGATGATTGTGATGATCAAGTTGGGGGGGTAAAAATTAAAAACAAATTAGCGAAGTGTCGTTGAGTGGGTAAGCTCTTATCTAGGGAGGGGAAGATCCAATATTCATCCAATATTATGCAATGTGAGAGCTTATTATAAATAATAAAAATGGGGAGAGGGAGGGTTCCAAGCAAGACAAGAGGCGTCAGGACCGACAGTTCGGTGCTCACAATTAAAGCCAAATACATTACTAATTCCCTCGTGATTCCTAATTTTGATTCCCTCTCTCTCTTCTTCTTCTTCTTCTTTTTTTTTTTTTTTTAAGTAAAAATAATAAAATATATATCACAACTTTCCAACAAAGTATCTTTATGTAACCCTGTGATTCTCCTGACTTCTTCTGTTGGTCCTTTCATGGCTTTTGTTTTTCCACCATATACATTAATTGTAACATATAGCTAGCTATCGTCTCTCTCTCTCTCTCCCAAAAAAGAATACACACACACACACACACATAATTTTACATATATTTTGTGTCTTTCTATTTCTGAACGGTAACATTATTGGCTAGCCATTATTGCCATGTGTATGGAGACATTCAACAAATGGGCTGCCACGTGGCAGTGTATGATTGAAGACAACCAATCTAGTGTTGTGCATGGGCTGTAAACATAGCGTGGGCCACTTTATCGGGATATGATTAAATGGGATGAATTATATATACACACACACACGCGTACTTACATGTATATGTGATATTCATGATCCTATTTATGCTAGAGAAAACGACGATACACATGATTCGATCTTGTTTTGTGTGGTCCTTAGATTTGAAGTCTTTTTTGTTTTCTTACTTCAGTTTTTTGTCGGTGTTCAGATAATCAAACGTATATAAATGGAAACTTGTTCAGATACTTATGAGAATTTAATAAATGATGGCTATGTAACTAGGCCTACAGACATATATAATATTGTAACGTACCAAGCCTAATATATAGCCTGTTAAGAAAGATCTTGTATTCAGTATTAGTATTAGGTATCATCCAGTACTTGTAATTTTTTGTCTAGAAATTTGTAATAATTAGTTGATTTATATGTAACTTTTTATTTAGAATCTTGTAATAATTGTTTAGTTAAAACCTTGTATAAGTATGTTCACATGAGAGAGAGTTAATCAAAAACAAAATTAGCTGCCTATTTGAGGGCCAATGTTTTTTTTTTTTTTTTTGTTGATGACCATGCAAGGCATTTGGGTCAATAAATATGTTCCTAATTGAAATTGATTGGCCTTTATTGGCCGACCATTTCGGAGATCTCTTCAATCACTAGAATATATAGAGCTAATAAAAGGAAAAAAAAAAATATATATATATATATATATATATATATGTATGCACGCGCACACACACACGCAGACCCATCACCATTCATGAAGATAAGCCTACTACCGATTCCCTCCACTTGTTGAGACCAATTATATGCAAGTCACACTCTGATCCCTTAATTAAATTATTTTTCACTTTGACTGAATAGTTCTTTACACGTTTTTGCTTTGCCACACGCAACTAATTACCTAACTAGCTACCAAATTATTAAGTAGTAGTCATTATTAGTTATTTTAAAATGATCGCTAAAGCATCTCAATTGGGTGATCGGTTCCTCAATTATATATATATATATATATGACCATGGTTTTTTGAAATGTCATTTATCATGTGTAAGGGCAATGGCCCCCTTAACTTTTTGTGGCCCCCTTAACTTTTTGTGATATTTTTATATAGTGGGGTTTTTTTAATTTAAAAAAAATTAGTATGCGTATAAACTAGTCTTGTCTCTCATAAATTAAGAGTTATTTATATTTTATTAGACAAACAATTTAGATTTTAAAAAATAAAATAATTTTATTAAATTCATATATATTAGTGAACTTAGTGGTTTGACCTAAAATCTAAATCTGAACTACAATTTTAATAGCTCAGTATTTTAAAATACTGGCCCATTATACTAAGTAATATTTGGTATACACATAAACTAAAAGCTTCTAAAGGACACCAACTCTTCACTTTCCCATTCCACCAATCTCAAACAAATTTGGAAATTTGTTATATTATTTAAGGTGTGATTTTCATTTTTCTTTGGTTTTCTGTATTGAATTTCTTCTCAACTTGAGATAATTTTGTCTTGGTTTGTCGATTCATTATATAACTTTGTCTTGGTTTGTCAATTCATTATTCTTCAACTTTTTGTTTCCGCTTTTTAGGTTTGTATTTCTTTTTTTCTTTTTCCGCTTATTGTTCTGATTCTTTTCTTTCTTTTTTTTTAATTTGATTATGATTTTTCTATTTGTCTTAATATGAAATTGGCGGGCCAACGTGTTACTGTATTTTTTTTTTGAAATTTTTTTTGTTCTTGTATGTTGGTAATAATATGTTAATTCCGATTAGAAAATTAGAAATATCTCGCTAGAAATTAGTGATTTTTAGTTTTTATTATGGATTTTAGCTGAGATAATTAGAAATAGCATTGCTTAATATTCTGGATATAAATATAATTTTTATTTTTATTTTTTCAATTTAGTTTGTGACAAACTTAGGCTCATGGGCTGTAATGGTGTTGGTGCTATATATGGAAGATAGTTTTTTGAATGGCTGCTTGATTGTCTACGTTGGGAAGGAAGTTGCTATAAAATTTAGTAGTGAATCAATTATAGTTGAGTTTGTCTCTATGAAAGATCGTCAAGCATAACTTATATTTAAAAAAAGAAAATGATGTTTCGATATATATAAATTTAATATAGCTACTCTTTTATTGGAGAATAATGTTATTTACAAGTGTATTATATATATATTTTTCATATTTATAAGTGATATATTAAATTTGGAGCTTCAAGATGTGAAACTTAAATAACTATGATATAATGAAGATATTAAGATCAACACTTCAATTTCAGGTTCTTGCTTATATTATTTTTATTTTTAATTATATATAACTAATAATGACATGTTATCCTATTTAGATATAATGTTAATGTTTTCGTATGTCAATTTATCTTGAATTTAATAAACAAAAACTGTTACATATATAGATATATATATATTAGTATAATCTTGATTAAAAAAATTTTTGGCCTCCTCTTACTTATAAATCCTGGCTCCGTTACTGGGTTTGATTTGATTATTTTATTATCTACCAACCTATCATTATCCGAATTTGAATCCAAGGTCTGTATATAGTCTAAAAGTCCCCACAAATAGTCTCCTCAGAAATCTTTTATTATCATTGTTATATATATTAAAAAAAAGAAAACTTATTGTAGCCTCTGCCTTATGGGTTTTAATTAATTAGATATCATATATGCATGTGACGTATGTAATGACCGTCGATGAATATTCGTAATTATTCTATTTGATTAAAGTCTTATTTGGTACTAGAGACTAAAAGATTGGTACTCCAGTTTTAATCATTGAAAAAAAAAAAAAAATCAAAATAGTGGAGCAATGAATCTAGAAAGGTTTTCTTTTTTTCTTTTTTGTTTTTCCCCCCTCAACTAATTCATCAATAATGTTTCCTTTTAATTTTTTTAAAAATAAAATCTTTCGATCTTAATTAATAATATGGAAAGGACCCAATTAACTAGAGAAGAAAAAAAAAACAATAAAAAAGTAAAAAGTAAAACTTAATAAAAGTGGTTGGTTGACGGTACGTGCTATATACATGTATATGATAGTTAAAATAATAATAATAATAATAAATAAATAAATAAAATAAAGAAACAAACATACCGGAACTGCTCGGAGTGGGGTAGCCTTTGCTTGGTCTTCTTGCGGCACTCAGAAATGTCATCGGCATCATACAGAAACGACGGGTCGGAGGGCATCTCGAGCTTCCTGTTCTTCCACGCCGCCACAAACACGGTGGCGATCTCCGTGAGAGGGCTTCCGACCAGTTTCTTGAAGCGGTAACGCCGTGTCCCCGACAAGAACACCACCAGCCCCAACACTATTGCGCAGGCACATATTCCGTACCCCCACTCTCGTCCGAGGTTGTCCTGGATGTACACCAGGATTGTCACCGCCGCCAGGGACCCGATGTTTATGAAGAAGAAGAACCAGTTGAAGAACTTTGTCATCTGCTCTCTCTCCTCCTTGTCGGAATCATCGAACTGGTCGGACCCGAACCCCGACACGCTGGATTTCAGTCCCCCCGTGCCGAGGGCTGTCAGGTAAAGAGCGACGTAGAGGACCGTCAGCTGCATCCCGCTCGCCGGGATGCACGGCGGCACGGTGTTGGCAGCACATTTTGGCGGTCGGAGGCTTGGGACTACGGTTGAGATTGTCAATATTGTCACCCCCTAATAATAAGAACGCAACCACCAAAAACCTAATTAGAAACCTACTTAATCTAGATAATTAGTGGTTAGAAAATAAAATTTAAAAAAAAAATCTAAGTCATAAGTAATAGTTAAAAAATTGTTACAAGCATATATTTGTTGGAGATGGACTTACAGTTGCTTGGACGGTGGCAAAGATGGCAATGGTGAGGTACCTACCGAATTAAAAACCAAAGCGAAACATGTCAAAAAAAAAAGAAGGAAAAGAAAACTTAATTTGTTAATTGAGTTAAGTCATTTAATTAAGTAGCATGTATGTAGTATACTAGTTGGACCGGTTTATGGATGAAAAAAAGATTTAATTTTGAAGTAATGAAATTAAACATTATAATTAATTTTACCTGCCGAGAAAGGTGTCGGCGATGAAGCCGCCGAGCAGGCAGAGCATGAAAGAGGTGCCGAGGAAGTTGGTGACGGTGTTGGCAGAGGTTGCATTTCCCAAATGCATGGTTCCCACCAAGTACGTCACCAGGTTCACGGCTATGCCCAACGTTGTCAACCTCTCCATTGCTTCTCCGCCTGATTAATCAGTACACCATATATTTATAGGACACATGATATTTTAGACTACATATATATATATATATATATTGAAAAGACATATATATATATATATTGAAAAGAAAAAGAATTATATGAGAAGTTCTAATGAGAAGAAGGTGGGTGGGAGGACCTAGAATCATGACGGCGGAAGCCCAACCACCGCTTTTCATCCGCTCGGCGGGGCGGCCCTTGTAGTCCCAGGCATCTGAGAGGGTTTTCCCTTGTGTTTGTGGGAGAGAATCGGTACTAATTGCCATTTATAGATATATTTTTTAAAGAATACCTGCCAGGGCAGTGTGTGTTTTTGTTTTTGAATGAAAGGTGTAAATTTGTTTGGGAGAGAGAGAGAGAGAGAGAGAGAAGAGAGAGGAGGGGGCTTTGGATAATGGTGCAAGGAGGGTGGGAGGGCTTGTGGTCCAATTTATAGTTGGGGGAGTGGCCCCACTTTAATTCAATGGTTTATTAAAATGTGATTGTAGCTCAAGTACGTACTGACACCTGTTATCTAACCTTAATTCCGAAAGTTTGTCCAAGTACGCGACATTAATAGTACCTTTCCTTATTAATTACACAATGGAATTAAGGCCATAGAGTAATTTATAACTTGATATAATTTATGTCTTCCCAGCAAAAATTATTATTTACTGCGTACTATAAAGGGGTCAGTAAGTACCTATACATGTAACGCGTCTTTACCTCTCTCTCTCTCTCTCTCTCTTTTTTTCTTTTTTTTTCTTTTTTTAATTTTTTGTTTTCTTTTGTTTTTCTTGTTTTTTTTTTTTTTTGTGGCTGAAGAATTTTCACTTTTTTTTTTTGGCCCGTTTATTTCCTTTAGTCGGCAATGAAAATTAAAAGTAATTAGTTTGCTTTTTCGCGCTGACATGTAAAGTATATGAATCAGTACAAAACTCAAAACTGGCCGCATGTGTAATCTCTTTTAACAAAAAAAACAATCAAAGATGTGAGCTAAGCTGCTTTAATTTCTTTTACCATTTAAAAAAGAAAAAAAAAAAAAAAAAAAAGAGAAAACTGATTGTGTGATGCACCCTTTATCGTACGATAAGGGTATTAAAGGAGGGAACCAAATGTAGTAGTGTTAAATCATTAAAAAAATAAAAAAGAACCCAAGACTATTTGGTTGAAAATCTCTATCTTGTCCTTGGGTAATTAACAAGTGTTTATGTATATCAGAACAAAAGTTCACCGAATTAAAGAACTCAGAACATAATAAGCAAGTCCTTAATTTGTAATTGTTACCTAACTAAGATTAGTACTTTTTTTTCTTATGGCATGTAGGAGAGAATAATTAATTAGCACTTTTCATAAGCACACTATAGCTAGAGGCATATAATTTTTTTTTCTTTTTTTTGCTAAAGGCATAAAAATATTGTTACAAGGAGAGAGAGAGAGAGAGAGAGAGAGAGAGAGAGAATCAGTAGAGAAACATTAATATAAAATAGTAATTTCATTTCTAGATTGAATGAAGTGTCTGAGTCGTGTACTAAATGGAATGTGTGGTATAGATAATTTTGTCAACTAGCTAATTTCATTCATTTCCAGGCATAAATGGAATGTGTGGTATATATATATATATATATATATATATATATATATATTGAATGGCCAAACTAGCTATTAAATAGGAACAAAAGTGAAATATTTTAAAAGAAACCCAATACCAAATTAAGTGAAGATTAATGGGAAATATATATATATATATATATTTATATATATTCCTTCATAATAATGCAATTAAAAAACATTTTCTTAGCTGATATAATTACTAGTTGTATCCAACCAGCTAGTTAGCTGAGTGAGCTTAATTTCCGTGGGTTTCATGCGAACCCAATTGATTGTGCCGACATTTATTATTGGGTCCACCACAAAATTAATTAGTTATGTAAGTAATCAGTGACATATAATCGTGGACTCTTAGGCAAGGCATATGATAAATTATTAATATTTTCATGGTACCTCATGGGACACAAAGTGTTATGATTATTAGTTAAAAGATTTTTCCTGCTTGCGACAATATTAACATGATTACTATTTTCGTAGTTAATTTATGCTTCAGATCCAGTTAAAGTCATGACGTACATTAGAGAATTTTAGTCTGGAGATCAGCATGATTTTCATTAGTTAGTGTATCCTAGCTAGGGTTCAATTAAAAGTTGACAAACTGCATATTAATTGACGAGAAAATTCACAGCATTCTCAGCATACATATGTGTGTGTGTTTCTAACCTCATTTATTAGTGTCACATTCACATAATCACATAATACACACACACACACATAAGAACATTGCGTGCATTAATATGCATGAATCAACTTGTCATTTCTAATCTCCTATAATCATTATATGATTGACAAAATCTTAATTGGTCAATTCCTCAAGCAACATGTGTATACATTTGATACACATTCAACATGACAGAAGCATGTAATTTTGTGTAAATAATGACAAATTATGAATATTTACTACTTCTAATACAAAATACCATGGGCTGGTAAGTAGACGCCCATTCCTCCACTTAACAGCTGTTTTATAATTTTCACCTATTATATGAGGCAATATTTGGACATGTCAGATCCAATTCATTTGTGAAGCAAGTTTTATACTCAACTGATTAACGCCCAAAGGTATAGATCGGGTGATTGTATCCACAGGGAGGCGAAAACAAAAACAAACAATATTAGTGAAAATGAACGTTAAAAATGCAAGTAAAGAAAATAGCAGAAAGAGAAGATATTTTTTTGGTGATTTTCAGAATAAAGAAAATAAATAAAATATGAAAAAGAGAAGATTTAGATAGAGAAAAATTCAATAATAAATTAGGCAATGTGTCGTGAATCCTTCATATGCTTCGCTCTCCAATTTGAATCCAATATTCGTTTAATGACTCAATTGCAAGTTTCTCATCCCAAACAAGTAACCGAAAAGTATGGAATTAAAGACCAGTAAAAATGAAAAAATGTGTTTCGGTGGATTAAATCTTAACGTTAAACCAAACGGATTTATCGTTATAAGTTATCCAAAATTGACAAAGTACTGTTTTTAACAAAATGCAATAAAAGACAACTTATAAAAAAAATCTTTGTCAAAATAGAATGTGACAATATTACATAAACAAAGTTCGACTGAATTTATAAAACAGATTGACACAAAATATTTTGAATAAAAAAAATAAGATGAAAAAATTCACCCGTGTGTAATAGTTAAGGAGGATTTAACCAATCTTGCAGTGTAGGCTGGTAAATCACCCGGATACTCGTGGCCAGCTGGGAGGATTTGCGCGCAGGCCCGGCTTGAGACAAGGGCTGGAATCACGGCCCATGATTTTCTCGAACTGGAGTTGTGCCAAAACTGGCTGTTTCAATTCACGCACGCGGGAGAGGGGCCGTAGAGGAACACGTGGCAGGCGCTGGGCAGCTGGCGGCTGGCGACTGCGAAGGAAGCCAGGGAGGCGCACCCCTGGAAAGAAAGAAAAAGAAAAAGAAAAGGAAAGAAAAAAAAAAAACCAAATAAATAAATTAAAATTAAACATTTCAAAAATAAAATATTTTGAATTAATATTATAAAAATACTCAATTAAAACTTAGATTTTCAAATAAATTATATGAACAAAAGTGTATTTTCTGATCATCACCCGTGTGTGTGAGTGTGTAAAATAGAATATGGTATACTTATATGTAGACAAACGATATTAATTTGGATAGAAAAGATGGTAGTGTCTTTGAAAAGAAGGACATATATACGTCAAAAGAATTAATGCTTCATACATGTACTGAAAATTTGGTAACTGAACTACTAGATACATGGCATTTTAGGTTCGATTTCCTTTTCTGCAGTGATCTGGGGAAGAAATTATCTGAATTTCTTATGAATAACTTTGTGATGTGGCGGCTAGATCAAGATATTTATGCATGGTTAAAATTTCTTCGCCAAGCAAATTGACCAAGGATCCTCCGGTCTTATGATAGAAAAAAAAGTAAGGTTATTATTATTATTATTTTTACATCAATTGGATACGAGAATTTTCCAGACTTTTAACTTGTAATAAGATTATTTAAACATATTTATGCATATTAGATGGTTTATTCTCGTTGTAAAACAATCTACGTACGGAAAAATTTAGTCACACCTAAATTATTAAAAATGATGCTAAAAGGATGCCGATCTAATTGTCAATCTCTAATAAGGATATCTTGATACATCTATTGATTCTTGTCGCAATAATTTATTATATGTACATATGTATATGAAAAACTTCCTTAAAAAAATTTAAAGTTTCCATATTTGGTCACACGATTCCAAATTGCAAACAACCATGCACACAAAATCCATAAATCGATCATCCAAACATACACAATTAGTGACACATCATGACGGCGACCAAACAGCAGACAAGAACAGCAACAAAGGTCACTATTATAAAAGTTGACTTAGACGACAGAGATTATACGACGGTTTTATAAAAATCGTTGTCTAAAACTTAACTACATGACGGTTTATTAAAACCGTCGTATAAACCTGAGATTACACTATGGTTTATGGAATCCGTCATCTCCGAGATTACATGACGGTTACCCTAAACCGTTGTGTAATCTTCCGAAAATCACTTTAAAATTTTACAATTTTGTGCTTTAAAATTTGCGTGTAAATCATTAACTTAAATCTCGGAGATTACACGACGGTTTAGGGAAACTGTCATGTAATCTTCCGAAAATCACTTTAAAATTTTAAAATTTTATACTTTAAAATTCACGTGTAAACCGTTAACTTAAATCTCGGAGATTACACGATGGTTTAGGGAAACCGTCGTGTAATCTTCCGAAAATTACTCTAAAAATTTGAAATTTTGTGCTTTAAAATTCACGCGTAAATCATTAACTTAAATATCGGAGATTACACAATGGTTTAGGAAAACCGTCGAGATTACACGACGGTTTAGGAAAATCGTCGAGATTACATGCCGGTATAATCTCTGAGATTACACGACGATGTAATCTCCGAGATTACACGACGGTTTCCCTAAACTGTCGTGTAATCTTCTGAAAATCATTCTAAAAATTTGAAATTTTGTGCTTTGAAATTAGCGTGTAAACCATTAACTTAAATCTCCGAGATCTTCCCAAAATCACTCTAAAATTTTGAAATTTTGTGCTTTGAAATTCGTGCGTAAACCCTTAACTTAAATCCACTTTTCTCATCCTTTCTCATCATTTTCATCTTTCTCCCTCTTGACTACTCAAAGATTTCTCCTACCCACTATCTCCTTCGCCCGCCCGCTGACAGTGTCGCTGCCCTCGCCGCCGCCGCTTTACCCTCTCTCTTATTCTCTCGATGACGCCACCACTGCCCTCTCCTCTTCCTCATTTGACTATCGCCCACAACGCTGCCATCCCATCCCCCTCATTCTCCCGTTACCCTCAACGCCGCCCTCCTCGCTCTCTCTTTTTTTCGCCGCTGCCATCACCACCTCCACTATCACCCTGTCTCATCAAGGCCATGACTATTTTGCATCAAAGAAAGGTAAGGTGACTTCCATGTTGCTCAATTTCTTGTTTTCCAATAAAAATATGAACACACAATTCTTTCATAACTTGCTTGGAGTGTAATTTGTGTATTTATTATTCAATTTTTTTTATTGTTGCTCTTTGTAGATGAATCTTTTGTACAATTTTTTAGTATTTTAAGATCTATGAATACACAATATTCTACGCATTTTTTTTCTGCCTACCACATGCTCGATGAAATGTCAAAATGGAATTTTGTTTGATTTAATCTTAATGGTATGCATCTTAATTATTTTGAATTTTGCAAACTTGTTAGGGCTCTAATGGATTGGAAGCTTATAACCGGAGAATGAATTAAAAGGAGCCGAGATTATAAAACAAAAATCTCGGATCGTCTTTGTCCTTGATTGTAGTTATTTTGTTTTAGGTTTCATGAGGGACATAATGTTGAATGGAATTGACGTACTTGAAAGAAAAGAATTTTATACTTGGGATGATATGGATTTGATTAAGGGAGAATGTACTAAATTTGTAATGCAATTCATTAATTATGATATGTAAACTGATAATGTAATGTAAGACTTTTTTACTTTGATACAATGTAGCTAATATTTTGTCAATCATATCCTGGGTCTTGTATTGGATAACACACGGGTTAGGCCACCCGTGGGAAATCACCAAAATATACCAAAATATTTTTTAATTCAAGTTAGACTTAGAAACCGTCGTGTAAAGTTCTCACTTTAGCGAAATTTGGTCCATTTTTTCTCTATTCGACGACTGTGTGAACCGTCGTGGAATGTTTTGAGATACCACGATGGTTGACCGTTTCTGTTAAAAACCGTCATGTAAAGTTGTCACTTTAGCAAAATTTACTCCTTTTTTTCTCAATTCGACGACGGTGTGAATCGTCGTGGAATATTGAGATATTATGACGGTTTATTAACCGTCGTGGTATCTCAAAACATTTCACGACGATAGATTACACGATGGTTGTCTAACCATCGTGTAAACTTTACACGACGGTTAATAACCATCGTCAAATCCATAATTTTTACTAGTAGGAAAACAAACCTTGATATATCCATCAAAGGAATTAGGGCGACATAGCCTATCGCATAAATATCTCTCTTACTCAGAGGCCTGGCAACAAGGATTCCTGTGCACCCCTTATCGAGCAATAAACCACATTTTCTGTTCCCAACCGTTTGATCATCTTCAAATAATATACTACTTAGATGTTGAAACCGGTAATTTTATGTAATTGAATTACGTTGATGATCATGCGGAACATCATCATGCAATATTTGAAATGTCTTTAATATATATTGATTGCTTTGCTAGGTCATACAATCCCAATTATAAAAAGTGTCCTTCAATAGTGAAGCCGTTCGAATAGGATTGACTTCTTTTTCCTAGATCCTATTTACCAGCTTGCATTCTTACTCTGTTTTCTCTTCTTAAAACCTACTTCCATATTTAACCTACTCAAACATTAATTTGTTCACCTGTTAAAGACCAAAAAAGGGTCCCATTCACCATTAAAAGCCTTCTTTTATTTGCGTAAGAAATGATCCTGCTTAGACAAGAATTTTCTGTGATGAAAGTAAACTATTTTCTTACCATTCTTCAACCGTATTCTAAATTCAATAAGATCTTGGATTTGTATCTTGTAATTTTTTTTTTAATTTTTCCCTCATATGATTGTTTTTGGGTCTTGATTTGCTGCTTTAGTTTTAGTTAATGAATGCTTTGGATCTGTAAAATTTTGCGTTCTTGAGGCTATTTGGAAAAAAATCATCAGATTCTGGGATTTGTAATATGTAATTCAATTTAATTTTAGTTTTTTTAATAAAAAAATATTTGTAGCGAGAAAAATTTAAAATTAAAAAAAATCAAAATTAAAATTGATTTATTTTTTTTATTTTTATTTTTTTAATTTTTTTCTATATATCCTTTAACGTCGCTTTTTTATTAGTGATTTCTAATAATAGTCACTTTAGATGTTGGTTTTTAGAAAAGCGACGTCTAAAGTATACATTTAATGTCGCTTTTAAACCGATGTCAAAGGCTAGTACTTTTAATGTCCCTTGCCTAGAGATCGCTTTTTTGAGCGACATTAAATGTTTTCAACGTCGCTTTTTAAGCGATGTTAAATGACTAATTTCTACTAGTGATTGAAGTGTTGGTTTGAAAATAAAGTAGTACTTTTAAGTTTTTCTTAAACCATAAGGAGCAATCTCATGTTGTTTTACAAAATAATCGGTCATGAATATATTTGTTCATAACTACTCTGCAAAACACACTGGATGATTAATGGCTTGTCAACCACTTGATATTTCTATCCATGCTTCTCTCCTTAAATTAATTAATATTTGGACACACATTGAATCTTCTCAGACTTCTCAATTCTCCTTCCAATCTTTTTTGTTCCTTAGCACAAAAGGTGAGCGCAAAGAAACCTAAATGGAGAGGGAAAAAAAAAAAAGATTTAACAACTTATTATTGTAATGATTCTGAAAAGAAAATTGCAGCTTCCAGTCACACAGATTTTATGGATGATCTTTTCATGGTATTTTTTGCACTAGTCATGGACTCTATTATAAGGATTGCTTCGCTCAGCCCTTAGGGATCACTCAAGATTTTTAACCTAAACTTTTGCTAAAGCTTTTCAATCGGATATTCTCTGGTTTGAGAGTGGTTAATTTGTTGAAAAATCATTGTCAGAAATTTCCATAGAGGTAAAAAGCCCGATGGATAAATGCGCTCAAGTATTTGAGCTCTATCAACTTTCAGGTTTCACATATCTGCAAGGAAAGAAATAATATGGCGGAAAATCTTAGATCTCATGGAGTTCGTCTTAATGAAACTACTTCGTGGTTTCCTAGTCCAACCTTTTGCGCTATACATTTGTTAATCTAAGTTTAGTTGGGCTCCTTGACTGTCTACCAACCTATGGGTGAAAACGTACTATTTTTCATTTTTAGTTTTTTTCCCACTGATTTTTGGCCGGAAGGTTTTTAACAAGGCGTATTTTGGAGTTGTTAGTAAGGTTGAAGTGATCAATCCCTGGTTTGCTAATTTTGGAGGAATTAGTTTTGACTTTTTAGCCTAGTAATTATTTGCTTATTTCTATGCATATGTGCATGACTTCATTTTCTGCGCTGTATACGCTACTCTTATATGAACTTTTATTTCTTTTTCTTTTCCTTTAATGAATTAAGTTAGGAGTTTAACGTGGAACGAGTAGTTAAGGGGAAACTAATTGGAATATCCTTAATTACTCTGATGTTAGCTAGTTGCTCCTGTTCATCATTCTTTTTTTTCTTTTTTTTTTTTTAATTTTTTAAGTTGCATCGTTTGGGGCCTAATTAATTAAATGAATCTAATATCTAATTGAGTAATAAAATAAGTATTTATGTGGAGGAGAAAATATATTCGTGATGAACAAGGAAAAAAATAGAACAAGTTGATATGTACGAAAGTGACTGAGAGATGCTTTACTAATTTGATAGGGATCGAAGGATCGGATATCCTCTCTGTAAAGATTACTCATGGGCCGTAGACACAAAGAAAATATATATACATGCATTATCATAATATTTGAGTGAGTAGAAAAAATATATAAATATGCTTTTTAAGAAAGAGAGACTATTTACTTTAAATATATAGAAGACTTATTGTATATGTGCAAAACGGAAGAGCTCTAACCTAGTTATATTGACTGAAGGAGATGGAATGGTCAGGCAAATACATAGTATATATACGTATATATATACCTATCCTGTGAATAAGAAAATAGAGAATGTTTAAGCTAAAATTAAAGTAATTAGTGCGAATTGAAAATAGAGGGTGTTTTTATACGATTTAGTTGTAAAATAATTATGTGAAGAAGAAAATAGAGAGTGTTTTAAGTTACTTGTAAATTAATGAGAAGAAGAAAATCGTGCGTTGAAATGAGTGTGCGAAGAAGAACATTGAGAGAGTTTCAGTAAGTAGTAAAATAAGTACTTGATGAAGAAAATAGAGATAGTGTTCGATATTATATATATATATATATATATATATATATAAACAAAAAAATAAGTTTTCATATGTGAATTAAATTAAAGTATAAATAGAGTTGGTTACTTACTTGAATTGAGGGATAGAAAATATTAGACTACATGATATACCCTCATGATATATCATTTTCTAGTCGGAAACGTATATATGTCATTAAATATTTACTGCTCTTAACCACATATACATATATTACATCTATACACACACACACACACATAAAGATAAAGAAAACTCAAGGTCAAATAAAGGAGCTGGGAATTAAGGGTTTATTTTAATAGTAAGAGGTGGTTTAAAAAAAAAAAAAAATAGTAAGAGGTGGAAAATTCCATAGCTCGTTTCTTGAGCCATTTTAAAATACAATAATGCGCGTGATACGTTATTTTGCCTTGTTTTTACATGTATATATAGTCTTCCTTTAATTAAAAAAAAAATGTAATACATGTCCTACATAGCCAACCGTTGTCGTCTTCGTCACCTCGTGAGCAATATTAATTGCCACTAGACAATTCGATTATTGCGTACTATAAGTTAGAAGCACCATTCTATCCAAATTAACCATATATATATATATATCATATATATATGTAAACGATGTAATAATCCAAGCATGTTAATTATTGTTAATATATTATAATTTGGAATATGAATATATCAATATTTCTCCAAAGCGTATGATATGCTCGCATCTTAGAGCTTATCTGGAAATAGCTATATTGAGACCTCTAATTTCATTCCAAAAGGTCCAACTAACTAAAATGAAACTAATTATTAATCTAGAAAGAAACTCCAACTAATTATGAAACTCGTGATCAAAACATTGAACTGTCAAATGTTCTTGTTCACATGCAGGTCACTCCGACCACAATGCTACTATTCTACTTTTCTTTTCTTTTATTTTTTATTTTTAGGGAATAACTTGATCTATATCCTTTTAATCATCATGATATTCTAATTAAAGAACTTGCAAATTATTATGAACTCATCTAATATGTTAAAAAAAATGTTAAGTCAATGCACACTTAATTGGTGCAAGAACTTAATTATCATGTTATTTGTTTCATTAAGAATTATATTTCGACAGGTGATGTAAGTGTTGTAAACCGATTCTATCATTCAATTTACTTTTATGTGGTGTGGACTTAATGCCCGTGGAGAATAGAGACATGTATTAGATCTAAAAATTTATTATATGAAATTTTATAGGGATAAAGACGCATGCGTACCATAACAATTTATTTTTATTTTTATAACAAAAATATTACAGACACCAACTCTAATCTTAATCTTTAAGTATTAATATATATGTGATCATATATAAATTATCATTATTTTAATTAGTAAGTGTATAAAAAATTTGACACATTAATTGATTGTACTTATTAATAAAAAAAAATATGACAACTGAGTTGATATTCAAAAATCAGAACTGGAGTTGGTATTCATAAATATCGTTTTTCATTTTATAATCTGTAGTAATTTATATTGAAGAGAATAATACTTCGACATTATTGTTAAATAGTACATACCCGAGGAACCTCAAAATGATCATGATAAGCACGTCTCATGTGGATTGGCCACATCATATATAAATGAAAAAAATTTGGACTAATAAGTACAAATTCACAATATTTTTGAGTCGCCACACACGATTTTTTTCATAGAGTTTACTTCTATTTTCTTTCTATAGTTTATTAATGTGGTAATGGGAATATATATATATATATATATATATTTGATGTTAATATTTGACACAATACTAGAGATCACGAGCCGTCCAATGCTTATGCCTAAGTATTTTAGGTCTTAATTTAAACCCATACGAACCATTAATATTAGACAAAAAAAAAAAAAAAAAACATGGGATGGCCCCTAAATAGTCTAATCTGAAAATTAGTGGCCTCTCTCTCTCTCTCTCTCTTCTATTATAGACATTTTTTAACTTGTGCATTTGAATAAAATGACAAAGGGGCCAATTAGTATATACTAATTGATCCAGTATTATGTATGTGTGTGTGTATGATTCAGCCAACTGGTCATAGCCCTGTCTGGTGGAATGGCCCTTGGAGCACATGAAAGAATACTTGGAACTTAAGATCCTATCTGATACCATATAATTCCTTTTTTTTATGTATCATCATTGACTGTATTCTTTATATCTCTCTCTGTTTATATATAATAGATGGCAGGTATCAGTTGCTTTCTATGATTATATACATGACTAAGGTGTGTAATCAGATATAGCTCAAATAACAAAAGGGTTAAATATCTTTATATATATATATATATATATATATATAGCTGCCATATATACTGCCCCTTGACTTTATCTACACACCCCGTTAATTTTCTTCTATATTTATATGTATGTACACCTCAATTATGGTATATACAATACATCACCTTTATTTTGTAGTGTAGCTACAGTGGATCGTATTCTCAATAAGAAAATTAGTCAAAATTCACTTTTTGAGGAGGGCCGACATAGAAATGAACAAAAAATGTCTTTTTCATTCATTCGAGTTGAATTTTTTTTCCCCCTCTTCTTTATCATATTTGCTGACGCAACAAATTTTAACCCTAACTCCAAGAGATTGAATGTAGAATTTGATACCTAACACTAATAGGCCATATAAGAAACCTTTTATTTTTTGCAGATAAAGCCAAGAGATCCTACAATTATTAATGGCAAGTATTACTTAATTGAAGTTCATTTAATTTTTCACATTGTTCTATGATTTCCACTATTGTTTGTGTGTGTATATATATGTATATATTAAAATTACCATAAGTTCTACTCATTCAATAGTCGTTTTTCTCGTGATGTCTAAGATTAGTGGTAGGAAATGAACTCCTAATAACCACCATTTAAGTTTCAGTCAGTTCCATGCATAAATTGACTTCTTCAAATTTGCACATCATAATTTTTTTTTATAGTTTTATACTTTTAGGCCGTCCAAAGCTTTCGTTTCGCTGAGTTTGGTGATCTTTATCTATTATTGACGTGAAAATTAATGAAAAAGATCACAGACTCGGACTCAAATAAGCCAATGTCATCATCAAACTCTGGCCATGCGGTGTTGTTCAGACGAAATTAAATAATCTTTTTGTTTCCCCAAGAGGAATGGAAAAGGAAATAGAAACAGATAAGCTATCCACTAGTTATGTTGTCAAAATTTCAGTCCATGTGAAAGCATTTTGCATGTCATTCTTTTCAAAGACACTAATATATTCTCTTCTCTTCTATTATTAACATGCTTATTAAGACTTCTCATATAGTTGACAAAAATTGCTTGCATCCTGACCAATCCAATTATTGCTCTAATTTAAGCCAAAATTTAAAGGAATGGGCGTCTGCTTAATATGATTAGCCAATGGTACTTTATGTGTTAATTATCTAATGAAAAAGGTTGGAGACATCAATTCTAATATTAACTTTTGAGTATCATCAACATATATATATATATATATATATACGTTGTATGGGATAAAGGATTGTTAGATTAATTGATTATATTTATCAATAAAAAAAAAAAACAACTCACTACCATACGAATAATTGATACTCAAACACTGGGATATAAGATGCCTTCATTGAGAAAAAATTTATTGCTTCGGTTATTACATTCAACTACTGTACCCTATAATATGGGCCATTGATTCAAAATGATTTGTAATTTGGCATAAAGGATAAGAAGTGGTAGAGGCGAGGTACTTGATGATCCAATGAATTAAGATTTATATGATGATCACTATTGTTTTTAAAGATGTTCAGATGTCTTTGTTAGCGTATGATGGTAATTGTTAATTTATGGTAGTTCTCGAAGATGTGGTAGCTCATTTATCAATAGCATTCTGTTGATTTTAGGGATATATCAAGATTAGTTGTCCCGTTATATGTAGTAATCTCTGTGTGTAATCTATATATGTTGCTTTTACCTTAAAAAGAAAAAAAGAAAAAGAAAATAGCATTTACTGACACGCTAAAATTACATACATGCATATTTCAAGTAATTTGATCATAAATACAACTACAAATGATCCACCAATTGTGACACCATTATGAGACCTGCAGAAAGCACGTCCTACAAATTCATTTCTGTTCCAATAATAATTTTATCGTCTCAATTAATGCACCAAGTCAACTTGTCATTGTATCCTATCCTCGGTAGATTGAGAAAAATCATAACGAGGGTCCCAAAGAGGGTCTACTAATAATTCATCAAAAATAGTTTACATAGATACAGGGCCTACAACCTCTTGTACATGACTTCTTCTTCTTCTTTTTTTTTTTTTTTTTTTTTTTGGCTATAGACTCGTGTGCATATGTATTAATTGAACTCAATAATAAGCAGCATAACTACAAAGTATGTCCTCATTAGACATTTTTGTGTCGCCTTAGATAGCATTGAAGATGATATACGTCACCACAATTAGCTCAAAATAATGAATTTTCATTCATGTATTAAATAACTTAACATATTAATAAATAGAAGCTTTATTGGTAAGTAATTGGATTATTGGTTAAAGGAGATGCCAGTTGGGGGATACACGGTTTCACTATTTGACTTTTGAGTATTGTACTCTTCCACACTTAATCAGTTAATCACAATACGTGTACGTCAGCACAAAAAAGGAAACTGAACTTTTGCCAACGAAAGACATGAAACCAAATCACTATATGCAACTGGTTAATTAACTTCACTTATCCTAAAGGGGAAAAAAAATAAATAAAAGCGCATTGTAATATATATGCACAACTTATCGTTACTTATCTTAATGACGAATAACTTCACAAGTACTTATATATTGTGTGTATATTCATACATATATATATATATATATACATATGTGTAACTATGTAGATCCACAGGCATACTTTTTTTTTTTTTTTTTTCTCCCTTTTGGCTTGGAAGTGACGATAGAACAATAATCAGATATTTAAATCCCTCTCTTAGTTCCATCTATACATGTATAAATTAATTAAAAGGATGGAAATAAATATATATTATTCTTTGGTCAGTATAAATGACCCCTCGCAAAGGGGCTGGGGTTAACAGGTGTAAAGTAGCCAATAATAAAATGTTCTGTATCAATGTGGGGGTACTAAGTACCAACTATATAAAGGCCACAAGTTCTCCAACCTTTTTTGTGCCATATATACGCACATTTATCTATACTCTTATCCATCAGCCTTTAGTGACCAAAGGAATTCCCTGGAGTACTCGTCTTCATAGAGAATTCTCTCTCAAATTAAAAGAGACATGGCGGCCAGTGGTCCACCCCAAACAGAAGGGAAAACCCTCTCGGATGCTTGGGACTACAAGGGCCGCCCCACCGAGAAATCGAAAACTGGTGGATGGGGTTCCGCCGCCATGATTCTAGGTCCTCCATTTCCTCTGGCTCAATCAAAATATTTACAATTTTCTTATACATATATATGCCCCTCAATTCTATTGTCTTCTCATCAGCATACATAAAAACATCTAGTACTGACGTAAATTCGTGTATATATATATTCTCTACAATTGTTTATTATCAGGGGTGGAAGCAGTGGAGAGGATGACAACACTGGGTATTGGCGTGAACATGGTGACATACTTGGTGGGAACCATGCATTTGGGAAATGCTACCTCTGCCAGAACCGTCACCAACTTCCTCGGCACCTCTTTCATGCTCTGCCTGCTCGGCGGTTTCATCGCCGATACCTTTCTCGGCAGGTGTAATTTGCTCTTCTTTACTTTGTTTCTTTTTGAAAATAAAATGAAAGAGGAAGCAACTGATATCAAAGGCAGTGAACACATTCTAACACAACTTGTAGCTTTCCTATAACACATGGTATTTACCGCTTTTTATATAATGATATAGATAGATAACAACGATTGGTTTGTTATATTAAGCTAATTTCCACATCTTTAATTTCATTATAGGTACCTCACCATTGCCGTGTTCACCACCATTCAAGCAACTGTACGTAACTCTCTCCATCTTATCTGCAGTCAATACATTATTTACATTTGACTTACAATCTTAATACATAGTTCCTAATTATTAACTAGTTGAGTTTTTGGTGTTGTTATATTATTACTATTATTATTATTATTATTATTATTATTATTATTATTATAGGGCCTGACAGTTCTAACGATATCAACCATAGTCCCAAGCCTCCGACCACCGAAATGCACTGCGCACACCGTGCCTCCATGCATACCGGCAAGTGGCATGCAGCTCACGGTTCTCTACATAGCGCTGTATCTGACCGCCCTCGGCACAGGTGGACTGAAATCCAGCGTGTCCGGCTTTGGATCTGACCAGTTCGACGAAACGGACAAGGAAGAGAGAGAGAAAATGACCAAGTTCTTCAGCTGGTTCTTCTTCTTCATAAGCATAGGCTCTCTCGGAGCGGTGACAGTTCTGGTGTACATACAAGACAACCTGGGACGAAAATGGGGTTACGGAATCTGTGCCTGTGCTATAGTTCTGGGACTGGTGGTGTTCTTGTCGGGAACAAGGCGTTACCGCTTCAAGAAACTTGGGGGAAGCCCTCTGACGCAGATTGCGACGGTGTTTGTGGCGGCTTGGAAGAACAGGAACCTGGAGATGCCTTCCGATTTGTCGTTTCTGTATGACGTGGATGACATCTCGGAGGGCCACAAGAAGATGAAGCAAAAGCTACCCCACACCGATCAGCTTCGGTATTATGTCTATTTAATATTTTCCCTTAGCCTGTTCCCTTTGCCTTCCATTCATTGTCATGCGAAAATTAGAATTATGTGCTATATATATATATATATATATATATATGAGTCAACTACTTTTGACTACTTTGAAATTTTATTCCTCTAATGGCATATGTTTCAATATTTTTCAGAAAGTTTCATCTATCTACTACTAAAAAAATTTTAGGGGCACCAACATTAGTACTTAGCAATATACAACTATAGAAAGTGAAAAATTATTTGCTGAGTCTTATGTTGTCTGATTAATTTTTAATTAGTGTATAATGTTAAATACCACAAGTATCGCCTAATATTGTTCGCTCGTGAATTAATTATATATTTGTTACGTTGATTTGAATATTGATGTTTCAATATGACCATTAATTTGTTTAATAATTTTTCGTATACGTGCAGTTTCTTGGACAAGGCAGCAATCAAGAGCCCTGGAATGATGGTAAACAAGTGGAATATATCAACCCTAACAGATGTTGAGGAAGTGAAGTCAGTGATCAGAATGTTACCCATATGGGCCACCTCCATTATGTTCTGGACGGTTTATGCCCAATTTGTCACTCTCTCCGTCTCGCAAGCAACCACCATGAACCGCCACATCGGCTTCTTCCAAATCCCAAGTGCTTCTCTCACCGTCTTCTTCGTCGCCAGCACTCTCCTGACTATCCCCGTCTATGACCGCTTCATTATCCCCGTCGCCAAAAAATTCCTCAAAAACAAGCAAGGCCTCACACCTTTGCAACGCATTGGTGTTGGCCTTTTCTTCTCCATCTTGGCGATGATAACTGCCGCTCTCACCGAGATCAAACGTCTCAAGGTGGCAAGATCACATGGCTTGACTAACAATCCGACGGCCGAGATCCCCTTGACAGTTTTCCTGATGATCCCACAGTTTTTCCTTGTGGGGTCAGGCGAGGCGTTCATTTACATTGGTCAACTAGACTTCTTTCTGAGGGAGTGCCCCAAAGGAATGAAGACAATGAGCACAGGGCTGTTTTTGAGCACAATAGCTCTAGGGTTCTTCGTTAGCTCCTTGTTGGTGACCATAGTGCAACACGTAACTGGGAACACAAGCCCATGGATCGCCGACAACCTTAACCAAGGCAGGCTCTACGACTTCTATTGGTTGCTGGCGGTTTTGAGTGCTTTGAATTTTGTCTTCTTCTTGGTTTGTGCCAAATGGTATGTCTACAAGGAGAAGAGGCTTGCTGATGCTGGCATTGAGTTGGAGGAGGTTGATGTCGTTTGTCACTAAAATTATACAAACATAGTTTGGTTTGCAATTTACTTTGAAGCAAATGAAGATCGATATAATTGATCAGTGGCTTCTAATCATCTTTTCTTTCTGTTGCGTTTCGGGTATAGTGGTGTTTTGATGTTTTTCCCCAACATCAAGGTTCATATATAGTATAAATCTTTTAATAAACATGGTATATGTTTATAAAAATAAAAAAAATAAAAAAGATATGAAAGGAAATGGTGTCGAATTTCTTTTGACACTTTGGAGTGTGGTTAGTCTGCACATAAATCAATAATTTTTTTTACTGTCACCTTTATTTTTTTGCCTTTTCTTTGGTGAAGTTTGCCTTTGCCTTTTCAAGTAATTGTAATAGCTGTTTCATTAAATAGATTGAAACAATGCCTGGTCTACCAACTTCATTTATGAAAGAATACTTGGTTTTCCCCCCTTGTTTCCCCTTAAGTTGAAGGAGCCTGGAAAATACATAAAGGCCATATGTATATAAATTATATATAGATTTTGTTAACTTGTAATAAGAAATTACTCTTTTGTCAAGGAGATAAAAGAACGTTCTTAGCTAGCTATGATCTTTACGTCTATTATTTATATTATATAACCCGACTAGTTAATTAATTAATAATAATAGTAATAATAATAATAATAAAGAAGGTCGGCCAAACATTAGTATTATGGTTTTATATAAATTCAATTACTCACATTTGCATGTGGACTAGACAATAGACAATCTTATGGATACTATGTTGGAAGGCCCAATTTGAGATGATAATTTTCATGAACAACATAGGTTGTAAAATTATATATATATATATTCCAACCAAAGAAAATTTCAATTGTATTGAATAGCAAAATCAATGATTATCATAACTCCAAGAAGTTCAGCCTCAAAAACATGAAAAAAAAAAAAAAAGGTCTAGCAAAACATCCTTTGCAGAAGCCTTTATAGGTTCTAAAAATACAACCACATTCCTAAGGAACCATTAGTTACTCTATCAGTTTCAACCCTAATCCAGTCGAGTTGAAGAGTTATGTCCCTGCACTTCAATGATACGTGGGGCTTTTGGGACTTCGTTTGGAAGATTGAACTTCTTCATAATCACAAATGTTAGTCAATTACGAATTGTTCATAGTGCTGGAGTCCATTGCATCTGCTTCATGAATACTGCAGTCCAGAGCAAGACCAAATAGAGCACGTCGAATCGTAAAAATTCTTATCCTTAAAAATCACCTCCTATCCTCTGATAACATAGATCTGATTTAATGACCTTCTAAATCAAAATTAGGTTAAATAAATATTTTGACGATGATAACTGAATTATATCTATATATATTTATACGTGGGC
Organism: Ficus hirta; assembly: GCA_038430175.1. NCBI lineage: Eukaryota > Viridiplantae > Streptophyta > Magnoliopsida > Rosales > Moraceae > Ficus > Ficus hirta. The sequence continues at coordinate 19,235,644 of CM076586.1, forward strand.
GTGCATGAGTCGTGCAATGTCACCGGGTAATCCAACCAAGCAGCTTGTTCCTAGCTAGTAGGCAAAATAAGCTACTATATATATATATATATATATATGTGTGTGTGTGTGTGTGAGTTTGTCTGTTAATAATCGGCTAGAATCTCATTAACGATAACTTGTTGGACAAATATGTCACCCAACAATTTGGCAGCCCACCCCATCTCTCATTCAAACCCGACATGACACGAATGGTATTATATAGAGAAAAAGAGATATATATATATATATGACATTTGGAAAATAACATGAAACTCATTTAACTATAAATGGGGCATGCCATAAGTTTTTTAAAATGTTTTGTAATTTATATGAAGAATACTTTGAGCTCTCTGTCGTTCACAGCATATATACGAGGAGTAAATTAAACAAAAGGAATACCAATTTTTGAGCTACCCGGCCCCATCTAGTAGTATTATCCATTTATATTTATCTCTTGTTTTCCATTTTTTAAAAATACTTAATTTTTACTGTATTTTCCCAAAAAAAAATATATTAAAATATAAATATATATATATATATATAGATATATAGTGCCATGTTTAATCGTACTGCGAAAGAAATTATTAGAGATTGTCAATTATCTGTTGACATGTATATATCCCAATCAAAATTTAGATCAGTGCAACTTGTCCATTTTTCCAGTCCATCCAAATCAACAAATCTCATTTAAGCCAGTACGTACTCAGGGCCCAAATTCAACTGCAGTTCTTTGCCCCAAAGGGCCCAGCATCCATTAGCCCTTCCATCCCATCTGCCGACCTCCTTTTTTTATTCTTTATTTTTTTTTATTTTTAATTTGCATATTTAATTTTCTAGCAGCAACAATCAAAGAAATTTCACAAATATCTTTGAAGACTTGACAAAAACTTTTGCCATGTCGCAGATAAATCAAGTCCAAATCGTTCGTATGTAATTGAGATATGAATATATATATATATATATATATATATGTGCAATGCAATTGAAATGTGAACGCGTTATTGACCAACCTAAAGTCGCGTTGCTCTCTCTCTCTCTCTGAAGTCTCAATTCTCTACCACTTACTAACAACAATAATGATCATATATAATTATATGTTACAACTGTTACTTGATATTAAGTTTATAATAGGTTAAAATGTAGTGGCTGTTTCAACTATAAATATATATATATATATATATTAATCATTCAAGTATCTTTGTCTTCTTCTTTCTAATTTTTAGATCTAGATATATATATATATATATATATATATATAATTTGATGCAACTTGCCTTAAAATTGTACTCCTTTTCCGCTATCTTCCAAAGATTCTTTTCTTGGAAACCAAACACCAAACCTATGGGCGGTTCTGCAATGCAAAATAGTGTCGTTTGACCTTTTATTCATTTATTTTCTGTGGAAACTGGAAAGTAATAATGCTAATTTATAGGAATTAAACCCTATTCATGGATTTTAAATATATGTTTAAGCATTTTGTGGGTATTTATGTTTAGGCAATTAACTTTGGTGAATTTTGATCCCCTGAAATCCTTAAATTTACAAGTTTATATATATATATATATATATATATAATCAGCTTATTGCTTAAAATCTTGTTAAACGAATGCAAAAATGTCAAACAAATTGAATGAAAACATATCAAAACTATCTTATGTACTAGCTAGTAACCAAGCCATACATAGAGACATCTGTTTCCTTTGGTTGTTTCCTTCGGCTCCTTTCATCTGGATTTAAAAATTATCTCGTTCATTTCAAAACTTTCTACTATATTAATATATATATATATATAAGTGATTTGCAGGTATAATCTAGTGATAATATCCAAATTTAAAAAAGAACTATACGTATATAATGAGAGAGATCAATAAGACATTTAATTTATCCCTTTAAAGGTTTCTACAAGAGGATTCACCACCACCACCAACCCCCCCCCCCCCCCCCGGCCGAATTAGATATAGACAAGTATGAAATCAGTTTTTTCAAAGCATCATAACAAAGTGCATCCTACTAAACTCAAAATTAGCTAGTTCAGTCACTTGTATTAAATAGAGGGGGAAAAAAACACAAAAATATACAATGTCAAGTTACAAGCCATGCCAATTAGCTAACCAAAACAAGCACAAATATAGAAAAAAGAGATATTGTTAATTTGACCAATATTATTCACGTCGTTACTATTGGTAATCATAGAATTGAAGAGGATCAATAGGGCCTAAGTAGCCTTCCAAGCATTGCGACTTGGACTTCTGAATTCTGATCGACAAGTTATGCGTTTAGGGCTTCAAAGATGCGAATTATATAAGGAATCAATGGCATGTTTACTTATCTGTAATCGGAGTGATCATGAATCGGAGTGGGTAGGATTCAAAGTGGGCTGGATTCGGAGTCAGAATATGTTGTTTATTTGGGTTCCAGGAATCGGAATCGGAATCACTATCAATCCCATTCATACGTTTACTTAGAACAGGAATCAGAGTCAGTTACTATAAATTTACTTGTATACCCCTTTATTTATTGTGTTTTCAAAAATTAAAAAAATGATTAATTTTATTTATTTATTATCATACTATTAATCAAAAGTAAAATAACCATTATGATATTAAGGCAACAAAATTAAATTGTGTAATTTTTTATTTTAAAAAATTTTAAAAAGTAAAAAAAATGAATTAAAATAAGTAAAGTATAAAAAATAAAAAAATAGAAATATAATAATACATTGTGATAGAAAAAAGGTATTTATTTACTCTAATAACGTTATAGTAATTAGGATAGTTATATAATATTAAGTTAATAAAAATATATTATATTTGGTTAATAAAAATAATTAATATAGGCTATTATTATTTTTTAATACAATTTTTAGCAAATAAACTAAGGATAAAATAGTAATTTAATGTTAATAGTAGAAATGAGAGTCACAATCCGGAGGGGGCATAGGATTGCCAATCCCATTCTTCAATCCTAAATTGGTATGGGGCTTATCATTCTTACTCCCATTGCAGAAAAAAAAAATGAGCAAGTAAACAAGGGATTAATTCTCATTCTTCACTCCCATTCCCTACTCCTGATAAGTAAACATGTCACAAATACTTACCAACTCTCCGGTGATGGGCAGTGATGAGATTCTTTTTTTTTTTTTTTTTTTTTGGGAATAAGCCAAAGTTAATTAAAAACAAAATAAAAAAGGTGTTACAATCTTAAAGCATATATAAATGGTCTAAAAAAAGAAAAACAATCGAAAGAAAAATAAGCAAAAATAAGAAAATGGGCTACCCAAGTTAGCTCATTAGAAGTTATGATTACAACAATGGCTTATTTAGTGACATATTCTCGTGAAATGATCAGAGTTTATAGTGTTTTGAGCTCCATGGGTGGTACCCGAGTTAGTGGCAGTTTGGAATAACCATCGAAGACGTTCCTTTTTTTTTTTTTTTTTAAAATCGTTTATTTCGTCAACACATATTAGATTTTGCACATATTTTTTTTCTCTCTTTTCCGTTAAAAAAAATTTAAACTTTAAAAGTTCATAATTTTCTTATTTCAAGTAAAAATGAGATCATCCTTGTGTCTAAATCCCACAACGACAAGAGTAAAGAAACAAGATTCCTTTTGCTATTTTCTTCCAAATAAATTTAAGGTTTCTAAGCTATTTAAATATAACATCTAATTGCCAATTTACATTTCAATTAAATACATATTTTTGAACATTTATTCATTTCCAATAAGAAAAAACTTTAAAACTCCAACTCCAATTAAAGTTCCAAACGGGCCCTAGTTAATTTATAATAAGATTCTTTTATTTTCCTGTCATGCGAACTATAGATGTCATGTCATGTACATTAATTTTTTTACAATTGCTCTGTTAATTTTCTTGTTAATTGGTTTTAGCATTTATTTGGTTCTCAGGTTTAGATCTAAAAATTTCATTTCAGTTTTTGTGTCTTTTTCTAAAAATCATTAACTAATTTTTAAAAAATCAACTAACTCCAATCTAAAAATTTCATCCCTAACCGGTGCTCCAAACGCACCCTTACTTTTTTCAATCGATTTTAGATATGATATGACCAAAAAAAAAAACGACAACCAATGAAAACAAACTATTTTATACCATGATTTGGTAATCAAAATCTTATTATCTAATTGAAACCCCAGAAGTTTTAATCTGAAACACTAATTAGGTTGGTTCATATACAATCTTGTCTTCTCTCTTCGTCAACGTCAAACTATTTGCTTCATTATGATTATGACAAGCGTGAAGAAGACTATATTTGGAAGTAACTAAGAGAAAGATCAGGACCACGTTTGCATCATTAAAAGGACTTTGCTAATATTTGCTATTTAATTTGTCACGAAATAAGGGTACGTATAGTTCCCTTTTCATGTGTAATTAATAGTTAGTTTTGTGTTTCAAGCACAACATTCATGAATGTATATACGCGTTATAACTTCATATGTATCAATTTTTTTAAAAGAACAATTGATCTCCGTAAGTAGCATTAATGATGACCAAACATAATTAAAATGTACTAGTCTTATAATGCTAGTTGTTCTTTTTCTGTCATTAGGTGTATATAGTTTCATGATAATTTTGCTACCTTTGTATTTTCTAATATGAAATAATTTATTTTTACTTATCGGTTAATAGCAGAAAAACTACTCAATATGTTATATATATATATATATATATATATATATATATAGCTATTGGAAACTTCGAAGTGCATTAAAACATGATAATCTCCACCAATGGTCCATTTACAATATCAATTGCAATCTCAGCGTGGAAAGCGTTATTAAACACTACTTGACGCGTAAATTAAACAGTTAACAACACAAAAGATCAACGTGAACATAAATAAGAACAACCGAACCAAATGTTGTGGCCACGGATGTAGATGATATAGAAAGTGGGCTAATTAGCTAGCTAGCTAGGCACATTGGAAGCCTGAGGGAATGTTCTTACTGCAAGTGCTAATGAGCAAGCTGAGTGAAATGGGGATGTTAAGGTTGATACCAAGAATGTTCGCTTTAATGGCGGTGCAAAGGCAGACGGCGGCTTCAAGGTCAAGAAGACCATCAAGTACGGAGCAGCAAGGGACGTCCGGTGGGGAACCAACGACCGTACCAACGGCTCCTTTGAGCACATCGGCACACACCCCGAGCTTTAGGGCATCTCGGGGGCACTTCATATTTGCAAGACTAGGGTTTGGGACAGGCTTAGTCTGAGGAGAACAATTGTTGCTCCCACTTACTAGGGCAAAAAGGACAAGGTTCATGTAGAGGAAAAGAGAGAGACTTGAAGAATATCTCTTCGAAACCATCTTAATTTACTCTCTAACAAAAAATTAGTACTTGGTCAAGTACCTGCTAGTTATTTCTAACTATTAAGTGCTTTCAATTTGCTGTGATTATCAAACTTACCAGACAGTGGTATTTATAGAGTTACTGGATATCTCCTCAAAATTATTTTTATTTTATTTTTTATCGCAAAAATAAATTAGAGCAAGTCTACAAGGAAGGAGCAGCCATGTGAATCACAAGCTGGCTAGAATTTAGCTGGCAAAGGTTGAGATCCGCACCGTGAATATAATTAGCTAGGAGGTTATGATCTATGGATGTTCAAATATAAATATATATATATATATATATATATGTGCATTACCTTTGATTATTCTTTGAATCACAAGACTGATTAACAATTGCCATATTAAGCAAACCCGTGAACCCATAGATACATAATTTTTATATATCTAATAATTAGCATTTTGTGGTTTTGATTCCATTTTGCAAGTTGCCGGGAACAAAATAAGCTAAATTATATCTGCAATGACCACTAAGAAACGATAAAAAGATCATTAATAATTTGGGTGACGCTAATTAATTAACTTTATTAATCTGTGGTCACCATTTGTTCTCGTCTCGTCTTCTACAGTACAGGACTCGTTGAAGAGGATGAACATATTAATACCGATTAATAGTGGGTGGAAAATGACGTGTAATTTTGGTTTAATTTTTGGATAAAGGTTATTAACTCGTTTGTCTGGTTAGCTAGGTGAGCCTGCTAATAGCCTATAGCTACTAATAAGCCACCCTTAACCTTTATTAGAAGCTATATATATAGCCTTACTGCAAATTTTATAATCCACATTGATGAGAACCACCCCTACCCAAATGTTAAAGTAGAATTGCTGTTACCGTGTTGTAGTCAACAACAGAATGAACCTCTACGTACATGATTAGTTCTTGATCACTAAGGATTAACCAACAAAATAGTTAGAGATGTCTTATATAAATCTACCTCTGCAGAACTAATATAAATATCGGATTGGCCTTAAGTCTGGCATCCGTGATCAATCTAGAAAATGTAACTTCTTTTTTAAATTTATGTAATTACTAGTTGATTCATTTGTAATATTATGTAACTTTACATGTAATGTCATATTTTTGAACTTTTACTAAAAGTAACATATGTATCTTCACAAAATGTTATATTTATATTTTTGAGCTGGTTACATGTATTAGTATTGATATTACATTTCTTATCATATTGCTAAAAGTTGCTTATATAAGTTTTTTTAAGCAAAAAATATATTAAAGAAAAGAATAAAGATCTTAAAAAACTAAAAACATTAAAGCCTAAAAACAGAAGAAAATTAAAATAAAAAGCAAACAGATAAAATGACAAAAGCAATAATCTAGGAGAAATTTGGATTTATATCCTCATTTTAAAACTCTTCCTACTATGAGCTCTAAACTTGTGGTATAATGTTCATTAACTTGAACTTTGTCCAATTTTTTCTTCAAAATATCGGTCAGCTAATTTCTTTCAATAACCCGAAACAAGAGCAATTGTATGATTGTTTTATTTATTTATTTATTTATTTTGGTGAACGCAAGTATGATTGTTGATCTTTAGAGCATCATCCACTTCATTCTCAAATGTGTGTGTGTGTGTATATATAAAAGAGAAATGGTCGGTGGAGTCTATGCAAGAGCGTACATGTGTACAACATTTGTCACAGCAGTATTATAGTACTCCCGAGTGACTATTTAGCATCTGGTACCTAGCAATATTTACAGCTTCCTCTGTGCCATGGCGTACTATATTTGTATGTATTTTATTCACTCATATGTGTGTGTGTGTGTGGAGGGGCCTTGACATAATTAACTTTAAGGTATCTGTAATGTACATGACATAAAGACAATGCCAATCCCTAAAGGCCGTCGTGATAATTAGTCGTTATTCTGCTTGACAAAGAGGAAGAAAACAGATTAATAACGTCGTATTTATATAACACATTTATAGATATATTTATAGAAATATATATATTTATCCATATGTATAGTCATAAATATGGATGGAGTCGCATGGTTAATTCCAAAGAACATTGATTTGTTAGGGTAATTAATTACTTGTCAATGCCTCTCGGAGTTACGGCAGTAGTACTAGCTCCACGCGGTTCATAATCATGATGTGAAGTTAAAAAAAAGAAAAAAAAAAAAAAACGTACGTGACAACAATCGACATATATTTATACACATACACACACACACACACACACACATATAGAGAGAGAGATTTGTCTCACAGCTTATTGTTTGGTTTTTAATGAAGCTCCTGTGGAGCCCTTTCATTATAAGTTGTAGCTAACTTATAGCACTAGTACTACTACTACCCGTGACAAGTTCGTTGCACCTCCTAACTTCCATCAACAACATGCCAAACATTATGCTTGATTAAAATGAGAATGAACTTAATATATATACTAAATATATCGTTTCTTTATGAGATTAGTAAGTTTATTTGTTAATTAATTTTATAGTGAAATGAATAGAAGCAAGTCTCCAGAAAAGTCAAGCATATATTGGCACATGAAATGCAAATTCCCTAAAATGCCACTCAACTATATCCTTGTTATTGGTAAATACAAGGGGTAAACTTACAACACGTAAAAGAGCAACACCAAAATAACTAATGGTTTCTAGTTATAAAAAAGATTAAGTAAAATAACTTATATGTTGGGACTAGCTCAACGAAAAGAGCGTAGATAGAATCCTATATCTCTCATTCTAAATTTAATCATCTGAGAATTGACCTTGGAAATGAACAATAAATTACTGATGGCATTTTATCTATCTATCTATCTATATATATATATATATATAGAGAGAGAGAGAGAGAGAGAGAGAGAGAGGGTACTGAAATCAACAAAAATATGCATATGCATGGGTCCAAATTCAAGTGCAGTAAATAGACAAGAAGTTGTTGAAGGGAGTGTAAAGAATATGATGATGATCATGTGACAGTGACTTTGGAGATAATAGTTATCCGAAAATATTTAATAACTTTTTTGTCTTGATCATCAGTGAACTAATGAATACATACATACATACATACATATATATATATATATATATATATTTGTACATAACCTGATTGGAGCTAGAGGAAACTTCCACACAGAGTTGTGATGTTCTTGAATAATTGGAGAAAAGAAACTATCATGCAATTGTTTTTGGTAATTATGTCGTCAAAGTCACGTAATTAAAAACCTCCACTGATCAGAACGCAATTTTCGATATTGGAGTGTGGGGACACGCTTTGAAATACTACCACAACATGTGATCATTTGGGCCCCACTCCTCCACTTCAGTGGTTTGAATTGATTCTAGAAATATATATATATATATATATATATGCCCTGTTACAAAATAACCAAAATTACTAGTATTATTGCTATAATTTTAAATATTGTTATTATTATTATTTTAAGTATTTATTATTATTATTATTAGAAATTAGAAATCAATGCAAAAAACTAATTGATATACGTATATATATTAATAAAAGAAAAAAAAATGGTTAGATCGAGAGATTGATGCCCAGGCAGAGAGGCAAAGGAACATGACAATTTGCGAGTCCCACCACTCAACAAAAATCCAAAAGTTTGCCCAAAAATGTGCTTTGCTCAATACATATGCCAGCTAAAATCCCAAGTCCACACATGGTAGTTCCCTTGGATTTATTCTAGGGTTTTTGTTTTTTAAAATATTTATTTCTCTGTTTAGAGATCAACTCAGACACCTTTGCTCTATCGTCAATCCTATAAAAACCCCCTTCACTCCCTAACATTGATCTCCACCAGCTAGCCTTCCACTAAACACACACACACACACACATATATATATAGATATATACATTCAAATATTACTAGTACATATATAAGAACTAAAAACCCCTTTAGGGCTAGCTAGCTGAATTTGAGAGATAATGGCCTCCAAAACCACCTCTTCTTCAGTTGCTTTCTTCCTTGTACTTAACCTTCTTTTCTTTACCTTGGTAAGTGCTTGTGGCTCTTGCCCTAGCCCTGTCCCGAGGCCAAGACCAACTCCAAGCCCTAGCCCTGTGACTCCAAGCCCTGTGACTCCAAGCCCTGTGACTCCAAGCCCTTCCGGTGGGAAATGCCCTAGGGATGCCCTTAAGCTAGGGGTGTGCGCGAAAGTGCTCGGAGGGCTGCTCAACGTCACCGTCGGAACTCCTCCGGTGACGCCTTGCTGTACTCTCATCCAAGGCCTTGCTGACCTTGAGGCTGCTCTCTGCCTTTGCACTGCCATTAAGGCCAACATTCTTGGGATCAACCTCAACATCCCTCTCTCCCTCAGCTTGCTTCTTAACGTTTGCTCTAAGAACGTTCCTTCTGGTTTCCAGTGTCCCTAAGCTATAAAACTCATATATCCTCAATCCTTTCCTTTCCTGTCCTTTTCTTTGGGGGGTTTTCTTGCTAGCTTTTCAACTACATGAAAGTTAGTACTACTGCTTTGTTGTCTGTCTAAGACTCTGTGTGTGTGTGTGTGTGTGTGTGTGTGTGTGTGTGTGTGTGTGGAAATTGCCCATTTCCTTTAATTTATGCTTAATGTTTTTAATTTGTGGGTTACAGGGGAATAATTATTTTCAATTTGTGATCTTGTCTTTAAATATCATATTTGTAATCTCCATGAGTATATGATGAGATGTATTTTCCTTCTTTTCCTGTTATAAAGAAGTTTGATGATTTTCCAATATTAATTATATGTCTCTTCATAATATATATATATATATATAAATGTTTATATTTATATTTATATTAATATATAGAGGCGTACAGTACTATATGTTCCCTCAATCGGTCATGTCCAATATCAATCCTATATACTTTAGAACAGTATAGTATAGATATTATTATAAGCATCTTTACATGCGGTTCACAAGTTTTTCAAACGAAGAAATAAGGGAGTTAAAAGGAGGTCCAGGATGTTGTCGACCGACGTTCCAACACACATGTCCCGTCAAGCGGATGGTTGATTAAGAGATATATATATATATATATATATATATATATTACTGTACGAGTTTTAAGATGTTTATTCCTCATGGGGTCCATATATACTCATTAAAATGAGAAAGATATACACACAAGGAATCAAGGTTTACATATAGTAGTGTCATGATATTTTTATTATTTTAATGATGAGAAAAAATAACTAATATATGGAGCTAGCTGTCAGAATTAACATTCGAATTACATTGGTTCCTATGGTCATCTCATCCTCTATCAGGATCTCACCTTATTATTTATCAAACAAAAAGAAAAAAGATTATCCATTAAAAACCTAGTTTCATGATATATATTAGTCTTTTTTTTTTATGTATTATAATGGTCCATATTGCAACTTTTTAAAGAGAGAGAAAAACGGGAACAAATGACATTAGGAAATAATAAAACATCCCAATAATATTGAGACCGTCTTCGTGCTAAAATTCATATTCCACATCGAAATTTTACCGAATTTATTACATAAAAAGAAGTTTAAGATTGTGAGGACAAAAGAATACTGACTAATAATTTAAATGACAACATAAAATGAACATGTCAAAAAATTTTACAAATTCAACATTAAAAAAAAAAAAAAAAAAAAGCTCAAAGAGAGAATTAGCTGATCAATAAAGTTTAATAAAAGATTTTCTCTTCCACACCCAAAGTAGCCGGAAGATATGACTCTATTTTCTTTTTTAGTGAACAGACAAATATGCCTATATGGGCCAATACATATGGAGCACTGTTCACCCGTGACTCCAGATTTTTTTTTGGGTGAATTATGCCTCCTCACATGGACAAAGAAAAAGCAAGAAAAAGAAACCGTGTTCTCCATTAATCTTATTTCACTTTCATAGCTAAAAAAAATTTAAAAAAAAAGTTTTCTTTTTTTTTTTTTTTTTTTTTTTAAGGGCAGTTAAGTCCACACAGACCTGATTCTAAGTACTGTTAGATTTCTGGACTTGGCTAGCAGCCAAAATATATTTCATAATTCAAAAAGTAACCACGAGCGGTTATATACACTGCTATTTCCGTAAAAAGTTAATAATATCGAAAATGTCTTAATCCTAAAATTAGACACCATTCACACAACGCCCAAAAAAGAAAAAAAAAACACCTAAAATTAGGCACCATAGTATCAATGGGAAGCGAAGGATATATATGTTGTTAATACAGAAGTAGCAGCCAACAAATAAATAAATATATATATATATATATATATATATTACGCACGACCCATAATTAAAGGTAGTGTAACCCTTGTAACCACCTGTCTTTATCACCTATAATTTTTATATATATTGATTATCATAAAAATTCAACAGATATATATATATATATATATTAGGACATCCCAATTAAATGGATACCTTTTTAATACCCTCATTTGCTTATCAGCTACAATTAGTAGTTAATATTCTTAGGGTTTGTTTCCTTGGGTTTTAATTTGCTTTTGTTTTGGATCAAATGTATGAATAGAAGAAAATTTGTTATGTTTCAGTATATAGAACTATATTTAATTATTTATTTGTTTTTGTTAAAAGCTTAGAATCTCAAGTTGTAAATTTTTTTTTAATAATAACAATAAAAAAAATATTAGAATAAAATTCATAATATCTTACCAAATTCTTATATAAGTTTCAAAATCTTTTCAGAATAATTTTGTTAAAGTAATATTTTGTATCAGGAACTAAAAACTTTTTTGAGAAGTCAAAATCATTTTGAGTAAATATCATCTAAACAGTTTTAAATTTTTGAACTCAGGAAACAAAAACAAAAATTGAATTGAGCTCTGTTACACAAGTCCTTAATTAGCGGTCAATAGTCAACAAAGCTCTTTTACCTATACATGCGAAATTCCATGATCTGTAGCCGAACAGGGTGATTAAAAACTCTGAGACGTAATATTCCGAGCTTGATTTTCTGCCAATAGTATTGTTATCTTGCTTGAACTTTCTTCTGCAAATTCCGTCAGGATTTAGTTCTTAATTAATATTCTTCAAGCATGTATATGGAGAGGTTATATTCATCATATATATAACAGTATGTGATATAGCAGTGGGGAGTATACTTTCAGAAGTTTGCTCGTTTTTACCCTTTGTAAAACCACGTACCAAAAGCCACAGTAAGGCACGTGTTCACCTTCCAAAGTACATGCTGTCCAAAACAAATAATGGTTCCACCGAACCCATTAACTGGTAAAATCTCCACTACTTTTGTCCATATTTGTAATAAATACAGCAAGCTATCAAAATTATACAGTAACAAACTTTATTATTATTATTATTATTATTTTGATGTTTAGAATGAATAATTGACCGACATGAAAATAACAAATCATATTTTAACACATTATTTTATAAATGCCTTATCAATTTTATGAGAAACAAACCAAAACGAAAAAAAAAAATGCTAGATGAGCCAGCAAATTAACCGAGATGAAGGATTCTGGTCACACATATGATTTTGATATACCTAGCCATATTAATCTGTTAATCTAGTGCTACTACATGCCATTTCCCCTTTCCTTTTTTTTCCCCTATCCTATCATACATATAAACTTTATGATGTCAAATTTATAACTCCTACTTATTAAAGAAAATGATTTTTTTTTTTTTTTTTTTTCAGATTTTGAATAAGAAAACTCCCATCTAAACTGCTTCCCTCCCTCTCGCCCACCCGCTAGCCTACCCTCTTTTCCCTACATGATATACCTCCATGTTAATTTCCATTGATATTTAATTTTAGCTCAATTCTGGATAGAGCAGATCTATTATATCGGTCCCACAGAATCACCATATTCTCTCCCGTGAATTAGTTTTGGCGCCTTCCGAATTTAATAATGCTGCACGACAAATAGCAAACAGGAAACAAAACAACTTTATATTTTTAATTAGTTTCATAAATAACACGTATATAGATTGCTTAAACATATAAGCAAACATAAACTTGATGTCAGCGCACGTTGAGTTTGGTACTACTACTAACCCAATTCAAGATCTCAATAGCTAGCTCATGTGAATTTATTAATTTATTCATTAATTAATGAGGTTTCAGTACGACCTAATAATCTAGCTTCTCTATTTAACGTACCCTATTAGTGGGGGAAAAAACGGACTTATTTGAGTTTTAAAAAATCCCTGGACACGGTGTTTGATTTTGATGATGATATTTGAACGAAAGCAGAAAAGACAGATTTGATTGGTTTTTTACTTTAAAAATCTTATCAATATTTTTCTTTTTTTTGGTGATCATACATAAGTTATGGCAGGTTGATCAGCTGATACAAGTTTCAAAAGCTAAATGATCCCTTCGGCAAAAATTAAAGTCGATAGCCTTTTAGTCGTTGATTAATTAATATTATCGTTGGAACTACTAAGAGTGATCAATATTACCAATACTAGTCTTGCAATGTGATGACATTATACATATATATATGCATATGCGAGTGTAGTTTATATATATATATATATATATATAGATATATTGAAAAACTTCATGTATAACTAGTTTCGAGTGAAAATGGTAAAACTTAAATAAGACATAAATTACGAGTACTTGCAGTTAATTAAAATGGTTTAATTACTAAACATACATAACAAGAAGTTACAGAGCTGCTAGAATCAAAACCAGATGAGATGACAAATGTGCATCCCCCAAGCGCCGCGCCCAAACAGGGAACTCAACATGAGGTTGCAACAATATTATGGAAAATTAAAAACGTACAATTAGGGGGGGAATTAAACGAAACATCTTCAAATGAACCGAATCAGGGCTAATTAAAACCCTAATTAATGACAATGAGTAGCTTTAGAGGTAGAGGCATGCAGCAGCTAGGCAGCTTTAGAGAGGAGGACATACAAAGCCAGGAGGCGGAGTCTTTCCGCACGTGATTAAAGCTTGAAGGGCAAGAGGAATGTAGATGTTAATGTTAAGAAGCTTAATTCTGATGGCAGTGCAAAGACAAACAGCAGCTTCAAGCTCAAGCAGACCTCCAAGCACCGGGCAGCAAGTGTTCTGAACTGGGTCTCCCAATCCAATGTGAATCAAACCACCGAGCACGTCCAAACAAAGCCCTAACTTCAGCGCATCTATCGGACACGTCTGTGAAACCGGCGGGGCTGGCGTAATTGGGCTTGGAACTCCACCCCCGCCACCTCCGCCGCCACCGCCGCCACCACCTCCTCCACCTCCTCCGCCGCCGCCACTAGGTGGTGGGCCGGTATAAGGCGGGTATGTGGGAGAAGAAGGAGGTGGGATAGTCACTGGAGGGTTGGTCACCGGAGGTGTTATGATTGGCGGAGGTATGATGACCGGCGGGGAGATTACTGGCGGCGAGATAACCGGAGGGTTCTTGGAGCCTCCTCCACCTTTGCCTCCGCCTCCGCCTCCTCCTCCTCCTCCTCCTCCTCCTCCTCCTCCTCCTCCGCCTCCGCCTCCGTGGTGGGGAGGATTCTTGTGCGTGGGTGGTTTTGGGTGGGGAGGGATTTTGGGATGGCCTCCGCCTCCGCCGCCGCCGCCGCCGTGACCAGGACTGGGGCGGTGGTAAGGTGGCTGGGGAGGATGTTGATGACGTGGGGGGTGTGGCTGGGTGCATGGAACGCATGCATGGATCATTGAAGGGAGTGACGTTATCATGAAAATCATGAAGATGAAGAACGTGGCGGTAACCTTGGAACCCATATTATTATTAGGCTTATTATTAGGGCTCCTTTTGGGAAATATGAGAACAACAACAACTACTTTCCTAGGGCTTTCTAGTAGGAATAGTAGTAGTTATCTTCTTGAGGATTTCGATGGGTATATCGGTGTGGCTTGTGGGGGTTATATATAGAATCAATATATATATATATATATGTAGAGAGAGAGCAGAAAATAAAGAGACCAACCCGTGACTTATAATAAGCATTAAAACGCTATGGGAAAAAAAACAAGGGTATTATTAGTATAGTCCAGTTAGACAACAAGTTGGCGAGGAAACATGAGAGAGAGAGAGAGAGAGAGAGAGATAGATATGAATAATAATGTCAGAGGAATCGAAGTGAGAACCATGGCGAAAATAAATTGGAGCTAATTATTAATTATTATAAGGAGGGGAGGGGAGGGGAGGGGAGGGGAGGGGAGTGATATGCATACATGTATGTATGGTAAAGAAATGTAATGGTGCGCAAAGTTCAAAAAGAAATCCGTGAGCTAGTGGGTTGCAGTACAATCCGTGAACTGAACAACGTGCTCGATTCAGAACCCCCCCGCTTCAGTTTTTGCAGAATTTCCATGTACACACGTTCATTAACATCCACCACCCCAACACCCCTCTCTCTTCTCTCATCTTTGTTCGTTTGCTTCTCCATTTTCCTTTCTTTCCCCCCCACCCCTTTCTTCCTTTTTTTAGCCCCCTCTCTAGCTTTTGCGGTCTTGTTGCTTTCCTCCTCCCTTTTTTTCCATTTCTCTTTCCTCCTTTGTACTAAAGTGAAAGAACAAATATTTAAGGGTATTCGTCAATGTTACATATCATACATCAACAAAGACTTAGTCTAATTATTAATAAAATTTATTATTTATTAGTTATGATATTTAACATTTACTAATCTCTTATTGGAACTTAACTAGATTTTATAAAAGGATAATTTATTATCTATATGTAAAAGCACGAATGTACTTTCACGTGTGACAGTTACATCAGCACCACGTGACTGCTTATATAATGGTGCAGTCAACACCACATTATGGGGGGTTTATTTTTTTTTGTTTTGTTTTATTAATTTGTTTATTTCGTACACGTAAAACGCTTACCATATAACTAGTACAACTTAAAAATTGTACTTACCCTACAACTATCTTTTTTTTTTTTCCCCCCCTCACCGATGAATGCTCCTTTTTTATCATGCTCCTTTCCTTTCGGGATATTCTTAAAAATAATTAGGCATGGCTTCCAGCCCGGCATGAGCATTAGCCTAAGAATTTTTCTTTTTCAGTAACTACGGACAACGTAAACTTGATCATCAACCGTTGATTACAAATTAATTAGTTTATGTTCAACATCTTTTTTTCTTTTGGCTGAATTTAAGTTTACATAACCTTTCACTATTACTGATTAAAGGAAAAGATTTTAATACTTTCTTTTTTCTAGTTTTTTTTTAAATTATTTTTTTCTTCATTTTGTTTTAGGTTTTGAAACACTTTTTGTTTTATTTTTAATATTATTTTCTAATTGAAAACCTTTCATTATTTGAAAACTTGTTTTCAAGACGTGAGTTTAGACGTAAATCTTTGATAATGTGGTCTCCGACTAATAGATATGTAATTTGGTATTATTGCCTTTGTTTAGGCCTGTTTTTATTTCCCTTTTCTTTTTCAAACATTTTTATTTTTATTTATATATATATATTTTTGATATTACCACTATCATATGGGATGGATAAATAATAAAGTGTTATAACAAAATATCGATTTAATTGAGATGTATTACAATTTACATTCCTATTTTTTTCCCCCTTAAAAAAGAAAAAATCGGACTATTACTCAAGCCAATTAGATCTAGAAGCTGTTGTCGTTCGAGATATATCAGGAGCTCTTTAGCCAATTGTGGAGGTGGTATTTGTATCCATATCTCTAGCAAACAGAATATGGTGCTAGTGCTGGGCTTCGTTCCTATATATATTTTGTAGGCACTGATGTTGTGCCTTTATTTATCTCTAATGTAATTCAGCCCGACCTGGCTAATGCTTAGTAAAAGCTCCTGATTTTTCCCTCAAAAAAAATAAAAATAAAAAAAAATCCATATCTTGAGGCAAAAGAAGCGGACATTTCAGAATATGTAATATATTGAATGAAATAGAAAAACTTCTACTAGAAGCTCGAGTTTTGTAAAGAATAATATCTTGTGTCCGTCCACTCTTATTATCATGGCGGGTTTGTCGGAGAGATATAACACGTAGTCAACCAACCAAAAATAAATAAATACATTTTGATAACAAAAAAAAAACATATATCGTCTATGCAGTGTAGGACGTGCCTTTGCTATGGCTACTCCAGTTCACGAATCGAACATGTGATATATACTCTTTAATTATTCCCCCCCCCCCCCCCCCCCCACCCCTGTTTTTCTGTGTGAAGGAAGTGTAATTTAAATGTTTTAACTTCCGATGTTTTTTTAGTATATTATACATTTTTCTAATATGTACTATACATATGTACAAAGCGTTGGACTTGGAGATGTAACTTTACCATTTTAAATTAGATTTTTTTGGCTACTGCGCTAGTTGTTGTGAATTATTAGATGCTGTTCTGGATCAAATAAAATGCATGTATTCTGACCATGATAATGAGCATTATGGGCACATTTGATGTAGTACTGATTTTTTTTTTAATAACAAAAAATTTATTAAACGAAAAAATTTTACAAACCAATTAGTGAACCCAACTTACTTTTTGAATAAAAAATTATCTAGCTTCTATACACTACCAGCTGTCACTTCATTGCAACTTGCAAGAGATGAGTAGCCAACTGATCAGTCAGTGTCATATATATACACACATACATATTCTTTTATGTATCACCAAAAAAAAAAAAAAATCATATATCCACATAAAAGGAAGTCACTTTACCAAAATAATAATGTCATCTTTTTGTTTGTACAAATATTATGTATATAATTACATCGCCGATCATACATTAAGCTAGCTATATATAAGATGTGAATTCATGATGCAGACCGATCAACGGCTTAAAGTATACTTGGTAGCTTCAATCTGATTCACAACTTTACTCATTAAAAAAAAAAATTATGATCCACAACTTTTCTTCGTGAGAAAAATTAGTTGGACTTGCTTGCTGAATTTGTCTCAGTTTTTACGTGCAACTTCATAGGTTTTAAAATTAGAGAAAATTACTTAAATAATCTTTTTTTTTTATTTATTGACCAATACAATATAAATTCTTTATTCTTGATCAACATAACATAGATTTTAGTTAATTTTAATTCAATTTTATGTTATATTGGTTTTGTTTTAGTTTTTTTATGTCATGTTGGTGTAATAATCTTTAAATTTATATAATTCATATACTTTTTGCTTTAAACTATAATAAACCTTTTGTTTTAATAGGAGATAATATTAGCTTTTTTTCCCTTAATATACGAGATACTTATGATTCATTTAAAATGCACACTTATTTTGTATTATATTTTAATATAATATATAAAATAAAATAAGCACTTGGATGTCCCCTTTATACATTATATCAAAATATAATGTGCGTTTAGGTTATTTACATCTAGATAATAATCATTCTAATGTGTGTTGGTGAGAGATAAAAAATGTGATATATTTAGTAAAAATATATTAAAAAAGAGAGAGAAAGAATGTATAAATAATTTTTTAATAAGTTGATTTACTATTCTAATATATTAATCTTAAGTGTAATATAGAAGTTACCTAAATAAATATTGTATTGTATTGAAGTATAATATATAATTAATGAGTTTTTCAAAGGAATAATTAGCTGATAGTATATTAATTTTTGTCTCCTTTTTTTTTATTTATTTTTTAACTGGAAGGTCTAGGCTAGCTATTTGTCCACTTCTGGCCGTGGACCCAAATATAAAGCAGCGAGCCTTATGGGGTGTCAAATTGTCCTGAAAAGACATATGGGTCCCCCGAGCTGTCTTGTTGTGTGAGGTTTTATTTTTATTTTTTTGAAGGGGCATGTCGCAATCGGGTGTGTACGTGTGTATGGTTAGATTTTTAACAAATTATGGTCATAGAGAGTGATCCCGCATTTCCAGCCATAGTAATTTTGTTTTTCATGTTAATTAATTGAGAACTAATTTATATGTCTTCATCTCCAACAAACAATAATACAACCTTTTTTTTTTTTTCCTTTCTACTGAAAATAAACAAATAATGTTACATCTTCGTCGGAATCAAATGCATTATTGATAAATTTCCTTTTTTTTTTTATGATCCTTCATCAGTTGTGACCCCGTACTTGAATGTTTCATCCAAACTAACAGAAAATGACATGTCATAAATAGTATAATTACTATATATATAATAAATTAAAGCGTTTACAGTTTATGTTATGATGAACTCGGCCAGTAATTAGATCTTTAATCTTCGACCATATATATGTGCGTATACTGTATACTGTGTTATTATTAGTCAGTGATCAGTGGCTATATTAATTATCCAAGAATATAAAGTCTAGGATCACCAATCTCTATTATATATATATATATATATATATACACGGAATCGATAACTGAGTTTCACCCTTTGCTGTATTCTCATGAGTTGATAAGGATCATATATATCGTATATGTTTCATATTAATTATAGCAGCTAAATGATTATAGATAAGACTAATTCAATTATCTCTTGCAACAAAAAAAAAAAAAAAAAAGTAGATATATACATGTATACTGGCTGGCTAGGACTTTGCATCGAGAGTGCTGATAAAAAAAATACGAAATCCTGCTTAGATTTTATATTAACCGTAATTTGATCCTGTTTTTGAAACAACACCTACTTTATTATTATTATTTTTTTTGGTATATATATATAGGAGGAAAAAAGAAAACAAGATTGGAATGATTATCAACCGATAAAAATATTGACTTTATTGTGATGTTTTGATTGATATTGATTTGATGTTAGTTGTTTTCTCTTGTTATTAATGTGATTAAAAAAAAAAAAAAAAGGAACAAGAATGAGGAATTATTTCCCAAACCATGATATGAATCGAAATTATCGTGGTTGCGATTTTTGTAAATAAAGAGGGCTTAGATTAGGTCAAGTTTACTATCCAGAAAGCACTTTTGGATTAATTGGAACACTAGAACGTATTCAAGCGTAGTTTAAACGAAAGAGAAGTTATCCATCAGTAGTACTTGTCATGCTCATGATCAATTGAAACCAAACAAAGCCCTTAGTATGGATATATATGTAACACGGTACAAGAACACAACTTAAAATGAATGAACGCATAAATATAAATTAAATATAAATATAAATATATGGCGCTTTATATAATCATCAATACAGCTGAAGATCCACATCTTTATTAATTATAGAATCTTGAAAATGACATTTGGATGAGGAAGGATCGAAATGATCCTTCAATAATCCATAAAAAAACAATATCGCAATGAACCATTATGATCGATGGAACAATGGCCAAATATAAAAGTACAATAACAAAACAACACCATCAGAAATTATTGAAATTATTAAGAGAAACAAATCAAATATGGATCAAATCAACAAGTAAAAACTAAAGATCGAGAGAGAGAATAGTACTAAAGTACGCTGAAAGTAGTAGTAGTAGTGGATATTAACTGTGAAATAATTAATTAAGCACACTGGAAGCCAGAGGGAACGCCCTTGCCACAGTAGTTGAGGAGCAAGCTCAAGTGGACTGGGAGCTTGACGTTGACGATCCCCAAAACCTCAGCATTAAGGGCAGTGCAAAGGCACACAGCGGCTTCCAAGTCAGCCAGTCCTTTGATGAGGCTGCAGCAAGGTTCCTTGTGTGGGGACCCCACAACAAGGCCAACCAAATCACCCAACAGGTTGGCACACACCCCTAGCTTTAGGGTGTCGATGGGGCACCTCTCCTCACTTTTAGGGGCGGGGGTCGCTGGTGCCGACGACGGGCTCTTTTGGTGGTGTTTGTGGCTCTTCTCCGCTACCGGTGGGCAAGGGCCTGTGTTGGAGCTCACCATGCTGAAGAAGAGTATGTTGAGGGACAGTAGGATCAGGGCAACTTGAGCCTTGCAAGAAGCCATATTAAATTCTTTCTATTAAAGGATACAAGAAACTACTAATTGAGAATAATATTTTTGCTAGATTTATATCTATAGAGAGGAGATTGGGGTAGATTTAGTGATGGGAATTGATTAAGCTGGGGTGTACTTTTTATAGATATGGAGATTAGTGTGTGTTGTGTTTAGGGTTTGTAGGATGTGTAATAATAATTGTTTGCATGCATATTATAATATTATTGAGCATGTGTTCATGTAGGATCGAAAAATCCGGCAACACAACCTGGCAACTCAGAAGATAAGCCTATTAATGGGAATATGGGATTGAGAAGTTTCGAGTTTTCTGTGTAATCTGGCAGTCATTTTTTGTGGCCTCTCAACTTCCTTAATTAGACTCAAAACTATACGCACCAATTTTAATCTCAACTTTTAAATATCAATCTTTATGACATGTGAGTTTGTCATTATTTTATTAACAAGTGTTTAAAGTATTGTCATATCTATAAATTACATATATCGATAAAAATATGATAACTTATCGTCACGTAAGTTGGTACTCAAAAATTAATATTAGAGTTAATGTTCCTTATAGTACAATTCTTAAAACACTATACTCCATGTTTCAGGGGGTAGTATCATGTGCTTAATTTTGTTGGTAAAATATGGATTTAATTTTAAGAGTTCTTTGGACAAATAGCAAAAGGTATAATATAATAAAATATAACAAATTGTGAAAAAAAAAAATCACAATATATATTGATTACATGTAATAAAAACTTAAAAATATCTTATTTTAAATTTACTTATGTTTCGATTAGGGATTCGAGTAAGCTTGGTGCTTTGATTTAAATATTAGGCAAAACGTTTTATATGCTTTTAATATAGTTAATATGGTATGGTTTTATTTTTAATTGAGTACTTGTGTTTCGATTATAGTGATTCACGAAGTTCGGTGCTTTAAAGTTAGTAAGTTGATTTAAATATTTTCAGATATATCCTGATATTTTTGGCATTTGGTGCTAGGTTTCCAAGAGGTGAAAATGATCGCAAGAGGCAAAGTACAATACAAACTACTGGCCATGGTTTCCAACAATGTTTTTGTTCAATCGAAGAAATGGATGTGCGTGCGTGCGTGTGTCTGTAACACA
Organism: Ficus hirta; assembly: GCA_038430175.1. NCBI lineage: Eukaryota > Viridiplantae > Streptophyta > Magnoliopsida > Rosales > Moraceae > Ficus > Ficus hirta. Next base: position 19,257,934 of record CM076586.1, read on the forward strand.
CACTCTAGAGGCTCCACAAGGAATACTTAATCTGTAAAATCTCAGTCGCGTTATATGAAATTGAGAAAATGAATTCAGCTATATATACTGCCCTGTAAAGTGTAAAGTTCATGATTTACTGTTACCTCAAATTACTCGGTTTATATGTGTGATTAAAAGACTAATAATAGTAAACAACTTTGTTAAAGAATATGTAGTACTAGAGATCATACTGATTAATCGACAGGCACATGTGATTGAAATTGTCATTTAGCCTGAGAATGAACTGGAAAAAGGTAAAATGATAACGAGATTTATGTACTTATGATATAAATATATATATATATATATATATATATATGTGTGTGTGTGTGTGTGGGGAAATTTGATCAAGTCATTTTAGGGGGAAAAAAACAAACAAACAAACAAACTTGATCAAGTCATTCATGTGGACCGACATAAGGGCAGGAGAGCACATGATGGACAAAAGGACGCGTGGTGTCCTCCAGCCCAGCCTGATAATTGATGTACTTTTTCATCACATTAATAATTCAAGAGATTCCATTAAGTTTTAAATCCATACATATTAACCATTTAAAAGCTTCCAAATATGCTTCCATGAATGGAATTTTATTTATGGTGACTTGTATAATATCCAATAGCCAAGAAATGGAGTGGACTGAAAAAAGGAAAAGTGAAAGTTAAGTTTCCAGAAGTCTCTAGTGGTACAATTTGAAGATATCATAGAAAGAAAAATAATAATAATATTTATGTGCGAATGTCATTTTCTCTTTGTTCCTATAGATTATTTGTTACTGCAATGAAAAGTTATCACTGATTGGCTTATATGAGTAGTCAAACAATTTGTAATTCTCTGATGTTATATTTGGCTTAAGTTTCGAACTACTAAAATTCTTGGCATGCATCTTATAAATTGTACTAGCTTCAATGACTTGACTTTGGAATATCTCATATAGTGAGCTGCAAGTTAATTGATTTTATTTTATAATTTTACTAAGAATTAGATGTGTTAACTTCATCATTTATCAAAGTAATAAAAATACATAACAAAATAAACAAATACGAATATGTATGATTTGTAAAAATTCATCTTAATATGAGATTACCCGTTTTTTTTTTTTTTTTTTTTTTTTTTACTATTGCAGTAAATCACTAAATTTTTTGTACTTTTTCTCTAACCTCTCTCATAATAAATAGTAATAACAATATCCCCTATTTATAAAGAAAAACTAATACAATTGAAATTATAAGTTTGAAATACCCAAATTACTCTTAATAAAACTTAGATTTTAAGAGTCCGATCCTCTCTTTTAGGGGATTTCATGTCTTCCTTTTCAATTCCCACGATGACCTTACTGCAAAAATCAATTCATGTTCCATTTTTATATCAGAACATTAATTAATAAGATTTTACGACTTTAAGTAAAGATTTTACTTTGTGCGATTTATTTTGTACAGTGAAATTACATGAGGGAGATTCAAAATTGCTCAAATGATAAATGGTTCCCAAACCTAATAATAAATTAAATCAGGACTTGGGAATATACGAACAACCAAACATTAGCTAATACGTATATATATACACACACTGCACATACATATGTTTGACTAATTTGTCAGCTTCCCGTGAACTTAAGAATCAGATCAAGTGATCCACTATGACTATATCATCGTCGTGAAGCATCACTATGATTATATAAAGACTATTGCACATTGAAACTTAAAGAGATCGGTCATATTCATTGATAGACGACAATGAAAATATGGAAACAAAATTATTAAAATAGAGAGAAGACAATTGGTTGCATATTTAAAAGAAAATGATTATGCCAAAGTTATGTGTAAATATAAATAAAAATGTGCCACCCCAACACAAAAATGAACGTGCCAAGTAAAATAATACACCGGCAAATGAAGGTACGAATATATGATAAAAAAGAATACTCGATAACTTGACTAAAAATATACATAATAATAAGAAGAGCCTCTCCAATTCAATACTAAATTGGTGTACCAATAATTAATTATGATATTTGAATTAACAAAATGTTCTCTAATAGAATGATATCTTTGATATCAAATTCGTCATATGTTAAACTTTGTGATAAATTTATCACAAGATATAACAATGTCAACTTTAATTTTTACTTCTCATAATTGATTGGTGTTTTCACTTTTCAATATAACCATTTCCTTTTTTAAATTATGTAAATGCTAAAAATTTACTTTTACTAGTTCCAAAACTTAATAAAGATGAAAAAAGTAGAAATGACATTTTAAAATAGCATTATACTACTGGAACATAAAGTAAGAGAATGCTATTTTCCACTCTCTTTTGTAGCAAACATAGCATTGGCATAGTCAAATATATTGGAGATGATCTAAGCATTGTGTTTGATAAAAATATGCAAAAATACTTGATACCAATACATTTGTACTGTTTATTTGAGAACCTAGATGTGTTAACTCTTACTTTTGCTTATAGAATTTCTTCTTAAAATACAACAATCCCAAACCAAGTTCAACTCCTTAAAAAGGAATTTGGCAGAAAAAGAGTAGGCGGATTATATTGATGGAGACCAGAGCTTTTGTGGTGGCAGGTAATAGCTTCCAATTACTTCACAAAATGCAGTGGCCATTCCTTAAATAATATATTTAGTCGCATTGACATACGCTTTCGAACTTGGAAACTCAAGATTTTCATTATTTCAAGAAACAATTTTTCTCAAACCAAAATACATGGCTACCGGTTTTCTACGTTTAAAAGCTCACTTTGTTCCCATTTTCATTTTCTTTTTTTCAGTTTGAGGAAGCAGTTCTACAAAATTCTAGTTATTGAAGCATAATTGAAATAGCATCTTCCTAATCACTTTGTAACCAATCAAAACCACAAACAACTTTGTAGTCGAAGATGTTACCTCAGTTAAGAAAGGTGAACATGATCTATTGTTGTTTAAGTTTACCATTATTTTGAACCATTTCAAACTCGGCAACAGCATACAAAAACCAAACACAAATCTGAAACAGCAATAACCAGCAATCCGCCACCCCCAAATCTACCTACGGCTCTCCACCAAGCTCCACTCGTAGATTGTCATACGGATAAACTTTGGGTGTCTGTACAACGGAAAAAAAAAAAAAAAAAAAGTCATCAATCAGCGCAAGTGTCAAAATTCTTTTCGGAAGCATCATAGCTGATGAAGCTTGAGGGAAGATTGCAACAAAACAATGTAAAATACATGGAAAAAAAAAATAGAGAGAAGGGTCTAAACATAGAATTGGAGAAGAACTATAAGATTTCAAATGATTCAAGCCCCTCTAAGAGTAAGTACAAGTTTGTGACTGTCCATTCGTTAATCGAATATCTCTTACAAAAACGAGTTTTGAGGTCACGTTGAAGTTTGGATCTAGTAGTGCAAGCAGAAAAATAATGTTCTAACTCTGAACAGATAATGGATAAGCGTGCAGGATCTTGCTTCTTGACACATTAGAAAGGAAAAAATTGTTGGGAAAAACTTCTAGTGAGAATATAACAACAATAAAAATTGTCTCTCTGATGTGCTCTAAGGTAATCACTTGGTGGGACCTAGACTTGTGTTGTTAGTGCTATGCTAAATTCCATCTTTGTTGATAAGCATTATGATTAGCCAAGATTATTGAATTTCTTGATGTTTTGAGCCTCCAATGTTATCCAGCGACAACTTTTTAAATCCCTTATTGTTGAAATAGTGTAAGTTGAAATCGGCCTAAAGTCTCGTGGTTCATTGGGTTTTCCATGTAAAAAATTGGGTGTCTCACTTGTGGTTGATTTTCTATATTGTTATGTTACTTTGGTAGGCATTATTGGCTTTTATGGAATTTGCCAGAGGATCCCACTTTTTTGGAAAAGATTTTATTCTTGACATATCATGATTATCATTGGTAATTCTTCCCAACAATAATAAACAAAGACATCAGCTTATTTGCACTCTTTATCCAGTTAATTTCCCCCCACACATCCAAGATGTGTAGATTTCTAGGAAGCACAATATCAGAGAACTTGATGGGAGTAACTACCTAGGATTATCCTCTCCTAGTTTTCCCCTTTTCCTCCAGAATATACTATAGCTAAAAATACACCATAACATGCAGCACAACATTTCAGAAGTTGCGAACTTAAATCCTTTTACAAATTCAAACTCCTATTCACTTAACAAGCATTTCTAAATACAGAGCTTCATAGGAAGAACAATTTCCCACTACTGAAAAACAAATGACTTCTTCCAAGGGTCTGAGAAAAGATACATTGATATTTACCAATCCCCAATTGTCCTCTGCAGTCAGTGGCAGAGTGTCCAAAAGAAACTAACAACGTTCTCCAAGTAAAGCTAATTAAAAATTGTGTAAAGCGCTAGTAAGACGATCACACTTATAAGGTGTGGAAGGCAATTAGACATGAAGCAACTAGTGAGATGATAGCAAATACATAGAAAGCTGATTAAAGAAAAGAGTGCAACATGGCCACATTACACAAAAGTTAACACCTTGACTCAGCTGAGTATAACACGAAGTAATACTGACTCCTTATAAACATCTATCCCAAATAATAAAAGATCACCAACTCAGATAACCCTACATAATGGATTTCTAAGAATCTTGGCCGAGTGTGCAGCAGATGAAATACTAGCAAGGAAACTCTAACTCCAGGTCAATAATCCCTCCAATTCAACATAATATAAGCCTATACTCCCCTCTAATTTTCCAACTTAACACCTATTCAGCTCTTTCGATACTATAAAAGGCGCGGTTCGTTACGAACGAACCGTAACGAACCAATTCCTGAAAAATTCAGCAGTTTTAAGCGGGAAAAACTGTGCCTAAATAACCTCTATTTACAGAAAAGAATAGCACCGGGACAATCAGCAATTGCGGAGGATTAAAAGATAAAATTATATAAGAAGCAAAGTCCAAGTTTTTTGAGACTTACAAAAGGAATATTGGAGGCTTTGTCGTTCCACACAGCCAGCAATCCCAAAGACGCGAAAAAGCCCAAACCTCCACATAGCCAAGCCAATGCTTCATACTGTACAGAATTCAGAAATTCCAGATTAAACAAAATTAAAATTAAAATTAAATAAAAATTAATCGCAGGCCGAATCAAAATCAACGAATTCATAAACCCAAAAATTCTTCACCTTTCCAACTGTATCGGCAATACGATCTATACAGGGCTCGGGGAATGCGGTTCCATTGTCCCAAACCAATTCGTCGTTCACAGGAACCTGAATCGAAGGGGAAAAAAATGAATGATTTCAGATAGTTAAATTTCAATAATTTATGAGAAATTGAGGATTCAAAGGGTAATCGCAGTGGGTAAATGAGTTTGTAGGGTTTTGAGGGGGAGGGGGATGGGGAAATGCTTACGGGTTTGTCGGGGACGATGTGCTTGCCGACGGGGAGGCCCATGCCGGAGCGGAGAAGGAGAGAGGAGGCGACGGAGCGGCCAACGACGCCGTTTCCGCCCATGATCTTCGACGCCACATTGCTTAATCTTCCTGCCATTCTTTCGATCTTCTTCTTCTTCTTCTTCTTCTTCTTCGCTGTTTCTGCTGCGATTTGTTTCGTCGTTTTCGCATGCTTTTATCCCAACAAAAATACACGCCACCCTGGCAGTAGAACGGCGTCGTTCCAATGGGACAAGACGGTCCAGACCCAGAGATTAGTGTTGTCTTTTAATGGGCTACAAATAACAAGCCTGGGTCCATAATTTGCAGTTTGGCCAATGGGCCTTAAAGCCCAACCTCTGGCCATACTCCAGTTTAAAAAAATAAAAAAATAAAAAAATAAAAGAGTAAGAAGGTCCTATGAATTTTTTAATATATATAAATTAAGGAATGAAAATCTGAGCTAAGCTAAAAAGGAAGAGCTCCTATATATCCAAGTGGCTTGGGTACTCGTAAGTTGCAATCTTTTATTCATTATTATTGCCAAAGGATCATTCATACAACTTAATAGAGAGACCTTTTTTTTATTTTTGTTAAAAAAAAAAAAAAAAGAAAAAAGAATCACAATCAACTTTTCAACTAATTGGAAATTACCGTGTAACACAGATATAGGTTCCCATCTCTACATTATAATATGCACATTCTAAAATTAGTATGTGAACCTGTGTCTGAAGTAAAAAATTTGAATCAAGATAGCAGTGGTAATACATAACAATACTATTTTACAAAGAAAACAAATCTGGTGAAATTAGAAAGTGGAATCCAATGAGATCACTTGTTTCAGTTCACCGTCTAATTCTTCTCAACGTTACGCCTCGTGGTCCAATTACTTTTCATTTACAACAATGAAAATAACAAAATCTAAATATTACAAGCCAATATTCCATTTAAAAAAGGAACATTATGATAACGGTGTCACTTCAAAATATATCACTAGTAAAATTCTCTGTTGGATTCACCTTCATCTTTTTAAGGCATTTTTTCTTACCAGTGCAAAGCTAATTTGAAACTGACCTCTCGACTATATCATTACTACTATTCATTGTTAGCGTAAAAGGTTGTTTGTTTGAGATTAACAATTCATCTAAAAAAATATATATATTACTTTTTTTTTTCACCATAATATCTTATAAAGAATAGATTATTTTTTCCTAGCATAAGAAGACTCGGGTTTACTGAGAAATTTGAGAATTACTATTACCAGTAGTGGACAGAAACACAGGAAGAACAAACAACAAGTGAAAGCCCTAAATAATTAGATAAGAACAAGTGAGCACTCGTAAGTTAAAGACCTCAGCCTTGACAAGCAGCCCCCAAAAAATTACCAAGTATGTAAGCATAAACCAAAAAGGGTACATAGTAAAAGCAACAACTTAATTAGGTATAAAATCTGCCACCAAAAAAAAAAAAAAAAAAAAAAAAAATTCAAATTCCCAACTGAGATTGCACTTCCAAGACGGTGTTAGCGGAGTCCCTAAGCTTTTGCGCCTCCTCATCCGTAAGAGGCACATTAGTGACTCCCAACACGCCGCCCCTCCCAAGCTGCGCGGGCAAGCTCAGGAACACTTCCCCGCCATCAATGCCGTGGATCCCCTTGGCAAGGACTGACACCGGGTGGATCTTCCTCTGGTTTCGGAGTATACTACGAGCCAGGTTAGCCGCCGAGTAGCCTATTGCCCATGAGGTGTAGCCTTTCAAACTAATCACTTCGTAGGCGCTGTTTATGACTGCTTTGTGAATGTTCTCCAGTGTTTCTTTCTCGTATGTGATTTGTTGTTTTTCTAAGAAGCTCAGCACTGGCACTCCCCCAACACTGATGCTCGACCACAGCGCCACTGAGCTGTCGCCATGCTCCCCAATTATGTATGCCTGCAATTACATTTACATGTTTTATTTGGTCAACAAAAAGACAAACATATATATATATATATATATATACACACACACACACATAGGTGACTTTAAATCACTTGATACAGCTGCATAAGTAGCATAATATCTTGGTTTATCATATATATATATATATATTTGCTACTTTGTGTTAGTGGATGATAAAGCAAGTGTCATATACTCCAAAGCTTGAATCAAACTAAAACTAATCCACTCCGAATCACCCGACAACTTTTCATAAGACGGACACCATAGTTCCTTTTTTTTTTTTTTTTTTTTTTTTTTTGTCGAGAAGCAATTTAATTTATTCCACCCCAAAGACAAAAATTTAGCAGTTCACTAAACAAATATTCTACTAGCCGTTAAGAATGACTACTCACTAGCACACGACCAATAAATAAAAATAAGAATCCTTGGTCATTATAAAAAGCTAATAAAGTAAATAATAATAAATAAATAAATAAGTCACCTGCACATCCTGAGCATTGACATCAAGGTGATCCGCAATGAGAAAGCGGAAGCGAGACGAGTCCAGATTAGTGCCCGACCCGATGACCCGATTGGAGGGGAGCCCGGAGAGCTTCCAGGAGACGTAGGTGAGCACGTCGACGGGGTTGGAGACGATGAGCAGAATCGTGTCCGGCGAGTACTTGGCGAGCGGAGGGATGATGTTTCTGAATAGAGCGACGTTCCTCTGGAGGAGGTTGAGCCTGGACTCGCCGGGGATCTGGCGGGCGCCGGCGGTGACGATGCAGAGATCGGAGCCGACGGTGACGGCGTAGTCGACGGAGGCGTGGATCTTGGTGCGGGGGAGGAAGGCGGCGGCGTGCTGGAGGTCGAGCATCTCGCCGCGGAGCTTGTCGGGCTTGGCGTCGACCAGGACCAGCTCGTCGGCAAGGTCCTGGGTGAGGATCGTCTGGGCGATCGCCATCCCGACGTTGCCGGCGCCGATCACGGAGATCTTGGTGTGGCGCTTGGTCGGGGAGGGTGGGCCGGCGCTTGCGATGGGCCTGAAGAAGGTCTGCGAAAGGTCCAGCCCACCAGGGCCCAACGACGATGCTGATTCACTCTTCTGCATACTGACGGACTTGTAACTTGTAAGTTGAGAGAAGAAACTGTGTTTGTGTGTGTAGGACTGTAAAGTATAGATGTCTGGATTCTGGTGTGGGTGTTGCAGAGGATTTGGGACGACGGAGCTCCTATTTTTATAGTGTTGGGGGCCGGGGGGGTAGGGTAGGTATGAAAATTTTTTCAATGGTCTTTAATTTTATTTGTTTATTATTATTAGTTTTTTAAATAACGTCAAAAAGACTCGGTCAATTTTATCAAAGGTTGTACTTTGTACGGTCACCGGAATGAATGTGCAACACCAACAATATGATTGTTGAAATTACAAAACTAGGCATTGAAGCGCGTGAGATTTTTAGAATGTGAGCCCCGGAGGGGGGGGGGGGGGGGGGGGGGGGGTGCGGGGTACTCGGAGTGCAAGTAGGAGAAAATATCTGTGGCTTGTTCACCAAAAAAAAAAAAAAAAAAGTAGAAGAAAATATCTAGAAGATAGATATTTATCTTTTGTTGGTTCATATGATGAGAACTTTCCATTTTTTGCTTGGGGGCCAATCCAATCCATGACGCTCTTTCTAGTCTACGCATAATTTTCTTGTTTCGTTTCTACGCTTTTGATGTCCATGTGTTGGGTAGTTTTAGCAGCAACAACAAAACAAAACAAAACAAAATTGAATTTAGATCTTTTGTCTTAAATTTTTTTTTTGTTACTTATATCACAATAATTTTAACAACTCATTTAATGGTTTAGCCCCCTAATAAATACAGCATGTTTGAGTACGGTGACCTGAATTCTATTTGACCCGGCCCGAAAAGCTCGTGGTGTGACATATATAATGGAGATTTAATTATGAGATTTTTTTGAGGATTTGTGGTGATATAGACCTATTTTAAGATTTGAGTATATATATATATGATATATTGTTAGGTTTTATTATTATGTTTTTGTTATAACCACTCAAAACACATTTCTCTTATACTAATATTTGATTTAATGAATTTTTTTTTCCACTACCCGTGATTTTTTTCTGTCTAAAATTTTTCACGTAAATTTATGTATTCTTATTTTTTACGTTTTTTTATTATCCATTCTCGTTCGTTATTTTTGTTACACTACATGATAAGCATACTTTAGTGATTAAGTAAATTATCAAAATAGTATTAAAGGAACAATAAATGAAATGGAAAAAGAATGAAACAATAAATCGCAACTCCGCAAACAACTGTTTGGGAGAAAGAAAACCAGGGGCGGGTATTGAGTAGAACTTTGAAACCATGTTCCAATAGTAATTTCCAAAGCTATGGAAGATTCCCACCGACTCATGGGAAGCTTCGGGCTTGAGAAAACACAAAAGGGGATTTTATGGGTCCCTTCTCCTGTTGATGCTTATTTTGTCTTGGCGGGGGTACTAATTCCGAGCATTCATGAGGAAATAATAATATTGGAAGACAGAGCTTTTCCATTGATAAAGGCATTGACGCTAAAAGAAAAGAAAATAAAATAAAATAAAATAAGCAAAGAAGCCCCCTGTTTTGAGTCCTAATTGGACTGGATTTATAATTCTAGAATATAACAACTTTTTCAATTCCGTGAAGTCGTCTAGTAATTATAAAAGAAAAGGAAAAAAAAAAAAAAAAGTCTTTATACGACGTGCTATAGAACTTTCAGCGTCGTTTTATGTGTGTGCTTTTTAATCTGTGAAAATGTTAAACATTATTCATTCATCGGGGGATTGTTTGTGCACTATGAAAACTTTTCAATTCCAACCACTATTCCAATATTTACCGAACGCATAAGACACTGGTAAATTACAGGACCAATGATTTTGGCCATGTAGATAATATTCCTTTTCTTTTTCTATACTAATATTAGCACTGAAAACCCATCTCCGCGTCTATACTACATACAGGACGGGAAAACATTTATTTAACTAAAGCTTTTTAGAGTAAAAAATTAGGATTCGAGCTGGTAAGCTTTTTATAACTCAGTGTTTTGAGCTCTGAGCTTGATCACTGGTCAGAAAATCCTTATCTAGTGCTTCTAAGTTTGTTCTTTATCATTGCTTAGAAGATTGACCAACAATAGGAGGAATTCGTGATTTTTAACAAAATTCTGGACTCTCTGTATTTTTAGTTTAGACACACACAAAACAATAATAATAATAATAATAATAATAAAGTGGGGAGTGAGGTGGCTACACCTTGAGCAGCTTGTGCTGTCATGCCGGCTTTAAAGATTGTGGCACGCACAGGTCCCAAACACCCTACGATTAAATTTGAGTAATAAATATACCTTTAAAGTTACTGAAATTGAGATATGAAAAATATCGAGAATTGCTGCTAAAAAATTGGGTAGTTTTCCACTTTTTGGCTGATTTTGTGGGATTTAGATTTGATATATTCCCCTTCAAAATTTAAGTTGATAGTTGATAATTTTATGAATAGTTATCCAAATTGTTACGTGTAATCTTTGTTCATGTAGAGGCATTCCATAAGAACTCATTTGTAGTGAAGTGCCTCAAAAAGAGTCGAAAAAGGATGCCGGGGCTGCACAGTCTGGACGACAGTTGTGCTGGAACGACAGTTGAGAGAGCGTCGTTTTGAAAAAAGTAAAAATGTCTCGATAAAAAAAAAAAAAAAAAACCGACGAAGCTCAGTAGTAGCGAGTTCTGCCCCAAAAACAATGGGAGGAGGAGGAGGAGATGCAGAAGCAGAGCTGGAGAGGATCCAAACCCAAATCCTCCGCCGCATATCGGAGCTGGAAATTTCTCTCCATTTGCCTGACGCCTCCGCCTCCGCCTCCGCCTCCGCCTCCGCCGCCACAATCTCCAACGATGAGAGCGACACCGAAGCTCGTCTCTCCTCCATTCTCCGGACCCAAGGCGTCAACGATTTCGCATTCAAGAAGGTTCCGTCAGATTACTACGACTGGCCTCTCGAAGCTCGCCGTGACGCTCTCGCCGCCGCCTCCATCGATCATCTCTGCAAAAGCATCGTTCTGGTAGTATTCCTTTCAATTTCGTTGCGACTATTCCTCGTTTGCATTTGCCTTTTTTTTTTTTTTTGTTAGGATTTCTAGTTTCACGAGTGGAAATGTGGAAAGCGCGAAGCTTTTTGTGTAAAAACGCTAACTTGAAGAAGAAATGTGGACTTGTGGTTTGCTAGCTCGATGTACAGATTGAATCTGATGAGAAATTTTGTTAAGTAATGGTCTTGAAATTGTTTTATTAAGTACATTTGTTAACAAAGTAGAGAAAAATGAGTAATTACAGTTTTAATTTTGACCCAAAAAAAAAAAGAAAGAAAGTGATTATCTTTACAAAAGCATGGTTCTGGAATTCTGGTAAAATTAGTTTTGTTTCCATTAATTTTTGCTGTTGTAATTACTCTTCGTTTGGTTCAATCGTTCTTCAATGTGGAAAGTGTGATGCTTTATGTATAAAAACGCTATCTTGGAGAAGTAGAAGTGTAATGGAATACCAAACTAGTTAATCTTGATAAATAAAAGTATTTATAGTTTCAGTTTTGGTAATATTGTCGGGATTTTTAGAGCGTTAAACATGTAGAAATTTAAATCCCGAGGAAAAATTTGAACTTAAGGTCCAAAATTTACATAATTGTATGATTTCAGAAAAACTCTTTTGGTGAATTACGCTTCAAGTCACAATCTTTTTGTGGAAACCGGAAAGCACAAAGCTTTATTGATGAAATGTTGCGTTGGCTTGAAGAAGCAAGTGCACTTATGTTTTCCACAGAGTGAATTTGATGAGAAAATTTGTTAAAAAAAATGGTTTTGTTTTATTAAGTAGACTTGTTATAAATTAGAGGCAGGGCTGAAATGGAGTTTTCAAGCTAGATCATTTTGAGAAATAGTAATTTACAGTTTTGATTTTAATAGTAGTATGGGAGCTTTAGGGCAGCAAATCAAAACCCGTAGGAAAATTTGAACTGGGGTCCTAAAAATACACAATTATGCGATTTTAGATTTGGTGAATGGTGCTACAAGTCTCAATCTTTTTATTGTGTCGAGCTAAAAGTGAATCCTTAGGATAATATTAAAATCACTTTTTTATTTTAGGAAAAATGGAACGGAAGATGAGCTTTTCTATTTTAGTAAATGATTATTTGAATACTGTGTAAATCACATTAGCAATGTTGTGATGAAAAAAATAAATACGATTGGCATGTCTGGATTTTAGGATTAGAAGCACATAGTGGGAACTTTGATTTATGGTAGCAGTGGTGTTTACTATTTGGTCTGGAGCTTTCTTATCTTTGAGTTTTAACTTGAATCATGGGATTTGTTTGCATCAAAGTCATTATAATTTCTCCCCCACCCTTTCTTTTTTGGGTGGGAGAAGGGTCTAATAAATTTCTTTTACTCCACCAGGTAAATACACAAGCCCAATCTAATGTTACTGATTGTAGTGATCGCAACAATTCAAAGTACTATGCTGTTGTTGTCCAGGTAACTTTTTCGTTCGAAAAAGTAAGATATGAGAAAAAAACCAGATCGGTGACTTCCTTGTCTGTCTTACATGCTTACCTGAATCATCCATTGGCTTGAGAGATATTATTATTTGCAGTACACTGCTCGATTTAATGCCGAAACTGTTAAGAACTTCCTGTATTCACTCAATGATGGCAAGATTGCAAAAAAGAAATTCAACTGTAAGTTCTGTTCCACAGATGTAATGTATCCAACTTTATTTCATTTTCTTGTATCCACAGAAGTAATTTGTTGATTTGATTGATAGACCTATTTGTCACATGCATTGAAGTTCTTTCTTCAAGTCTGCAATTAACCCATAAATCTAAAACTCATGCAATCCCGAAAAAGGCCCATTAGATTTCACCGGCTGTTGTTCATCTTCATATTCTATGTGAATTTTTTTCTTTTCCAAGTTTATCCTTCTACTTGTTTAATACAACTGTCTTAAAACCATAACGTGTCTTCTTTCTTTTTGACTAGTGGAAAGTGTTTAACAAGGTTTATTTGTCCTTTCTCTTCTTTGCTGGGTCATCCTTAAAGAATATCTCGAAATATTAAATACTTTGGAATCAATTTTGACTCAGAAGATCTTGTTGTTAATACATGCAGTAAGGCTTGCACCTGAGGAAACTTCAGTGAAGTTGACTGGATACGAACGCAATGCGGTGACATGTATTGGCATGAAGACAGATATTCCGGTAAGCACTCTTTTCACACGGTTTATTAGTATTGTTCACTCACCATGGAAGCAATGTACTTCATCTTGACATGGCCCTTGAATTATTGTTTGGGTCTTCATATTATGAATGCCTTGTAACACTGAACCAACAAACAGGAGACATGTTAAAAATTTGAATATGACAGAGAGAAAGGGGTGCCTGAACTGGACTTCTGTCGAATTTACTTTGCAAGTTATCAAGATTAATGAACTTCTGATATGTTTAGTACGTGGTCATGGTTTCTAAAGGTTGTCTAAGGATTTCTTGTTTAACACATGCATCTTGGCATATATTTCTATGACATATAGCTTCGTTGTCCCTTCATGCTAGAAAGAGGTCCAACACATTGTCCCTTAGGTTTGCTTGCTGGATATCGCTTAAAGCTAGTGTTGTTGGTTACTTGGTTTATGTACATGGTGATAGCTACGTATTCTTTTCCCTTCCTTTTTTTTTTTTTTTTTTTTTTTTGGGCCAGAATGGTAACTACATATTATATTTCTGAAATGTGTACCTCTTCTCACGAAACCCCTCGTTATGAGTCAAGTCCTTTCCAACTTTCATGCTAGCAATTGGCTGGTCCACTGTTCCAAATATCTCGTCTGTCAAAACTTCTATCCCTGGAGTGTTAAATTATAGATTTTAATATGGTGGTCCAGTTTATTGGTTGTCTCGATCAATAATATTCTGCCAGCCAATTTGCCACATCAACAAGAATGGATTGACACTTGGGTTTATGGACAGCAAAAAACCTCTAGTGTTTGTTGTTTGCACATGCATTTATGTAGGGGGCACCAGTTTATTTTTATTTTTATTTAATTGTTAGGAAAACCTTATTTCCAACTATGAAATTCTCATTCCTTACCCTGGTGATTGAACATCCTAAGCTAGAAAGGAAATGTAGAACTCCATAAAAACCGTTATGGTTGTAGAGTATATATTCGAAGGACATTTACCTTCATTTATAAAATAAAATACATTGGTGTGATTTCAGGTGATTTTGGATGAAGCGATTTTGAAACTTAATCCTGACTTCTTCTGGCTGGGTGGCGGTGAGGTTGATTTGAAGCTGGGCATTAGGACCTCCGAGTTTATCCACTTTGTTAAACCTTTCATCGTCAGCTGTAGTGGTACTTGATTACTCCAAGCAACAAGGCCATTCATTAATAACAAATAATACCATGCTAAAGTGACCGCCAAAATTGCCTATATCAGAAAATCTTTTGTGCTGGAAGAAACATTTTTTGCGTAAATTGAAGGAGCTAGGAATTCGTTCTTTCAAGATTTTAGTACACCGAAAAAGTTTCTAAATGTTTGATGGTTATAGCTTTGGAGGCAGGAAAGGAGATCGGCAGATAACCGTGTGTGTTATTTGTTGTTGATTGATACTAATACAAATGAAATGAGAGGCCTACATAAGACGTGTGTTTAGGCCATGTCTCAACACTGTTCTCTGTGGAAAAGATTGGCGAAGGCGACACATGAATCTCTTAGACTATGCCATATGATGCATCAATTTGCAACCCCAACACACCCCCCCCTATTTATTTTGGTAGGTAGGCAACATCATTGGCCTTTCTATTTAATAATATATACAACAACACATATAGCCACTCCATATTCTTTAATTTCATCATTTCATTCACGCCCTTTTATACCCCCAATGTGCAAAGACGAAAATAAATTCTTTTGTTAGGCTATTAGCTAGCTACAGTTCTTTCTTAACATATATATATATATATATATATATATATAGTTGGATCGAGGTCAATGTGCTTGCAATATTTGGATCGAGGTCAATGTGCTTACAATATTGCCTTTCACCTTCTATTGAATTTTTTTTTTAATTTTTTTAAACTTGAAGTGGAGAAATTTGAACTCTATACCTCACGGTGAAGTGATAGAAATTTTGATCTCTCTCTTTAGGATTAAAATTTCATGTTTAGGCTTTTTTTTCCCTGGTGATTAACTACTATGGCTTTTTTTTTTTTTTTTTAATTTTGAAAAGGGTGAAGTACTATGAATTTTAAATTAAGTTGTAGAAGATATCTAAAAAATCTCATACACTCTGTGTCTCCGTGTTTCGAAGTGAAGTCCCTACTTCTGTGTTAGGACAAGACAGACGAACAGAAGATAACTTATTTCCTTTTCATTTAAGAATGCCAACCAACAGATTCACAACAATTGGCAACATATCCCATGGGCATATGTTTACTTCTTCATAATCATTTATTTAATAAAATAAAAAAATAAAAAACACAGAAACACACACATTGCAAGTAGCCCACAGAATTGTCCACTAACTGATTTATTCTTTCTCATCTCTAGATATATATATATATATATATATCTGAACAGCATTTGATATTTTACAATTCCAACAGAACAGTAACATTATGTGAGTTCTTATTCATGAAGATGTCTGCAAAAACAAAACAAGAAGGCCGACATCACCATTCTTATACACTAGAGAGTTTTAAGCACTGCTGTCATTACTCTCCATGAACTTACTGTATGTAATTCATGAATAAAGATAGCCCAAGAACAAAGTATAACATATATCGTTTTATAGGATGCTGATCGATGGTGATGTCTAGGGTTTTTCATTATGAATGGGCGGTTTCCGGTGAGGTTGTGCATAATCCATGACTACTATGTCCTCAATAGCGTCACCTTCCTTGGTGTCGACAGCTTCTTCGGTGTCTTGTGGAGCAGATCCCAACATTGACCTTGCATGTCCTTCATGTCCCTCGTGTCCCTATAAAGCCATTAACCAAACTCGTTACTTTGTTGTCAATACATACCGCCAATGTTGAGATTTTAAATTCGAATTTCTCTATACTAAGTTCAAAAAATATATATATATATATATATGTCGTACATATATATGATCCATTTCTTGCAATCAACCATGCCTGTGTATACACTTCTTAAATTACATATATATCATGTATACATATATTTTGTCATATCTCCATTGTGTCAACTGCTTGCTCTATAATGCATGCATGATTGCGTACAAAATGCCACTACATATATTGATATGATGCATGCATGGACGGACCATCTGCTATGCTTTCCTCCTTAGGGACATGGTGAAGATGAGGGCCAAATGTTTGGTCCCAAAATATATAGATTTAACTATTAAACTATTGGAATCCCAATAAAAAACCGAGCATACATATATTATGTAGTATGATAATATATACCTTAGTTTCAATCGACTGTTGCAACCCAATCTGAGAAAATGATTTTGTAATGCTAGTTCCTGCAGATCCCACCGATATATATCATTAATCACCATAGATATAAATAATGATATCCAATAATAGCCTTAAAAAAAAAAAAAAAAAAAAAACCAATTATCAATAAGATCAACAACAACCACGAGAAGGAAAACTAACAATTGGTCAGAAACATATTATAAATCTTTTTCCCCATAACGGCTTTGACTTATACATGGAAATCTATGGAAAAGCCATGTCAGGATTAATCGATCAAGAATTATTTCCGTACAGTTAAAAAGCTTCATTCTGAAAAGCCATGTAGATATATACTTCTCGTTTTGGACTTGAGGAAACAGTGAATAAATATATATATATATATATATATATATTAAATAAATGATGATGATATAAATCAGTAGGTACATCAACATGTTTTAATTAGGATGGTACCTGATTATATATATGTATATATACATGTGGGTGTGTTGGTGTATTCTGGTGTGTTTGTGTGTGTATATACATACATACATATATATGCTTGTCTTTATAACGAGGTTAAATATAAGCAAGGATAAGGTGTTGGAAAACTAATGATTAAGGACTAGTTTTTATTTTAATTTTTATTTTTGGTGAAATGATTAGGACTGGTTGACGTTTGTCTAGTAGTAATCCGTTATTATTTTTACGAGCTCAGATACAATATATGCAAACATATATATATATATTTATATATATGCAAAGAGACTTGATTTGAAGAGAACCTGAGGACGTTAGTCCTGCAGCAGCTACGGGATGAGTATAATGTTTTCTCAAATTCAGCATAAAAATTTCCAGAAGCCTCAAAGCGTTTGCACCGTGATGATTCTCGTTTCCGATTCTTCCAATGTTTTTGGCTTGATCATGATCTTCTTGCTTTTGGAATTCTACTGATGGAATTTTACCATCCTTCTGATTCGGCTGCGGAGTCAATGTCTCGTCAGCAGAAAGTTTTACCTTTTCTATTTCCTGCACCAAACCCTAATAATAATTCACCATCACATACATGTAACCTACAAAATATAGAGTCCGTATAGGATGACACCATATATAGATACATAAGTAGCACATAAAACTTGCATTCAATTATTTCATGTTATGATCTTCTTCCAAAGACTTTTCGAGTTGTATTGATCAGATGAAAAATTTAATGTTTAACCATCGTTTAGTACTTATGAAGATAAAGGATATTAAAGTAATTTGGCAGTACGTTTTTTATGGAATAAAATTTTGAAACAAGCAAAAAAGAGATGATATTAATTATAGAAAATGCATAAGGTGTTTGTGTATTTTTAAATAGAGAATTAGGTTTCAGTATCAATTACCTTGCCAATTTGCTTGTCACTAGAGGCCAAAAGACGAGCATTGCATGCATGCAAAGAAGAAGTGAGACAGAGGAGAACGAGAAGGGCAACAGAAGACATGATGATGATGATGTGTGTGTGTGTGTGTATACATATATCTTGAGAGAAATGTATATGACTAATTAGGATGAGAAGTAATGTATATATTCCTATTCAAGTCTTGGAAAACATATATATATATATATATATATATATATGTATGTATACACACACACACGCGCGCGCGCGATGAAAACAGGTTATAAGTATTGCAATAGGGTGATAATGTGAGTTTTGAGTAATAAAGGTTGGGAGATGAGTATTTGTAGAGAGGGAGGAGCAGAAGAGCATTAAATGCAGGTTGTGTGTGGGAAGAGAGACGTTCTTTAAGAGAACATGCTGGTGTTTCTGTGATGAACATTGAGAACGAAATTGAAGATATTTGGGTCCTCCCATGTCCCCTTTCCTCGCTCACTTTTTAAATCACTCATGGGGTCCACTCTTAGCAGGACAAACCCATTATAGACCTACGTAGTCAAAGATATATATATATATATATATATGTGTGTGTGTGCACATATGCATGCAAATCAATCTATCCATATACATTGAGCATTATACTCTTTTATCCGGTTGCCGACTTGAATTTTTTTTTTTTTTTTTTGTACGTTATTATCAACCATTTGATTTCATGTAATATATTTTAATGATACTTGTTACATCATATTATTTTATATAGAGCTAAAAGTTAATTAGTTATTATAAGTTATTTATAAAAAGTTATAATTACGAATCGGAAAAAGAGAGACAAAGTTTAGTAATCAAAGAAACAGCTTAATTCAAAAATTATTTTGGCGAGGCACATTGATGTTGTTCTAGGATTCTAAGAAGAGAATACTTGGAGGCGGATATATTACAAGAGGTATTAGTCTTTTGGTGCACTATTTAATGCTCAAGTCAAATCATTGGCACAACCAAGTCAAAGTTGGTAGATTAATTTATTGGAATGTTTAAGAAGTAAAATTTGCAAATACAACAAGGAAACTTGGTCCTACCCATGTGTTTTTACATAAGAGTTCCCATTCCTTGTCTTTGTGATTTATAACCAGTAGTTTATGGGTTGCAACTACCATAAGTCCCTCCTTCACCATGTTTTCATTCCGAACTTTTTGACTTTTTGTACTTTTTTAAACATGGATACTGAACGTGCGATAAAGATGAGAAATTTGTTTAAGATGAATGTCATTTGTGCCCCTAAATTTTTGGTCATTTCTAATTTGTTGTTTAATTTTAAAAGTTTACACATTCTAATTCTTTTGAATTAGTACCATTTAACCTCCTCTAGCAGAACTTTCGTTTAAAAAACATATGAAAAAGAGAATAATTAGTTTTGTTTAACTAATTCTGTTGAAATTTCCTTTACAAACAAACATTAATTAGAGGACCAGACCATGTCACCGTACTTAAAAGACTTTTTATGTCTGTTGCTTACAAAAATTTCAATTAAAAGAGTTAGGTGGAACTAATTCAAGATTCACAGGTCAATGTGAGAATAAAGTTTAAAGGGCACAAGTGAAAATAATCTAATAATTTGATGAACTTTGTATATCATGTCATAATCATGACAAACATAATACAAATGTGACACTCATTTTATTGTGAAAGGAGTGTTGATCTTGATTTATCTTGTCAAATGGCCTTCAAACTACTTACCTAGCCTCACCCTCCTTAGTCCTCAACTCAACAAGAGTAGAGCACCAAGTTGAACATGTTGAAAGAGAAGGTATCTTAATAGAAAAGAGAAACAAGGGTTGGATGAAATGGGAACCTAGATGGGAGTGGGAGGTGGGGAGGTGAGGACGTGAGGAGGTGAGGACGTAGAGGACGTGAGGTGGGGACAATGGAGGAGACACAGAGGCATGGCTGAACCGTCGATTGCAACTTCTTTTTGGGACAAACATAAGGCTCGCAAAACCAAAAACACCCACCCCACAAGGTGGGACCCTCCATCGTGGGGTTTTGGGAAAGCACGCCAACATGGCATGTAGTCCATGTGCTTGAAACGTGGTTCATATTTCCACATCATCCCAGGCCCCCTCTTTTTGGACCGCCCTACACTCGGATGGTCTACTGTTCCCTCATGCCTACCGTTTCTTCTTCTTCTTCTTCTTCTTCTTCTTCGTCGTCATCATCATCCTTTCTTTTCATTTCTTCACAAGGTTGTATATAGATTTCTTTTAGTTGGCTCGAGAAGCTGAACAATGGAAACATATTATGAGTTTCTTTACTCCCATCTCAAAAAAATTTGAGAGTATTAAGACGTCCTGAAGCTGTGCCCTTTCTTCTGTTTCTCAAGTTGTTTCAACTTTTCCGAAAACCCCGACATGAATGTTTAAATGATGCTTTGGAACAGCGCTGAGACATGTTTTTGACACTGTGCAGTGCTATTAGGCATTAACGGGCCCAAATAAAAAGTGCACTTCTTGTGAGTTATGCGTGGCGCCGATTCCGAACACTACATTTTCGTCGTGATAGACGGACACCATTTCAAACACGTGTTGATTGTTGAACTGAGGTTCGTGGACCAGAATTCATCATTAATTTGGACTGAAAGAAAGGCGCAAGGGGTGATCCTTCCTAGTTTGTGTCAATACAGCCATTGTATTTGTTAAAGCCTTTCGATGCTTTCCATTCCCCAACCTGGAGACCTTGGTCACAGAAAACTCGAATAAGGAAAGCAAGATTTGTGGACAATGGGTTTGGTTTTCAGAAATTAAAACACACACACACACACGCACACATTACTCAAACTTTCTCCTCCAAAGCCTTTTGGCCATGTATCCACGAGGTGTTGTCCATCTCTTCAATCTAAATACTAAATTCACATTACAGTTTGTGGAGAGAGAGAGAGAGAGAATGAGAGAGGGATACACAAGTTTATGCATCATAGTATATTAAAGATTGCACTATGAGATTCACAATCCACCATATTTACGATTACGGAAATACTTTTTTTAAGTTTATATACACATAACTGTACACAAATATTACCAGCAAGGAGTTCAGAAAGTAGGCAAAATAAGAGAAGCATTAGCAGAGGGACAGGTGGTGGTTTTTGTGCAATTGAAATAGAAGTCTCTGTGACCCAGATTTTGGCAGAAAGCTGAAAATTAAAACCAGAGTTCTAGTAACCAAAAGTGTTCTCTCCACTGTAAGTGACATAAAGAAATCCATCTTCATCCTTCTTTTCTTCATAAATGGCAGACATAACCGCACCTGCAAAAGCCAAAAGCCAAAAGAAACGACATTACCCATGGACCCCTTCAAATTCGAAAAGCCCCCAACTTGCATCAAAATCTGAGGACAAAATCTACGAAATAAAAATATACCAGTAGGAGGGAGAACATTGTCCACAAAGATAAAGATTGCCTTTTCTGCGCTTAGTTTAATCCTTTTACGGATCACATAAACAAATTGTCCCACAGTTAGGTCAGCCGGGACAAGGTACCTGTAATTTCTCATCAAGTTCAATTAAAAGACGTGTAAAAAAAAGGCAAGACGCTTTAAGACAAAATGAAAGACATTTTTCGTGTTTTTTTTTTTTTTCCCTGAAAAGAAAGAAAAATAAAAGAGCATCGAGCAGCAACTAAGCAAAATCAGCATCCAAATGGAATATGATCATACAAACATAAAACTTTTGAGACATCATACAAGTTAGAAAAATTAAATTATAGAATGGTGTCGATGATAAATACATTATTATGCCTTTTTTACTTTTCTCCAAAATTATAGAAAGCTTAGATGGAATACTCTTGTAGTTGTTTATATAACATCTATATATCAGTGACAATCAAAATTATACCATAATTGGAAAACATGATTACTTCAAATTGCAAATGAGTTTGAGTTTGTGATTGCAGATATAGCCTAGCGGTAATACCATAATTGACTCCACCTAAAGGTGCAGAATTCAAATCCCCCCACCCCCAAGTTCCAAAAAAAAAAAAAAAAGAAGAGTTTGAGTTTTTCTTCTACGAACACAAGTAATCAAAGACAACATTGAATGAGGATGAGGAATTTAGAGACATTAAAGCATAGCATTTTCTTTTTTTACTTTCTTCCCACTTCTTCTGATGCATGTACAGTCTGCTAATATACTCCTTGACGATAAAATTAACAACGCTAGAGCCTGAATACATCAATAGGCTCACTCAAAGATGCGGCCCAAGAAAACCAGGAAAAAAATAGAAATCTAGAAACACAAATAGTAGTAGGAAAACCTTACTTTTTCTTATCAATAACTGGAATATCACTTCTCTCCCCCTTCTCCACAATCACCTAAAAATTATAGAAGCAAGTTTTATACACAAGTCAGCTAGAAAGCCAAAAGTAATTCTACAATAATATTGAGATAATTTTCACCGTAAGTTGAATGAGAGAGAATCAAATTCCTGATTGAAGTTATGCAACTCCAAATGTTGTGTCAATAATTCCAGAACGTAAAATCAACCGATGCATCTCTCTCTATAGCAAATAAGTGACAATTGGAAATCTACATATAGTTGTTGTGTAAGTGGGAGAGAAAATGGGATGGAAGGAAGGAAAGGAATTTTAACCCAGGTAAAGGATTTTGATTCCCTCCTCTAATCCCTCGTACCAATCACGTATAAGTCTTAAAATCCATCCACTAAACCTCCCATCACTATCCCTTTATTCCACTTAAGGCAACTAATAGTAATGCAAATGATCATAGAGAGCAAAACCATCTAAGATAATTTACTACCACAGAGATTTCTCTCTTTCAATACATTTTCATAACCAGCAAATGAAGCAACACTAAACAGCACCTAATTTGAAACACAAATTAGTTGTCCGTGTTTAATCGAAAATCTCACCGGAATTCTGTCAGGGTATTTCTCTCTAATCCTTGCAGCCTCTGCCCGTCGCTTCTCTGAAAATTAAAAGGTCCATTAGCACTAAATTTACTGGACTCAAGATCAAAAACCACACAAACATTAACATTTAAACTACAACAATATTTCACACACAAACAATGCTGGTAGTAGTATATACCAAGATCATGCTCCTGCTTGAAGTAGCTCTTTGCCATTCCACCTGAAAATCAGCTCCCATTAGAAGTGAAAACAAAACAACCAAATGATTAAAAAAAATTTCAAA
Source organism: Ficus hirta (assembly GCA_038430175.1). Classification (NCBI taxonomy): domain Eukaryota; kingdom Viridiplantae; phylum Streptophyta; class Magnoliopsida; order Rosales; family Moraceae; genus Ficus; species Ficus hirta. The sequence goes on from CM076586.1 coordinate 19,281,364, forward strand.
AAGTTTAATTTATTTGTTTGATTCTACTCCTTTTCAACCCCAACTATGATAACTACGAACTATAAATATAACAATACACAACATTAAAAAAAAAAATCAATAATTTCTTTTTTAATAAGAGGGGGAAAAAAAGATTCGAAACTGCAAACTACATCCTTTGGCTCAGAAACAAATCAATTAACTAAATTTACGAAAGAGAAAAAAAAAAAAAAAAAAAAAAAAAAAAAAAGCTTGAGGCTCTCTTTTAGTCACTGCAATCATCAAGAATTAAAATTTTGAGAATGATCAGTTACTGGGTCCTCACTCCTTTATTACAGATTATCTTGATCGAATCAAAATTAAAATCATCCAAAAATCAACTAAAAAAAACTAGTTTAAAAAAAACATTAGAGAAGAAAAATTGAAGGAAAAAAATAATGACTAAAAATTAGAGACGAAAATCAAACCTGTTGAAAACGAAAGACAAAGAGAGAAGCTTTTTCTGTTCTGATCACACTCTCAAAACACTCTGATCAAAGTTCGTTCGTGGTTTGACGATAAAGAGTGTCGCTTGCTTCTTTTTTTTTATTTTTTTTTGGGGTTCGTTTATATTTTATCCTTTGGAAATTATTACTATACGTCAGCGCTTACGTGGTGAAACCACAACACGGCAATTGTCTTGCGCAACAATCAAGAATTTTCTGGCCGTACGATTAGAGGAACCACTTCTAACTATGTGCGTCCCTCTCCCTCGCCGCTTGCCCTGACCAAAAATTGGAGGCAATCATCAACAGAATTTTCTCCTACGACAGGTCATTGGTTCGGTGTCGTTTGCTGAATCCGGATGTTATGTCCTTACCTATTTGAAACGAAATGTCGTTACGACTGTTATGTGATTTCGTACTGTTATGTCGTTTCGTACTATTAAGTACGACGTGTCGTTTAAAATCTAGAAACGACTTGTCCTCTATCACGAAGAACGACATGTTCTTAATGGGATATAAACCACATATCGTTAAGGAGGTAAACGACATGATATTTGTTATAGCGGATATATTGTTGATCAAATTTTTTTTTTTGTTTTGATAAATGATATATTGTTGATCATGTGTCAAACAATAGCACTATAATTTCCGACGGCATTACAGAATGCAACATGCCTTTCTATTTAAAAAAAAAAAAATAGAATACAACAAATTGCAATCTGATCAAGAGGATATATAAAATAATCAAACTAATTAATAAACATCCAAAATTTTGTCTTAAAAGTTAAAAGGCAAAGCAGCTTACAAAACCAAATCTACAAATGTGTCAAACACATTGGAGAATCCATAAATAAAACTCTATCAATAATACATTATTTAAAACTTGTGAATTTTATTTCTCAGAATTCACTAAATTTACATATTCTTTTTTTTTTTTTTTTTATGATACGATTTAAATATAATTTAATATTTGTTCAGAATCATACGATGTGGATAAAGAATCCTCACCATAAAACTTTGCTCAAGTAAATATATGATCCGGAGCCGAAAGAGAGTCTCTCCCTCATGATTTTGTCTTTTAGGAACTTTTTGTTGGTGACAAAGACTCAAGAACCGGATAATTTTCTTTTGGAGGGGGAAAACATATGGTCTTTGCACTTCTTTTGATATATATGGCTTGGACCACCTTTTAGGCAACTGAAAAATAAAATAACAAATAAAAAATAGAGAGAGAGAGAGAGAGAGAGAGAGCGAAGGGAAAATAATGGGACATACGAGAAGCAAATAGAGTCCCTCTAATCCAACGAAAAGCAAAATCTTGTCTGGATTTATATTGGCTTACCAACTTCACTTTGTGGTATTTTCAACCAAAAAAAAAAAACTTTACTTTGTGGTGGCTAATTAGCTTCCAATAACTTGGTAATTGGCATGCCCTTTTTATTTCTTTCTAATTCATGGCCATCCGACAAACACCAAATCTTATTGCCTTATCGTTCAATAAAGTAACAAATAACCTACTTTAAATTTAAACAATTTAATATATATATATATATATATATATATAAGCTTTACTCGCCAAAAAAACTAATATATATTTCTCAACATTGGAAATTGTCCCCGAGCACGGTTTCTCTCTCTCTCTCTGTAACTAGGGAAATCTTTTGTGCTTTGGTTGGATGGTGATGGGAGAAAGATTTAAGTCGTAATTATTGTAATAAAGTTGGAAAAAAATTAATATTCTAATGCTTAAAAAGTTGAATAAAGTCATGTGAATTATAGACAAAAGTTGCTGGCTTTACAGTTTAAAAGATCACTAAAGATGGGTATTATTATTGACCATGCATATAATCCAATCTAATTAAATCAGGTTTAATCAAAACAATATACATAGGTCTCAGTAACGTTGGTTAAATTCATTCCTATGAACTTTTTTTTTTCCCCTTCTTTTTGATTTCTTTAAAGTACTGTGGTTATTAGGTAAAACCGGCCATACATGTGTTTTAACTAAAGCTCCCCAAATGGATATATTGTTAATATATATAGTTTGGTAGAGAATCATAAAAAATTACATATCAGTGTCATCAATGATATATATATATATATATATATTTGTTCAATTCACTTTCCTTTTTGTTTTAATTTTAACACAATTTTAATGTGATTAATGGTTCGTGATCACATCAATATTGAAACAAAGCAAATCCAAAACTAGAAGCGAAAAGAAAGGAAAAAAAAAAAAGAAGAAGAAAAAGTAGTGAGACGTGTTTGTCTTTGGCTCTATAATGATACTGAGGTAAAACGTCCAAGTGACTATCATAACAAATTTATCAGAAAACAATAAGAGAGACCACACACAGGCTTTTGGCAACAAGCTCATAATGTCCTCTATTCCTACATATATATATAGACTCCTCTCCTATAAAGTCATCGAATCATAGTAATTGTCGTTTTCGAATTTGTCCGCTAATATATATATATATATATATATATCATAGGCGTATGGATCTTTGAATATTGGCAATTATCAAAAAGTTAATGCCAAAAAAAAAAAAAAAGAAGATGAAGAAGAAAGGAAACACAAGAAAAATCAAGGAAGAAAGGTCTATATATATATATATATATATATATATGTGTGTGTGTGTGTGTGTGGAAGAAGGTCCTTATAAATATATATATATATATATATGTGTGTGTGTGTGTGTGTGGAAGAAGGTCCTTATAAATATATATATATATATATATATATATATGTGTGTGTGTGTGTGTGTGTGTGTGATTTTTTTTTTTTTTTATACATGCATTGCATTATATTTCAAAAGGAATTGGATCGAGAATTTATGATGATATACATAAATACATATACATGGCATGTGATAGATGAAGTATAGGAACGTGATTTTTATTATTATTATTATTTTTGGGTTTTGGCCATGTTTTCATTGCCTTCTTTATGATACCAAACTGCCATAATTGGTAAAAGAAACAAAAATACTAGTGCAAATATATGCAATATGCATATATTTGTAGTCGGTAGGAATGTGCATGGGTGGGTTCAGTTGGGTGGGTCGTGGACGGGTTGAAAGATAACGATTTTTTCAAAATCCCAAACCAGTCTTGCCCACCATGAAGGTGGGTTGGGCGGGTTGGTGGTGGGTGGGTAGAGAATTTTAAAAATAATTTTATAATTTTTTTATTCTCCTTTTATTTTTTTCGATTGTTTTTTTAACCGAAACAAGTTTGGAACTTCAATTTAATTGTCAAACCTATTATAATGTTAAGCTTGGAGAGACGGGAAAAAAAAAAGAGTAAGATTGATTCTAATTGCAAACACAATATCTAAATAACAACAACAACAACAACAATAATAATAATAATAAAATCCAAAAAATAATTAAACTACTAGTAACTTCGTTAAAGAGTCTTATACTCTTATTAAAGGAAAATATATTTATTATTAATTAAAAAAATAATAGGTGGACGGGTTGAACCCGCAAGCAAAAAAGTGAAATTGTATCTGCCTATAAGTGATGCCGGGTGGGTAGAAAAGTCGTCCAAAACAAACAGGTGATGATGTGGACCCTTTCAAACGGATAGGGTGGGGTGGGGCCGGATGACTTGGGCAAGTTCGCGGGTTTCGTGCACAACCCTAGTAGTTGGGGTGGTCACTTACGGATCTTATATTATTAATAAGAATATATATTGTAAATAACATATTGTCAAAATAAATAAATAGCACATTTATAAAATTAATAAAGTAAATAACTATTTATTAATAAATAATTATATACTTAAAAAGAAATTTATTTATAAAGTAAATAATTTATTTACTTCTAGTGAATAGCACATGCAAATAAAGTATACAAACTATATAAAATTAATAAAGTAAATAACCTATTTATTAATAAATAAATTATATACTTAATAAATAAATTTATCTATTAAGTAAATAATTTATTTACTTCTAGTAAATAGCACATACAAATAAAGTATACAGACTAGAATTAAAATAAATAAAATCAAAACGCATGTGCAAAAAGCGAATACGTATTATCGTATTCTAATAATTTTTTTTACTTATAATTTTTTTCTTGGCTGAAATTATTCTAATATGTGATAATTATTATATAACATTAGTGAAAATTATTAATCAGGTTTATATTATCTTTTATATATATCATTTTGTAACTAAGATAGTAGTTTAATGTAAATATCAAGAGTGTGGTAGTTACAATCCGGATGAAGTATGAGATTGTAAATCTTATTTTTAAATCCTAAATGGATGTGAGGAGTGAGGTCCACCAATTATACTCTCATTTCAAAGGAAGAAAGGACACATTATAAGGGATTAACTAGCATTAATTCTCATTTTATTTCCTACTTGGATAAGTAAACATACCATTTAGGAAACTTGATGAAAAATATAATGGCTCAAAACTACAAATATAATTACCAATAGCTAGCATTACGTTCTATTTGGATCCTATCATCAAGGAAATAATTGTCAGTCACGTGAAAAATGCAATATATATATATATATATATATATATATAAAATACAATATTATAGGAAAAGGAAAACAATATATATTTGAGTGGGGGCAAATTAAGAGGTTTGGAGTAGTGTCACTTTCCACATCACAGAAACAAATTAGAGAGTTTTGGTTTGGTTAGGGTATCACATGCATAAACTAAGCTCTTCATCCTGACATGTCCAAATCATAGTTTTCTCTTTTAATCAATTCATATACTTCACCAAAGCCTGTCCACTCTCTATTATTGTTTTCTGAGATTGAAATTTCAAAAGACATATACATAGAGCTGTATTTAAGACAAGTACAGTCAAACTGTTGCCGTATTTGTCTTCGAAGCTCAATTCCAAATCTAATTGATGAAAACACATTATTATATAATGTTTTATATTCATGTACGAATGAATGACACATCAAATGTTATATAGATCAAAACACAGATATGCATTTCATATATTTATTTCTCAAGACAGTCGAAAGTGAGCTATACATCAGGTAGGCTACTATTTTTTCCCTTTTTTTTTTTTTTTGGAGTCAAAAAGGGAAATTAATTAACATCAATGTCGACATCCTATTTCTTATCTGTTCAATTTATTATAATAGCAATATCCAACGGCGCCCCATGAATAGATTAGTCGAAACAACTGATCACTTGATTCAATTATATTCAAAAGTTTCACTCCCACCATATAACACAGCCGCAGAGTTAATATTGACAAGGAATTTATATATTGTACTTGGGCTATATATAGAGTAGTCTATCCTATAATTAAATTAAGACATCGAATAAGGAAAGACACATAACCTCTGCACTATCCCATGATATATATTGTGCCAACTGCATTTAGGGTTTTAATTAAAATGTACCGCGACATGCTTAAGTTTTGAAACTTATAATTGGAAAACTAAAAATAATTAATATTCAAGATCAAGGCCAAAACAAGAAAGGAAAACATGCATGCATGGAGAGCAAGCCACTAAAAACTGGATTATTTAGACATGATTTAGGAATTAATATTAGAATTCAGGAGAAGAAAAAAAAAAATCATGTTGAAATAACCTTTTTACCACATGATCATGGTTGTTCTTTTTATTTGGTCATTAATGGAGACCAGTTCACAATCATAGGAAACATATATATATACACACACACACACACACACTTGTCTTGATAAATTATAATGGCTATATATTCCACAAAGTTACTTCTATTCCCCACCCCTAAATGGCTAAATCCATATAAATATCCTTGGAAAAGCCTTCGGGGCAATAAAAGAAAAAATATTATTATTTATATAGATTTTCTATATTTTGCCTTAACTTCCTTCTCCATATATATATATATGAGTCATTTCTGTTTACGAAATATTGTAACGTAACGAAGCTAGCTCTTTCAGCATGCTTGCACGACCACTACGCATATGTATTTAGTTGTGAATATTCTTCTAGCTTCCAAAAGGAGACACCTTTCTGAATCTTCCAAACAAAATAACTAATGGAATATCGTCTTAGCAAACTCTATAGTAGTACTAGTATTGTAATGTTCATTCGAAGAGATATATATATATATATACATGTATATGTGTATGTGTGTGCATATATATATATATATAGGAGCGATCTTTACATGCCACAAACATTTACTCCAATCACCTTGTATAATAAATGAAATATGATCCACGTCGGCTCAATGTTAATTGATGGACAAATAGATTAAACAAGAGATTAATTCCATGGTAGATATTGAACGATGTACTATTGGTGAGAACTTAATTATTATTTATTTTGTCATATTACATCAACATTTTGTTATAAGTTACAACATGAATAAGTATGAAAGGTTAATAAACAAAACTTAAATAGCATTAATAAGATATATGTTTTATCTTCTACAATAGAAATTATCATGATAGAATAACTAATTAATAAAATTTTGTTTGTGCGCTGTCCCGTGGACTAATTACCAATTAATTATATATCAGACGTTTTTGTTGCTACTCCGCCGGTAATATTTTGGCTTTGTTCGACATAATGTAGTACTTTTTCTAGCTTCCTAACCCAAAATTAATTTGTTAGCACAAAATCACCCCTATGTGTTTTAATTGTTTTATAATTAAATGTCCAGGACCAGACTAAAGCCTCTAATTAACTGCAAGATCTGCTGGGATTATTATTACATATATATATATATATATATATTTTAAAGGGCGCTTTCTTAAAAGATGCACCATTTATTGGACCCACGAAGAAGAAAAAGGAAAAGGTTAAAAAAGGAGTATTAATTTAATCAATTATTTAAAAAAAATGTAACACTGATTGTGACATTACGTATCGCATACTTTAATGAATACGGCACTCTCATTGGAATTTATCAGATTTTGTATGATACGGTAGTTTAATTTTAATTAAATTATAATTTTTTAATTGAATTTTTTTTAAAATCAATAAAAATTATAATTAATTTTTAAAAGGTCAATCAATTTTAATTTAAAAATTTTAACTCCAACTAACGATGCAAACGGACGCATAATAATTACTCAAGAGCTTTGAGTTCTATACCACCACCTTGGTATTGTATCTCTTTCTTCCTTTTTTTTTTTCGGGTGAATACTGCTGTATCTCTTAACTAATACGCAGTTCTCATATATATATATATATATATATATACACATACACACATGTATATATATTTGCATATATATTCGACCAAATTCATCATCAAACGAAATGATCGTATGATTATTCCTATGCAATTCTACACCCCCGAATGGTTGAATTGATACATATCCATGCACCCAAATTTTTCTGTAAAAAAAAACTTAAAATAATAATTTTAGGATGTAAAATTTAGATTATATACTTTTGAGACGAAAAAATCCTTTCGGAATAAGTATAACTCCACTAAAATGTATGAAAGCAAATATTTCTTTGAAGATCGAGTACTTATATATTACATATTTTTTTTCATTTTCATGAAGACGGATGGTTTATATATCAAGGTTACCTGTTTCCCCAGTTGTATAGCACTTCATATGCATTTATACACACACATATTTATATATACACACACTGCTTATATTTTCGACACTATTATTATATGTTCAGACAAAGTGATAATCTTTTCGAACTTTAAATACTGCGACAATATTGAAAAGATACTCACGTACTAAAAAGGAAGACAGACGACAAAAAGAAACGAAGAAGTAAGAACCAAGAAAAAAAAAAAAGAAAAGAAAAGAAAAGAAAAGAAAAGAAAAGAAAACCAAACCATGCATGTGCAAACGTAACAGCTGCAGAGCTTAGAATTAGTTAATTCCGTGCAAAAATGTATTCTTTTTTTATTCTATTCCTTTTTTGTAAAAATAAAAAATAAAAAAGATAATTTGTACACCTTGAAATTTTTTTAATCGAATATCTCCTACACTGAGGAGTGAGGATTGTAGGGCGTCTTTTAAAAATTGGAAATAACTTCGTGCTTGGAACTTTAATTTTCAAAGTTCTATGGAATCAACTGAAAAATTTTGTGGTTACGATCGCATAATGTAAATGTCCACAAGACATATAGTTTAATTCCTTAACACCATATTAAGGAATTAACATTTAAAATTTGAAAAAGAAATAGAGTAGGATGAACAAATGTCAGCAAGTAAAAAACTATATGATCCTTCCAAAAAAAAACAAATTAAAAACAAATTAAAGACTATGAGCCAATTTATTGAGTCATATCAAGTCGATTAGGCTAGCTCATATACAATGCTAAAGAAGAAGAAGTTTTCTGTATTTATATGCCCTTCAACTTCTTATAATTTGAAACTTTTTTCTTTTCTGGTAATTGACACTTAATCTTATAAAATATAAGCAATTAATTCTAATATTAGCTATAGGGTTAAATTTTGAACGTAAAAATTTAATTTAATTTTTTATAAGGTTGAACATTATAATTAGAGCTTAAAGGTTTTTGTATTTCCAACTTGTCGTAGTTAATTATTTCAGCAAAAACTTGTCGTAGTTATTTCTATTTTTTAAATAATTTAAATAAAATTTTTAACTCGAGAATAGCAGAAGTTATTAGACCATGTTTGCAATCATATTCTCTTATAGGACTATTTGAGGGACAATTAGAGACAGAGTTTTGGAAGTTGGAGTTGAGTTGAATTTTAAAAATGTGTGTTTGATGGAAATGAATTGTTTGGAGTGAAAATATGCAAAAACTTAAAATGTATTCGAAAAAAAATAATAATATGGATATTGTTTTATTTATCTCAAAATTCCATGAAATTTTTTTTTAAATTTTATTTCGGTTTAAAATAAAAAAAATTATGGCCTTTTAAAGTTTGAGTTTTATGAAAATGATAAAGATAGATTTAGAAAAATGAATAGTAAAATTGTTTACTTTTGCTCGTAAGTGCTCAATTGGAGAGTCGATCTTTGACCTCTATTTTCTTTAATTATAACAATCAATCTCAGCCACACCTTTTGATCTTGGCCTTACAAACTTTTTTTTTTTTAATTTTTTTTATGAAATAAACTCATAGTCCTTGTGTTGTGTTCTTTCTTTGGCTTCCTAAATTGTCTTCTACTAAAAAAAAAATGTCTTGTACCATCCTTTTGTGAATTTAACTCCATATTTAGATCGTATGTCCATTTTTAAAAGAGAAAATTTTATTGTTTAAAATAAAAAAAAATTATTTTATTTTGAAAATAAGATGAGTTCGAATGTGGTAAGAGTTGTTGTGAATAAGGGGTAGTTGTGGGGATATCGCCACCTATGGGGGAAGGGTGTCATAAATCAATGGTTGGGATGAGAGAGGGGCAAGAATAGCTCAATGGTGTAAGAAGGGGGCACTGGGTTTGCCGTCGTATTCATGGGGCACTAAGGTTATATTTTCTCATTTTTGTTTTTAATTTTAAAACTTATTTGATTTGTTTTTATTACATTTATTTAATATTTTGAATTATGTTTAACATAGATTAGTAAAAATAATTTTGGTCTTTTAAAAAAATTAACTGGCCAAAAAAGCATATTTTTAGATAGTTAGGATGCTTTATACATTTAAGTATCATAAGAAGAAGAAACATATGATTTCTAGTTTTCTACTCATACATGAAATATTAATGTCTGATCAAATGTGTTTTATAATTATGTCCTTACAGAAATTATAATATAACGAGAAAGTAAGAACAAAACAATGATTTCACCTAAACACTATTTGGCCAAATTGTTCCCTCCTATTTTCTTTCTATTGTTGAAATGATTAAGAATATTATTGGTAGGAGAGAAAAGTAGAAGAAAGGAGAAAGATGGTGAGACATGTGGAAATTTTTTGACATTTATGGTTATTTAATATGAGAGAAGAGAGTAAGAAAGGGATTAGAGGAGGGACTTCCAATTTTTCAAAACACCTCAGTTTTGATCTCTCATAAAAAGAGATTTTTATAGGTATTCAATCTATCTCATTAGTTATAGATAAAATAGTTGTTTTACACACAAAAAATAATAACATTTTTTTTTTCCTTGTATCTCCAAATCAAGCAAGAGAGATGTTTTTTGCTTTATTTCCTTATTATCATATCAAATATCATGAAGAAAATGATATATGTCTCATTTCACATCTCTCCCACTTAGGTAATCTATCACTCAATCATTCGACTTTTCTCTCCCTCTTGGCCCAATGGATTTACCTTTTTTATTTTCTTTTCATTTTCCACTATACTAAACAATCAAAATTCTATTTGTCTCTCTAAAACCCCTCTTTTAACTTCCTTTATCTCCCTTTTTTCCACTCTACCAAACAAAGACACCTCTTTGTTTAGATGGCATGTCTAATTTTGATAATTGAATTTTTACAAAAGAATGTTTTTCTCAACTTTTTTTTATCGTTTTCTCATTTTGAAAAAGGAAAACTATCCAATTTTCAAACTTATTTTATATAGTATCATTTTGAAAAAAGGAACCAATCTTTTAAAGTATTCTAACAATACACAATTTTCAACATTATTTCTTCTCATTCAAAACCATTTTTTGTTTTTAAAAATAAAATATTTTACACATTCAAACAACGTCTTATTCTTAAAATAAAATGAGTTTATTATTTAAAATAAAAAAATTCTTTTTAAAAATAAAAACGTAATAAAAACGGGAATGTACTATATGTTTTTTTTGGTAAATGCTTAATGAGCTACTTGTTATCCCTTTCAATAATTAAAAAAAAAAAAAAAAAGTTTTCCTTAGTTGGGTCATTTTTTCTCGTGAACTTCGGGTGGATTCTATACAAAGGCTTTTCAGAGGTTATTATATCGTGTACTTGATATAATTTACAAGACAGTAATTTTTTGAAATTGCAGGCAAAGTTACTGCAGGGGAAATGGAAATCCCTTAAAAAAACATTTTGCGTAATAGAAGTTGTAGCTTGATGGCAGTTTCGGAAATTCAATGATGACCTTCTTTTTGGCTTTTTGCTCGCGTTACAAAGGAAAACTAATTAAAAAAAAAAAAGGGGCAAACTACTGGTGATTTGGGCGCTCCACTTCTCACCGTGCAACAGTTACAATTACAGTTCAGTATTTATTACTACTGGGCACTGGCAAAGGTAAAACCGTAGAAAGTCATATCCGAGGCATTTCCTGTGTAAGGTTCTTCCTTTAACCCACTTCGTTATTTCTTTTTTTCCCCCCTTAATAAAAATAGTGATTATGTTGTAAAATTTAAAACCTAGTTCTACCAAAAATAAAATAAAATTAAAACCTAGTAAAAAAGCTCATGCATTGCTCAAAATAAAGTGTATAATTAAATATGAAATTACTGTTAGAATATGTATAGAAATAAAGTATTTTCTTTTTGTAAAAAAAATATATTTTGTTTGAAAATATCCCTTAAGATTTGTTTAAAACTACATAAAAAAAAAACATTTTACCCGAATGTTATAACTAAAGCACCATCCTCATTTATTATTATTTTTTTGGTGTGATTTTTCTAAAGAAAAATTGTATTCAACTAAAAAAACTTAAAACACATCAGCGCTAATGTTTTACAACTGTTTAGTTAGAATAATAAGCATAAGTAGGCTTTATAACTGAAGCACCATCCTCATTTTTTTGTGTGATTTTTCTAAAGAAGAATTGTATTCAATTGAAAAAAAGACATACACACATCAATGCAAATGATCTCGTAGTACACACAAGACAAAACCCTCAACTGACATCGATCCATCAATAAAATTTGATGAAGCTCAGGAAGAATGGCATATACTGAGACCGGACAACAATAAACTTATTTTGCATATCAATAATCGAGCACGTATTAGGCTCCTTGACCAATGCCTCTAATTAATGGAATCATTCGATCTATTGAGAGTAATAACATGTAATATTGGGGCCAAACATTACACTGGACATAAATAAATCTAGTTGTAACAACTCAGCTAAATCAGACACACAAACAAAATCCAAAGATAAGGAGACCCCATCAGTTATTACATTATATTTATAAAATCTGTTGTTTATGTTTTTTCTTTTTGGTCTATTAGTATAACCCTAATTGTTATATAATTCATTAAGTTAGAGTTAATTTTAAAAGAATATTCTCATAGGATGAGAGACCTCAACTCCAAGCTTACTTAATAAGGTTTGAAGTCTAAGAAAAACTAGAAACATACCAACAACAAACAATACATATATACATGACGGAAGTAATATTACCTTTATTAGGACTAAAATTAACTATCAAAAGGAGACACGAGGCTAATAACAGAGTTATAACATAAGCGTAGATATGGACAATGTAATCAAAGGGACTTGGAGAAACAACGTTATGATGAAACAGAGCCAACGTTAGGAATATGCCATCACATCTGTACGGAAGAGCCACCTGCGAACACATAGCAAGACAATCATCCCTTCTACGGCACTACGGGACTCACCCTCGAGGTTTAGATCCAATAGATCTGCCCCATGCCGCGCACCAGTGAGCATTGTCACGACACCACTTCTAACACCACACATCTAACCACACACTCCTACCAACCACGAAGCATTATATTCCACTATCTAAGCCTTCCCTGAGTAGGAAGCGTAGTTGTGAGATACTAGTATTAAGCAAGTTGATTTTTCTCTATCCTAAATTTCAATTTAGACTCGCAATTTCGATTAGATTTATTTATTTTTTATTTTTTAATTTCGAACCCATGCTATATAGAGAAGCATAATTGTGAGATTTTAGTAGGAAGCAACTTTACGAAGGAGAGAGAGAGAGAGAGAGAGAGAGAGAGAGAGAGAGAGAGAGAGAGAGAGAGAGAGAGAGAGAGAGAGAGAGAGAGAGAGAGAGAGAGCACTACGCCGATCTGACAGGGTGTAAATGGTAATTTAAAAGTTTAGAGTGCCCAGCTTGTCAAAAAGTGAAGTGCTCCAAATGTATCTTGTAAATTAAGGGAAAGACATTACACAGTAGTACACCACTATGGGCGGGTGACAGAAACCCGGCAGTATCAGAAAGAGAGAGAGAGAGAGAGAGAAATTTGTTCAGAAACTTAAAAAAAAAAAAAAAAAAAAAAGAAGAAATGAAGGGAGAGAAAAATAATAGAGAGAGAAATAGAGAGGGATAGGGACTAGAGAGAGAGAGAGAGAGAGATATATATGGAGAAGAGAGGAGGTGGACACTTTATTACCTTTTTCATGATGCACGCATCCATGGCAGAGCAGAGAAGGGGCTCAGAGTACACTGCCGCGACACAACATCAACAACAACAACAATAACAACATCAAGTTTAGAAGAATAGATTGGAAAGTAGAAACAACAACCACAATATCAACCACCAGGCCCTTTCCTTGTTCAGGGATTGAGATAGAGAGAGGGAGCAACTTTGTTGAGAGAGAGAGAGAGAGAGAGAGAGAAAGAGATGGAGCTGAAATGGAGTTAGGCAAAGGAACAGAGAGAAGTGAAAATGGGTTTGAGTTGAAGGTGTATGGCATCATGCAAGGAGAGATGGTGGGTTTGAAGAATAGGAAGAGAAAGTACCTTTTTTTGTTTGCCGAACCCAGTTGAGGTTAATATAAACATTGGTGTTGGTGTTGGTGTTGTTATTGTTGTTCTTAAGAATACAAATCTGGGGTTAGACAAAGGGGCTGTAGTAGTTTGATCTGTGGAAAGACACAAATTAATCAAGAGAGAGGGAAAGGGATGCCCTTTCATCATCTGGAGGCGAAGGGGGTATTTGAAATCGCAGCAGGCTTTGCAACCTCAAATAACAACAATAATAATAATATCAGTAAGTGGACCAGCGAAGAGCTTCTTTTCAGTTTTGCCAACAACAATTGCATCACCAACGAACCCACCTCGGTTCTTCATATGAGAAGAAGCCCAAGTCCTCCCACTTCGGCTTCTACTCTTTCTTCCTCTTTCGGCGGGGGTGGCGGAGACACCGTTGGGGGCGGCGGCGTGGCTACAGTACTTCCTCCGGAAACACCCGCCGGGCCCACCACCAAAGACGAGTGGGCGTTGGAGCTGCAGCCTATCCCCGAAAGATGCGGTGGCCTTGTTGTTGGGGGTATGGAGGATTGGGAGACCATGTTGTCGGAAACAGCGGCGGCGGTTGCTGCGGCTTCGTCTCCGGGGGGCCCACAAGACCACTCCCTCCTCCGCTGGATCGCCGGGGACGTCGTCGTCGACGACCCTTCCTTCGGCCTCAAGCAGCTCTTGCAGAGCGGCAGCATCCACAACACCACCAACAACAACCCTCTTGATTTCGACGGCAATGCCGGCTTCGGAATCCTTGATTTCGATCCGAATTTAGGGTATTCTGGGTCCGGGTATGGAAACAGCAACAACAATGGTGGGAAGATTATTGGGCCATCTATAGTGCCGCCAACGAGCTCTTCTGGGCCACTCAATTACAACAACAAGGTTACACAAAACCCCATCTTGTCTAGTTCAGCCATTAGTAATGTTCTTCCTCTCCCGGTTTCCTTGCCTCCCGGAATGATTTATCCTCCGCAGCCGTTCGAAAGCCCCGACGAGAAGCCGCAGATTCTGAATCCGCAGCTGCTGGGTCATAACCCAAGCTTTCTGCTGCCAATGGAGCAGCCCCAAGCAAAGCGCCACAACTCGGGCGGTGTAATGGCAGTGGAGCCACCAGCAGCAGCAGCCTCTCAGATCCCCAAAGTGCCGTTCTGCGATCCGGGGCACGAGTTCTTGACGATGAGGAAACAGCAACAGCAGCAGCAGCAGCAGCATCTGGGTAGTTTTGTTCCTCATCCTCATCCTCAGGGGATGATGATGATGCAGTTTCTTCCGAAGCAACAGGAGTTACAACAGCAACAAGATGCTTTGCTGGACCAGCTGTACAAGGCGGCAGAACTGGTAGGGACTGGGACTTTCTCACACGCGCAAGGGATATTGGCGCGGCTCAATCACCACCTCTCCTCCCCAATTGGAAAGCCCCTCCACAGGGCTGCTTTCTACTTCAAGGAGGCTCTTCAGTTGCTCTTCATCAACGGCAACAGCAACAGCAACAGCAGCAGCAACAACAACAACAACAACAACAACCACAACAACTCTGCCTCTTTCCCTCCTCTCAGGTGCCCCACCCCCTTTGACGTCATCTTCAAGATGGGAGCCTATAAGGTCTTCTCCGAATTCTCCCCTCTCATTCAGTTCGTCAACTTCACCTCCAACCAGGCCCTCCTCGAAACCCTCTCCGACTCCCCCAACATCCACATTGTCGATTTTGACATTGGCTTCGGCGCTCAATGGGCCTCATTTATGCAGGAGCTTAACAGAGGAGGAGGAGGAGGAGGACCTACTCCGTCCCTGAAGATCACGGCCTTTGCCTCCCCCGCCACCCACCACCACGTCGAGCTCGCCCTTATGCGTGACAACCTCGCGCAGTTTGCCGCTGAGATTGGCGTGGCATTCGATCTTGAAGTTGTTAACTTTGATTCCTTGGAGCAGACGTCTTACTCCATGCCTGTTTTTCGCTCGGAGGGCGAGGTTGTCGCAGTGAATTTTCCCATTTCGGCAGCTTCCAACCAGCCGGCGGCATTGCCCAATCTTCTCCGGTTTATAAAGCAGCTCTCGCCGAAGATTGTGGTGTCGCAGGACCGTGGTTGCGATAGGAGCGACCTTCCCTTCCCGCAACACATCCTGCAGGCCCTCCATTCCTACATTAACCTGTTGGAGTCGCTGGACGCTGCGGTTAACATGACAACGGATGCTGTAAACAAGATTGAAAAGTTTTTGCTGCAGCCCAAGATTGAGAGCACTGTCCTGGGGCGCCTCCGAGCACTGGCACCAGACAAAATGCCGCACTGGAAGACGGTTTTTGCCTCCGCCGGTTATGTGCCTGTGACATTCAGTAACTTTGCCGAGACGCAGGCCGAATGTGTGGTGAAAAGAACTCCTGTGCGGGGATTTCACATCGAGAAGCGTCAGGCGTCGCTCGCACTGTGCTGGCAGCGTCGAGAGCTCGTCTCTGTTTCTGCTTGGAGGTGCTGTTGAAAGGAAGGATAATCAGAAAAGAAGCAGGAGGATTGGTGTTGGTTTTTTAAGCGAGCTCACAATTTTATCATCTCCAGAGGTTCCAACCTATTAACTCTACTCTGATGATATTAAGTCAAAAATAAAAATGTTTGAAACTCTGTTCTTGAGCACCTCTTTGTTATGACTTGACATCTTTTGTGAATTATCATAATGATTGTTAGTCGTCTACTGTTTGTCTTTATCTTTCTATATAGATTTAGCTAAACGGACTAGCATTTTCCGTTTAAACAAAAAAGCATCTAACAGGGAAAATCTATAGAGCCTTATTTCTTGATTTGGCCTTGCACATTACTGCTAACATGTTCATGTTTTGATGTTCTGATCGTGGGAAGATGCATTTTTGTTCTGCTTAAGATGCTTAAGATTGTTGTATGTGTACTTACTACAACTACTGACAACTGAGAATTTGTTAGCTAATTCGATTATATTCGCATTCACATTCGTATTCGTATTCGTATTCGTATTTGCATTCGCATTCCTGTCCTGTTTTATGTGTTATATTTAAGTGATAATAACACTTCAATTACCGTTGTCATGTCTTTAAGCGTGTTTTCGATTCGATTAATAAACTATAACAAACTGTGTTTTGTCTCTTGTTTTCATCTAAAATCTTCACCGTGTTTCTGAACTTACTAGTGTCCACGACTTGGTAAGGGGCTTGTGGTTGATTCATAAATTAGGCAATGAACTTATAAACTGAAATTGAAGTACTAATTGGAAAGATCTAATTTTGTGGAATCACGTAATTAGGTGACTTAAAAACTCCAAATAGGCCATCAACTTGTATTTGTGTTCAATAGGTTATCTTTTACACATTACACAAGCAAAGAAGTTTTAGCACTAATCAGCTAAAGTTACCTATTTTACTAGGAGTAGAATATGTCAAAAAGCTTGAATAAGCCAACAAACCATTTAGGACATAGTGAATATGGTTTGCCAAATATCACATAAATATCTTTGGTGGTCAAATCTTCAGTTTGGTAAGAAGTGGATCCTCTAGGCTCTAACGAAACTATGTTGTGTTGATTGAAGAACTTGTTTGATGCAGAAGCATGTTGTGGTTGTCGAATGGTAGTACTAACAAGAAGGGGGAAAAAAAAAAAAAAAAAACACACACACACACACACACACAAATGATGTCTAGAGATCCCAAGGTAGTTTAATGATGATGATGATTATTATTTCTTATTTTCCCCCATATCTCATATATATATTCTCTCTCGTTGGCAACAGTTATACTTCACAGCCTTTGTCTCTAGTTACACTTGTGTTCCGAATGTCATGTTTCATTACAAGATTATATGTCTACATGTAATGTATACACATAGCTAGAGACATGATATTTATATATAATATACACGACTTGTGTGAGAGTGAGACGGTGCTTGTATAGGTTGGTGCTTGACATTTTAAAAAACTTCATATTCTATATCCCTGCAGGTAGGCTGCAACTTTAGTCCAGTTAAAGATATAATACCCCAAATCAAAACACTATTATTCTACAAGTTGAAAACTTTACTTATAAAAAAAATGGTTGTTTATCACCTGTGATGTTATTAACTAAGACATAATCAGCGAGCCACAGAGATGGACAAATGAATTTGTGATTAGTTTAAATGGTCTGTCAGTGATTGCTAATAATGATATGTATATACCATGGTTCAACTTGCTAGATTTTTAATTTACCAAAAAGACTTGCTAGATTTTAAAATTAAATTATGTCACAGTTACAACATTGTTTAGAATTTGATTAAAAAGATCTTTTCTCTAAAACTATAAATCTCATAATCTTGTAAGGAGACAGAGAATACTATGACACAAAAATTTGTCAAATATTATAATAGGGGTAAGCCTCTTTAACAAAATAATACAGGCTAGTCTAACATGGTATGGTTGAAAATTGAAATCTGCCATTCCCTGTCTGAAAATTCTCTCTCTCTCTCTCTGCATGTATTACACCAAACACGTAACGCGTCATTCTCCGCCTTGTTTGAAAGCCATGTTGTTTTATGATCATAGCTATATTTGTGTATGTGTATATATATATATATATATGTAGTATATACATATTAGATTGAATTCTTTACATTAATACAGCTCCTCAAATACTCGTCCTTTAGTTCATTGAATTTGCTATTTTAGTATTTGTTGTCTCTCTTTCTCGCTCTATAAGTTTCTACTTTCTAGACATCTACTAATCAAGCCACATGGGCCATGTTTGATTGAGCTTCCGGTTGATTACTTTATTTATTTTTCTTTAACGTTTTCATTTCGGGAGCCTTTTATTTTAATCCACATCTTTTGTTTCACGCATTTGCGAATTAAAGTTTGATATGAAAGCAGAAACAGTCTATTTCAATGAATGAATTTCCTGTAATTAATAATAATAATAATAATAGTAATAATAATTTATTATTATTATTATGGTTGGAGGAAACTATAAGAGAAGTTCACAAGAATAAAAATTGAAGGGAATATGCTTAGTATGAACAGGGACAAAGATTAATCACAGATTATTATGATTTCCCAATTTTCTAAATTAAAAAGAACAAGTAAATTAAATTATAAATTATAAAATGTCGGTTTAATTGAAAGCGCATTCCTATTTTAATCCTGACGAAAAACCTCGACAGTGGCTTATAGATTTGAAGATTAACAATAATTAATCCCTTACAGATGTAGGTTATATAGATTAAGTAGTCTTCGGATTTCATAATTCTTCTGAGGATTTCTAACCAGTTCTAAATTATTGCTTAACATTATTTAATTGCTAAGGAAGTTAGGGGCATTGGAACTTGAAAGTGATAATGATTTTTGAATAAATAAGTGTATATATATTTGTTTGTTTGTTTGTTTGTTTTTATAATAATGAATGAGAAAGCTTTGATCAGACATAAAGATGGCTCATTCACTTGGACAAAAAGCTAGGTTTAGGTGCTTGTCTCTAGAGCCCAATCACTTTCAATTTGCCAATGGGGGACCCCTAATTTGGAAATTTACAAGTCTTTTATTTTTTCTAATTTTTTTTTTTAATAAAATTTTAATAATTCTGGTTTATCTTTCTATATATAGTTATGTGACTGGAGGTCCAACCAACATAGCTTAATCAATGTGACATTTCCATTGTCAAAGTGAGTGAGGCATGGATTAGGATTGGGTTTAGAGATTTTTTTAATGTTTTTATATCTGTAGATTTTATTTTTTGTAAACAAAAAGAAAAAAAGAAAAAATAAGACCCATATACAGTGCATAAAAGCTGTGAGCCATTTATAATATGGTTATTTCGGGTGCGTCAGTGGTCCTACTCAGATATTGGAAGGCACAATCTCGTTTGGCTTTTCTATCATTTTCGTGTGATTTTCACCAAAAATACTTTTTGGCAACTTAAAATTAGCTTATCATGAGAAACAAAAATGTTAACTCTCGTACTTATCGTTCTTTAGTTTTATTTATTTATCTATTTATTTTTAACAATTTGAGATTGGCATGGAGCACTAGTATGAGATAATGTCTTATAATCAGTGAGTTTCAAGATTGACGCAAGATATAATTAGTTTAAAAAGTATCATTTAAGAAAATTAAATTTTGTTTCTTTTAGATCTGTATTTCAAAACTTGCTGTTTCAAACATTTTATTTTTGTTAGTGTTTTCTCCTATTAAAATTTTGAGTTTTTTTAGTATGAGAAGTAAGTTTAAAACAAAGATATATATATATATATATATATATTGTGAAAATTATATTTTGGTATTATCAGGCCGTAGATATGTTAAAATGGGTAGATTAGGTCAGAAAAATCAACAACGGCCCACATGAACTAGGACATGCGAGCTAATCATAGCGGAGTCAAAGCCTAGCAGGTCTTCATGTTTACTGTCATTGCTTATCCGTAGATTTCTAAGAGCTAGATTAGCTACTTTGAATGAAGGGTAAGGTGGGCCCCACACGTATTAAAAAACACAATTATAATTAGATTGTGCTGTTTAACTATTAGATTTGTGATCATAATTACTGGAGACTAGAGAGGTTCATAATCTAATCTCTTCAATCTTTAAATCTCCTTTTTAGATCTTTTTGACAGAGTGGTTAGAACTAGTCTTTCAATTGTTTCTGTGTCTGTGTTTTTAATAATTGACAAAAAATAAAAAATTAAAAAAAAAAACAAGAAGTTTGATCATTTAGTGGTGACCCAAAAATGCCCTTGTACTCTTGTAAATATTTTCAAGCATGTCCTTGTTTAAGTTGGGGGGGGGGGGGGGGGGGGGGGTGCATGGGATGGAGAAATGCAAATGGGGCGACGAAAACGACATGAGATCTATTAGGACCCACCCCTCCGCTTTCAATTAGCTAGGTGGGTCCCCGTGCACCATAGCAAAGAGTCGTCTCCATCATGATCGTGCCACGTGTACGGAGATATTTGTACTTATGACACATCATTGTCTACTTGGGGATTTGATGATCACTGTGTTAGGGGCCTCATGATATTGGTCAGCTCTCAGGACTGAGGATTCAGAAGTCAGAACTTGGCCTTATCTGATTAAACCTTGTTACAAAATGTACGCTTTTATTAATTTAAATCTTATTGTGAAGATACAACAATATATGTCTTACGTTGATTATGAGTGTGTAATTTTTTTTTTTTTTTTTTTTTAAAAAGAGTGTTACTAACAAGCATTTAGGAAGAGCTTATTTCCTTTCTTTAAAAAAAAAAAAAAAAGTCTTCTTTTTAAGAATTTTTTGTGTAATGTAATATATAATAAAAGGGTTTTTAGTAGTAAGGAATAATAGACTACTTTCAAAAGCACAAAGAGCGACTCATAAGAGATCAAACAAGGAAACGCAAGGTATCTTCCTAAATTCTAGTACTCGAAAATAAAGAAAAGTAAAGGAGAAAAAGATTAATACTAGCCACAAGCAAAATACCCAATTAATCAACTTCCAATTTCTGTTTTGTTTAATTTACATTTCGTATACACATACGTACATATATATATGTATTTACACACACACACACACACACACATATCCTGAGATATGTGGAAATATGTCTATGTTCAAAGGTGCATCGTCTTGATCTTTTGGGTCTGTATAATAGTTCCATAATATGGTAACTGGGGGGGTTGAACTAGAGTAGTGCTTTGGTGTGGTCCATTGAATAGTAACATAATCAATATATATATATATATATATATATATATATTTAAGGGAGAACCCATAGCTACATCATCGTTGGCATGTTTGGTTGCCCACATGAAGGATGAAAAACAGATCTTCCTTGTTCAGTTCCAATATTCAAGGTGATTAAAAACACAAGTACTGTCCCATCACAGATTCTGACCGTCAAATATGTACACATTGCAAAAAACGTCTTATAAGAGGATTATTTTCAAATGATGCTGTCGTTGAGTATATATGGAATCTCAGATTAAGCATTATTCTATTAAAATATTCTAATTTCTCTGTGTTGGTCTTTCTACAGGCACTAACAAACCACAGCACAAGACAGATTGAAGAATACATTCCATTCAATGATATATTCAAGAGACAAGTGATGATAATCCACGTAGATCATCTTGGACGACTGAAAGGTTCTATTAAATATGTCTTTGAGATATTGTTAAATGTTTAGTTAGATGGGCCGATAATTACTATTAGCTTTCTTCCAAATTAAACAGAATAATGAAACTATTCACTCACTCTAGCTAAGTTCATTTTCATTACTAACAAGGGCTAGGTACTTTATTAGAAGATTTTCTTGATTGAAGAGATTAAATATTTAATGAATCGTATCTAATCATGTTACGCCTTTTACCTTGAAACATAAAATCCACCTGGACTTGGCTGCACTCAACAAACTCACTTTCAAAATGATAGCAGTGGTCTTGTTGAACTTGCCACAAATCTGTAAAGGGGCTATAATCAAGGTCCTTAGGACGTTTTGGCTCTGAACTTTTTTGTACCATTGGTTGTCTCTTGTTTATGTCATTTATCATTTTTTTTTTTTAAAAAAAAAAATATTAAATTCTAAAAATACTTAAATAAAATTACTAAAAGTTGTCAAATAATATTAAGCGAATAATCATTAAAACGAGACAAAATAGGGCTGAAAAAGAAAATTTTCCCTTTGGTACAATGATGGCTACCACCGGCCACTTGTCTGAAATAGTGGAAAGTGAGGGGAAAGTGCTTTTTGTCAAGAAGAAGCCTCCTACGAGTCAGGGGACTTGGTTTTGGGACAACACAGATTTTGGTGTATGCTACTCTTTTGAAATCATATATCCACCAACTTTTGGCTTCCCGCTTTCTGGCTTTTGCTCCAAAATTATGAAATGATCATTCATCTCACCAATATGAGGTTATACACCCTAGCTACTTGCTCGAACTACATCCTTGACTATACATATAAGATCGAGACAGCGGTTTTACATGATTAATTTACACTATATTTACACAATACATATAAATAAATGTAATATGTATGCGCGCGTGTATGTATGGAGATCTAAACTCCTCATATGTTGATGGTTGGCAGAATTAAGGGAATTAACAACAGAATGACAAATTTAGTTTACTTTCACATTTTGTCCTCAAACTATTTATAAAACTAAGCCCCTGAGTTATGGTATAGGTCTAACTTGTCAAAAACCTAGAATTCTTTTAACTGAATGACTGACGGGATGTGGAAACAACTAATTTATTGATGTGATCTAAGCGAAAATTAAATGAGTCGGGAGATGTGAGAGCTCTCCAAGACAAGACTAAAGAAAATAGATAAAGTATAATTAAGGGGGGGGGGAAAAAAATCAGCGACAAGACCATGAGCCATGCACGTGGACAATGTCTATATATATATATATATATATATATGAAGGGAAATATATAATGAAAGCTAAAAAGGGAATAGAAGGAAGAAAAAGATGGATCGTTTGGCGAGTACGTGTGGTGTGGTAATAAGAAAGTAAATGTTGTCCAACAACCTTTTGTATGTGTCTTTTATAGATGCTCTATAATTTCCTCCCTATAACATCTTTTGTTGTCCAATCTTTTCAAGTTTTCCTTCCCCCTTTCTTTCAACTTCTCTCGTTCTTTGCTAGACATAGACCATGTCTTTTTCTTGTGAAGTGATCGAAGCGTAGGAAAAACGCTTCCCTTCATTTTTAGGCAATCATGGCTTGTGAGGTACTAAAATTCAACCCCGACGGGGATTGAATCCCATTTTTCTTTCAAAAAGCCCTTATTAGAAAGGTATAGGTCTCAGACACATATGGCCTCACATGTATTTGGTCTTCCTCTACTTATCTCACGTACTCTCTTGTTTTTTCTCATTAAAGGTCCCTTCTTTTTGACCAACTATTTCTTTAAATCTTGTCCATTGCACAGCTTCAATGGATTTATTGGCTCTTATTTGACAACTTCCTTTAAAAAAAAAAAAAGAAATCGTCATCATCCTAGCCTTTGCAATTTATACAAGAATCTTTGATCAATCCAAACATTATGGAATCCCACTTAGATTGATATTAAAGGCCAGCCAGACAAGTAAATTTAGTACTATATATGAAAAGTTGATTTTTGTATTCTGTTATTTTTGGCAATAGATTGAATTTATTTGGATTTATTTTTAATTTTTTGAATGTTTGCTTGTCTTGGTTATTACTTACTTGATTCTCGGAAGTGTAATTTACATTTATGTAATTTCCATTGATAATACTCATTACCGGTGAATTTTATCTAATCTCATAGTTCGTGATTTTTTTTTTTATTGAGTTTGTGAATTTAGGTTCATTGCCTAATTATGTATATCGTATTAAATCTTTGTGTTCTCATTTTTCTTATATTTGGTTTTTTAATCAAAGAGATTTAGTAAGCTAACAAGTCTCTGATTATTGACGTCTGACGCCTCTGATTTCTTTCCTTTGTTTACTATGGCATTTGCATTAACTTGGACGATTTCAACTTTTTTTTCTTTGGTTTAATAACCTCTTGATGATTTTTAAGAATACTCGTTGGCATACTCTTTTCTTTGTTAAAAAAAAAAAAAAAAGAGAATCATTCGGTAAATCATCTCTAAATATAATAATAATTCAAATATCTAACAATTAGTAGGTAATAAAAATTTGTCTTAAATTAATTCGTTTAAAAAGAAAAGAATCATTCGGTGAATCATCTCTAAATGTAACAATAATTCGAATATCTAACAATTAGTAGGTAATACAAATTTGTCTTAAATTAATTCGTTAAAAAAAAAAAAGAATCATTTGGTGAATCATCTCTAAATGTAACAATAATTCAAATATCTGACAATTAGTAGGTAATAAAAATTTGTCTTAAATTAATACGTTAAAAAAAAAAAAAAGAATCATTCAGTGAATCATCTCTAAATGTAACAATAATTCGAATATCTAACAATTAGTAGGTAAACAAAAATTGTCTTAAATTAATTAAAGCTGCAAATATATATCAGCTTGATGCAATGTCCACTGAAGAAAACGTCCAAGGAAGGCTAGGCTTTCAAGAGATCTGAGTTGTATGTATTGTCACTCACTGATCTAATAATTTTGATGAAATCTCTAATTCCAATCTTTGTGAATCAGAAGTTTTCATATCCACATTCCAAAGTCTGTATCTGCAAGAAAAGACACGTGTAGTTTTCAATTCCTCCGTCAATTTGCTTTCGCGGTAAAACGACATGTCGACCCTGAGGGAAACGATCAAAAAATTTCTTGTCATTTCAAAGGACTTGTTGTTTAATTTCTAGACTATATATGTATATAAAATATGCTTAATCTAAAACCTTTGTTGTTTAATTTCTAGACTATATATGTATATAAAATATGCTTAATCTAAAGGGAAAATCAGGTTGTGTGACCTTTTTTTAATTACTTAATCTAATAGAGATGGGCTAAATTTTTTTTATTTAGGAAAATGTCCGTTTTTATTTTTTAGATTCGGTCAATCAGTGATTGATTATGAAAATTGATAATTGACTATTGGTCAATCAATGATTAACTATAAAATTTAATGATTTACATTATAGTTAATCAGTGATTGACTTATCATAAATCAATCACTGATTAACTATTTGTGAGAAAAAAAAATATATTTTAATTAATTTTTAAAACCTTCGACTATAAAAAACTTCTTAAAAAAAAAAAAAAGTTATTTAGCTCTAAATCCCTAATCTAAAAGGACAAAGCAAAACAAAAACGAACGACAGGTCCTTTTTGTTTGTTTACGTGGCGTTTTTCTCTTTGAAACCATATGATGTGCCGTTTATGTGATAACGCACTTGTCGGTTAAATAAATAAATAAAAACAGGCAATTTACTTCAATAGAAAACAATATGTCATCCTTACAACAACAGAAAAAAAAAAAAAAAATATATATATATATATATATATGTCATCGTCATTGCCGTGAGAAATTAGGTTTGAAGATAACGCCTTTTCTCTCCATTTGTGGAAATTGACATGTCGTTCAAACAAGTTAAAGCAATAATGGAAATCGACGTCGTTTCGATACAATGGTGTCAGTCTACATTCCTCCAAACGACTTGTAGTTTCAAAAATCAAAGAGATATTTCTCATTGTAACCAGAAGTATAAAATCTTCCCTCGAAAAAAAAAAAGGGGTATAAAAACGGAAATGTCCTTTGTAGCTGCTAATCTTCATCGACGTACGAACGTTGTCGTTTTCCTTAACCAATAAGGAAGTCAAAACTACAATCCTCTGATCACGTCCGGTGCCGTTAATTGGCGTGGGAAAGGGGCTAGCTAACAGAAGGCGAGAGGAGCACGCACATAACCCACAGGATCCGTATATTTATATATATAATTCCACATATAATATATTTATGGTCACATCTTATGTCGTTTTTCTTCTAATCAGTCACTCAGCAGAGAGTTGTCTTCTGCAAGAGTCAAGACCCGAAGCACAACTTTTAGCACCCAAAAAAAAAAAAAAAAAAAAAAAAAAAATCCCTGAAGCATAGAAGAAGTTTCTAGAAAAAGAGATGGGGATAATAAGGAGCAGCATCCAGTTTCTGGTGGGAACGGCCGTGGGAGTATACGTGGCTCAGAACTACAACGTCCCAAACGTTAAGAAGCTCGCCAACACTGCCATCTTGTTCTCCAAGCATATCGAAGAGAACTATCGCAAGCCCACCAACAAAGACGACACCGATTCCTAGTCCCCAATTCTTCTACTCGTTCCTCAATTTTTTTTTTTTTTTTTTTTTCATTTTCTTTCGGAGAATTTGTAGTTTAGGGGTTTATTCTTGATTGATCTAATGATCTGTATTGGGTTTTTGCTGTCGATTGAATCATAGGAATTACATTGACTTTTATATATATATATATATATATTTAAAATCCGTTTCCTTTACAACTAGTCAATTTACTAAATTTATGTTTTTTTTTTTTTTTTTTTTGCCCTTTTCTCGTATATTTTCTATATCTGGAATCGCTTTAATTGTGCAGTTGGATAATGGTAAGTACTTTAACCAGCAATCTTTATGGTAATTAGTAATTTTTCCAACTCTCAAATTGCCAACATAATCACCAAATCGTATTCTATTTATATATGTGTATATTTATACTATAGTCATACTAAATATTTTACATGAATGCATGTGGATCAAAAATGTTACCTGACACATGGAAAGGATGAGCTTTTTGGTTTTTATACATATATATATATATATAAATATAAAAATAAATAAATAAATATATAAAGTCACAGGGTTGGATATTCAAGTCTATTCATAGGTGCAAATCAGATGAACCAGAAGAAAGTTGTGGAGGCTTCTTCAATGTTATACATGCATGTTAACAAAAAATTCTGCATTAAGTTTCCAATAAATTCCCATCGTAGGTAGTAAACGTTTCAAGACGGTAGATTCAAATTCAAAAAATTAGATTTGAAGCCAACGGCTGCATCAACCTCTCCTGATCTCCTGCATGTATATCCTCGGCAGATTTTATGGACACTAGTCTTTTAAATTCAGGTTAATTGTATTCTGTTGTAGACTAAATCCCTTTAGTATCTCTGCTTCCTATTTTTATGTTTTTCAGTTAACTAGGATTAGCTTCCCACCGATTGTTTATTTGTATATAAGGTCACTCTTGTGAACATTTAAATCTTGAAATTACAGGATTATCCATTCAAGTATTTTTAAACTGTCAATAAGAGACTATCTCTGGCTCTGGACATTTCAAAAAAAAAAAAAAAAAAAAAAAAAGGAGACCATCTCTGGAATTGCTTACAAAGGTCCAAGCAGAAGTGCCCCTCAATATAAATATTCTGCCTCAAAACAGAGTGTTTAGTTTGACATAAACACCAAATCATAGTCACGCTATTTTATTTACATGAATAGAAGTGGAGCACAAAATAGAAATCTAACTTGTAGTAACAAAGATCATAAACTCTAAATTTTGTGTGTGTGTGTGTGTGTACAGTCATAGGCTTGTAGATTCTAGTCTATGCCTATGTACACATCAGTTGAACCAGAAGAAATTGTATGAGTCTCCGGTGAAGATGAATCAAAGGTCCATGAACTCTCACGCCACTCGTCAATGCAGGCCATTTGGTAAGAATCCAAATTGGGAAGCATTTTTCGCTCTAGAATCTTCAGAATCTCTTGTGTCTTACCGAGAATGAAAACTGCCTGCCTCACACCCTCTTCCCTCTCTTCTATTGCGCTGTTCAAGCACTTCATTGATATAACTTGTTGTAAGTTGGTCATACAAGCACACGAGATATCTGAGATCATGACGGTTATTGCGTCGAATAGATTCTCAGATGTTTGGTAATTGATTCTTTCATCATTGAGCAGAAGAGACCGGCTTACTCGGTACATGGAATTGGCAGCCAACATTTTCACATGCCACTTCAGTGGGTTTTCCTTCAAGCATGCAGCCATTTGTACTTTCTTAAGCTCCAAAAACTTGTTTCTAGCAATTTCAGCGAGTTCTTCTAGCACTTCAGTTGGGGTTTCCCTTGAAAGTGAAATTTTTGTGAGGTCAACTTCTAGCCATTTTTGGTAGAGGTCAACTTCTGTCCATACCACTTCTGCTGCTTTCTTGATGTTTGTCAGATCTGCTTTGGCATCCAAGTAATACTCCATGTGTTTTACACAAACAAGGCCTTCACTCACCCCACGTTTCAACTCTTTTATTGAAGAACCGTCGATGTTTGGAAGCGCAAGAGCGATACTTGTCAGTGTCACCAAAGGAAGTGCCCAACAATTTGGAGGCTCTTCATGATCTAGAGAAGGAACTTGGCCACACATATCAAACTCCGCCACTCCCCTTAATCCTAGAGAAGACTTTTCCAGCAGGTTCATGAGATGTTTAGGCTGTGCCTTCTTCCCCCGCTGAAACCAATGACTAGTAGCATCGCAATTTCGCTTGATCATCAGATCAACAAGCGCCTCCTCACCTTCAAGGTACAAGACAAAACGGCTAAGATCCTTTTCGGAGTCTTGAAGAAAATCCTGTTCTGAGTCATTGCTCAAAACAGTGATGCAGAATTGGAGCTTCCTCCGCAACTCCCTCCAACGTTCGCAGAACAACAGGACTTTACTTGCGGTGAAAATAGAGAGGAAGCGAATCATCTTGCTCGTGAACACAATCCCAATCTGCATTGAGATCCATATGTCCAAAACTCGATTTCTCACATCATGGACAACTCACCTGCTGTACCTACTCCTAAGCTTAAAGATTGCGGAAGTTGAGGGACAGTCTTTCAGCTCCTCTAGTTTCTGGATTCAGTAGTTTTCAACTCTGAATTCCTTCCTCCACTCCTTTTTATTCCCTCTATATGGGCACCTAAAACGTATGGCAAATAGCCATCTACAAGCTGGAGCAATTGTACCAACTCCTACTGCAGCAGTTTGTGTCACTAGAACTAAACTAGTTGTCCATTTGTAGTCTGAATCCCCACTGCAGAAGTTAAGTGACCGTGGCATGTAGTAAGACCTAATTATGGCTTCTCCCAAAATTGCAGCGCACACAAGGCAGAATGCTCCAGAAGCGGTGCAAGTCACCGAACGCCCCATCACAAACTGAGGACTGCAAGTATGAGCCATCATCCAGTACTTACTCAGATCCTCTTTGAGTTTGCATACTGATTTTTTACAATTAATTTCACATGGGGCCTCTTTAAGTGCTAGTTCATGCTTTTTGTTGTACTTGTATTCTAGATAACGTTTGGTGGTTGGGACAGTTAGAGCAGAGAAACACAGGACAATAAGCAAAACAAGCATGATAAACATGACAAAAGCATGTTCTTTCCAGAAAACGAAAATTGCGCCGGTAGCTAATTGGATGCAGATATTGACAATGATGGTAATTACCAGAATTCCCAAGGCCATGATGTTCATGAACAATTCTTCGTTCCCCATAGTTCCGAGAGACGGCATGGAGTTTCCCATCACGGTGCAGATTAATGCTGCACTGCTGAGCTTGGAGAGCTGATCACATCGGCTAGGCATCAAGCTATTAAGGTCAACGGAAAGCTTGGTTGCCACGGCTATCAAGGTGAGGGAAGTGGCGTTGATGGAGAAGTAGTTGCAAGGGAACCAGAATTTCCTGAAGCGGAAGCCGTGGATGAAATCTGCAGCCATGGCTGCAAGGCATGCCAGAGATGCCACTGCTATGTAGATGCCGATCCATGGCATTGGTTCGTTGAAATTGTCATCATTCAAGTGGCCGTCGGCGGCGCTGCAGCCTTGGCCGCCCATCTGCTTCTTGCTCTATTGGGGATGACAGCTGTTAAACCTGCTTGTGTTGTTATTGAACTGCAATTCTTTGATAAAGAAATTCAGTATCTTGGTCAACAAGGCTTATTGCCAAGGTTTTAGGTCCTTTGTAACTTTGTTTTTTCTTCTGTGGAGACATCGGAGAGCAGAGCAGGTGTGATTTACGTGTCTTTTTGGTTTAAGTTTCTGGATGGTCATTTTGGACTCTTCTTTATTTTTTTTTTATTTTTAAATTCTTTTTTCTTTCTTTTATATGTTTGTTGAAATCATAAGGTCACCCAGTCATAGTTAATGTCGGACAGTCAAAAGATTGGACTCAATAATGGGGCTTCTACTTCTTTGTGGGGGGTGGGGGGTTGTTTCTGGTTTTAAAAAGATGTTTATAAGATTTTTAGCCTTTGATGCTGACGTGCTTGCTGAGGCTATTCATTTATGAAGGCTGGAATTGGATTTGCATTTTCATTATTAAAAAAAAAAAAAAAACCAAAAAAATCTAAAAAGACTCTTATCGATGATTTTTCCTTTTTAGGTAATTTTATCGACGTTTCAAAATTTCAAATCTCTCTACTCCTTAAAATTACCCTTCTTCTTTAAAAAAATAAAAAGAAAAGAAGACTATAACCAAAGACAATTTAAATAATTCGATTAAAACATCCCAATTCTCGACTAAACACCTTATCTTTATGTTTGTGGTGTCCTTGCTTATCTAGATATCTTTTTTTTATTTATTATTATTATTATTATTATTATTTTTTAAGCTAGAAGCTCTACGTCCACCTTCTTGCTAACAAAAATCCAACTGCTTGCGCGCGCGCGCTCTCTCTCTCTCTCTCTCCCACCATTTGCTGTCGTTTCATGTTTATTGTTGATTTCCTTTGTGTTGCATTCTTATCTTTTGGTGGTTTCTCTTCTTTAATGTCGTTTCCTTTCTTGTTGTTTCTCCCATCTCTGCGAATCAGTTTTCACTGTCGTTTACTACTCGGTGCGTTTTCTATTTGTCCTTTGTTTTATCTCTTGTTGTCCTTCTTTAAGCGTTCTGTCGTTTGCTTCTTCGTGCTTTTAGTATTTTTTGTCATTCCACACCACCACCACCCCCCACCACCCCCCCCCCCCCCCCCCAAAAAAAAAAAAAACTTTTCGTCGTTTATGGCACTACATTGTTGTTTCTTCTTTGTTGAGGTTAATCATGCTACATGTATGAGTCGTTTTATTAATTTTTTAAGTTATCTACTACTATATATTAATTGTGATTTCTCCTTTCGTCTGAATTAATTAATTTTTTTTTCTTTTGTCTTTTATTAGACTCACATTTTGTAGTCTTGACTACGTCAAGTCTCACTAGTTATCTCCTTGAGAAAAATAAAAAATAAAAAAAGGTCTCACTAATTAATCATATTGACCATCTAGATTGCCGATCCTCACCTTGCTCCACAATTTGACTTAGTGTCCTCTTCTTGATGTTCTGTGTCAACTTGGGCTTGTTGGGGCTTCTTTAGGAAACCATTTAAGGACTTTTGGGTGGAAGACTTTGGGTAGGGTTTTGATTAGATTTTAGTTGGGCTTGGTCTACATTTACTTACCAATTCTTAGATGATTTCAGAGAAAATTTGGAAACAACACCTCAAACAAAGATGTTATGTAATGTGTTTGCCCTCTCTTAATACCGATGCTTATGCAATTAAAGGTGAAAAACCTGAAGTTATTATGGTTGGGATAACAATCCTACAAATTAGTATCTTTTTAAGGTTTTGGCCCACTACGTGACCCATTTCACTTCTCATCTTTAGCTAAGTTTTTTTGACCCCAACTCCTAACTCCTAACTTGTGATGCCCCTAGACATTCCTAAACTTTATTTTACAAATTATTATCATGGATTTTATTTGTTAATTGACTTATAGTGAATTATTTTGTTAAATATCAAATTTTAAGATCATGAATGATTTTATATTCATTATCCATATGATGATTTTGATACTCTAACTATGTCGAATTTCTCTTTTTTAAATAAAAACTTATAGATACGAAGAAAATGGGTCGAACGATATATAAATTTTTACGAAAAATTTATTATGTCGTATTATAGGCATAAATGTCAATTTTTGGAAAGAAATCCCAATTATTATTAATAGATCAACTTGATGACCTTAGTATTTATTTTGGTCATATCAATATTTAAGTATTGAGAGTGTGATTGAGAAATTAAATGTGTCACATAAATAGGAAATGTATGGTGGATGATTGATCAAGGTTGTGGTTAGATTTGAAATTAATGGTGTAGATTTTATATGAAGGGATCCGAAGCAAATCAATGATAAATATTTTGATTTTAAGTGACCAATGGGAACTTAGGTCAAGGATTGGTGTGGTGGAGGATCCAATGGGGTAAGATCAAAGATGACAACCTTTGATCAATGGTTGCAAAAATAAAAGAAATAAAAACAAAAATAAAAATGGAAAATTGATAGGGAGATTCGGATTGTTGTGGTCAAAAGTAAGAAGAAATTTGAACAGATGAAAAAAATGGTATACTGTGCACGCATGCAAAAACAAGTAAGGAATGATGTGGGTTGTTTAGGTAAAATGACACACATAAGGTACACTTGAAAGCGACCTTTTCTCTTCTACTTTGTATTATAAAATTTTCACACCAAACCCCTCTCTCAAAGTGGCAACAATACAAGGTGGAAATCAGCCAAAATTTTCCACTTTTACTCCTCAAAATACAGCTCTTTTAAGGCATATATTGGTTGAACATAAGCCCCTTGTATCTCACTTTATTCACATAAAGTTTAAGCTTAAAAACCTAGCTTTTCTATCCACCACCAAGCCTCAAAAATCACCAACACTATTCCTCATCTCCAACACCTCTCTAACATACTCCTCCCTCCATTTTCAAGCCATAAGCAACCCCATTACTAAGTTTGAAGAAGTGTGAAGTTGAGTTAGAGGACGTGTTACTAGAGGTAACCTAGTGGTTTTTCTTTGTGTTTTGATCATTCTTGGAGAACTAAAGCATGTTATGTAATTAGAATCTTAATGTTAGACTTCTTTTTACCTAGGAAAAGGTTTTGAGAAGAACTTTAGAGGCCCGAGATCTTAAAGGATCCACAGAGCATTTTGATAAAATCGAATCTTGTTAGAGCTTGTGGTTGTTGTGATAATATGACATAAGTTAGAAACTTTAGTATGAAAAATAAATTATATAGTAAGATTCTACAGAGAGTAAATTCATTTTGGACTTTGGAATCACTTTATTTACTTATATATGTCTCAAGTTATATGCATTTGAAGTTGTGACACAAATCTAGAAAGAAAAAGAACCCCTAGGATACAGTATAGCCACGGGTTTTAATGTAATCTGAACCCCTTAAATTCAAAATTTTTGATTGTAGGTTATAGATCTAAATACAAGATTCTTTAATCTTTTTAACAATGTATCTTGCACCTCAAACGGATAAATGTGCAATTTTTAGTGAATTTTATAATTTAAGACTATGAACTGAGAGGTTTTGCTGGAACCCTATACCAGTCATGGGTTTTGTATGTTTTGGGATAGTAAACCATAATGTTTTGCTAAACTGTTTTTAATCTATGAACAAAACATCATAAATTTTCTAACTAATGACATATCTTTTTCCTTATTTAAACTTGTGAGTGAATTGTTTTAATTTTTTTAAATTTAATCACAAATCTGGGTAAATGGTACAGACGTGAGATAAACAGTCACAAAGCCTAATTATACACCATATAAAGCTCAAATATTGAGGAAAATAACTTTATGGTTGTAAAGTATACATCCTAATATTTAAAATGAGCTATTATATATTTTAAAACGGATGTGTACATAATTTGTAATAAATAACACAAAATTAAATTACAATCTAGTAAACTGAGATTTTACTATGAGATACTAAGGACAACATCTATACTAATGTTTGAAACCCTTGAAATCTTGGAAAACAAATTATTCGGATAGAAAACAGATACTTCAAGCTTTCCAATGAGTTATCAAATGTCCAAAAGGGAATTATACATAAATTTAAATAAATCTTACAAATTAAGATCTCACACCGACAAAACGATTAAATATTAAAAATGTGACATAAGGGTTAGTCATAGCATATGGACATAAATATTGATGAAATAAGTTGGTATTATATGATCAAATAAATGTGAAAAACCTTAATTTTATAAAGTTGAATCACCACTAATGAGATTGGACCTTACAAGCCGAACGCTAAATGGAAGACAACCCACTTAGGGGTAGACACTAAGGTGACTCATTGCCATTGAAGTGATGAAGATTAATTAATTAATTAAGAAATAAATTATTAAACTAATAAATATATAAAAAATTATATTTATGTTAAGAAAGTTAATTAGTAATTAATTTAATTAATTATTAATTTAATTAATTAATTAATTAATTATAAGAGCTAATAAATGATTATTAGTTATCTAAATAAGAGGATTATATAGAATAATGACATATTTAAAATACGTGATTAATTAGAAATTAATTAATCATTAATTATGAATATAATTACAAACATAATAATGGATGATTAATAAGAGCTTAGTTAAACATTATTTATTAGTATTTTCTAATTATTAATTATTAATATAAGAATTAATAATTGATAATTATTATATGAAAAAGATATCTTAAGTAACATAATTAATTATTAATGATATAATTATTAATTAGTCAATAAAAAATTATGTAATTTATTTATAATTACTCAACTAAATAAAGTAATAATTAAGTACCACCTAAATTAATTAATTAAATGATTAATTAATCAATAAAATAAAATAAAATTAGATTAATTAAATAATAATTAGTAGAAATTTATTTAACACTTAATAATTAATTCATAAAATATATATATATATATATATATAATCATGATTCACTCTAATATCGAGGTATTGTTAAATCAGGATAATTCTCCAAACTTACATAGTAGGAGACACAATTTCTAAAGTTTAAGCACTAAGATAAGTAAATACAAACCTTACTTACAGTGTAGAATAAAATGTTTTCTTGTTGATGTTCTATGCACATTATGATTTGCTTTGATGATGTGATGAATATATGAGTTATATGTACTGCTTTGATTAAGCATTTAACGTGCATAATTTCTCTTGCACTAATACGATCGATATGGCTCGCATATATTTATGCCATAATGATAGATGCATAATGACATGTAAATCTACACATTGTCACAATTAATAAGAATGAGACTAACGAAATATAGGATTAAGTGTCGTACCAACCTCCAATTAGTGAGATGATATGATAAGGACGAAAGTTATAAATTATGACCTTGGAGGTTGTTGAAGGGTCGCTCTCCCAACTCCCCATTGGTTGCGCGCATATGGATACGACACAAGTGCCCTTAAGTAGACAAAATATTTATATAATAAAACATAATTGAACACACATAAATCATATGCATTTTGAACATTCATGTTGTGACGTGTGATGATATAATCTATGAAAATATTTTATGCGTTATTAGTTCGTATTTGCTGAGCGAAAGCTCATAGGTGTGTATTCGCACTGTAGGTAACGCGGGTAAGTAATCCGCCACTTAGATATTTTCTAGACTAATAAAACAGTGCAGAGGCGATAAAAGAAATGAATGGGATACCACCACGAATTTAATTTTCGTATTTAAACTTCTTAAATTATTTTGTATAGATTATCTTTATAATTATGTTTCAATATTTCGGTACTACTAAACTAGTAGGAGTATTTTACGAGAAAAAGACTTTAGGGTGTTTTCTTTTAACTCACATAACATTATAGCTTTTTAAATATTATCTAAATATGAATTTAAATATGATATTTATTATCTAGAAATTTCAATTTCCTAAAATTTTAGTATTTTTAACTCTTTTAAGTACAAGTATGATTTGTTTTAAATAGTAAAAAAAAAATCTGTATTTTTAGAACCAAATGTAAACAAGTTTTAAGATTATATAAATTAAAAATAAATAAGTTAATTAACGATTCGAAAGTCGGGTCGTTACATAACCCCATAATCTTCTTATAAACTGATCTAATCTATAAAGTATTCCGAAATGCTAAATTATCACTTTGCATTAACTTGAAAAATTTTGACATTAATGGCCTTTTTCACAACTTAAGTCCCATTTCCACTATAGTTTAATCCCAGATTCAGTGTATGATTATAGCCTTCTAGTTAAATTCATTTGTTACTATAATTCTGTCCAAAATACTATATCTTCTAATTTATTCTAATTTCCAAAATATGATAATGTTGGCTCTAGTTTCACTCCTGAGTTTTCCTATACTTTTTGTCTTGTTCTAAAACTACATGTACGACCTTAATGTCCATATTACTGTCATTTTACAGCCTTACAACAAGTTGTACAATTATTTTACACATTCCTTGAAAAAAATATTTTTTTTTCTATATGATTTAATGTTTCTGTTTCATTATTTTAGAAAGTAAATAATAATATTCTACTCAAAGTCCTCACTCTCCACCGATGTGGGATTGTCAGGTGGTTATCAGGTTTTTTTGATAAACACAAGCACAAGCACACAAACCCACGGGTAGAACGAACAAAAGGGCCTTTATGAGAAGGAATCAAGTGAACTTTATTAAGTTACAACTTTTAAGTAATTGTTGACTGAACGAGAACTTAATGACATATATATTATCACTTTAAAAGTACCCATCAACATGAATATTTTAGCTTAAAACTGACTACTTAGTTTCATGCAAGCACCAAATCCTAGTCACACTCTATATTTATATTTACATGGATAGACATGGAGCAAAAACTACTAGTCTAACTTTTACTAACAAATAGCACAAGCTCTTTCTTCATATATATATATATATATATATATATATTTATATGTAGTCATAAGCTTATATATTCTAGTCTATGCCTATGTACACATCAGTTGAACCAGAAGAAAGTATATCAGTCTCCGGTAAAGATGAAGCAAATGTCATCGAATTCTTTGCCTTGTGAGAGGAACGCCACTCCTCAAGGCAGGCCATTTGGTAAGAATCCACATTGGGAAGCTTTTTTCGGTCTAGAATCTTCAGAATCTCTTCTGTCTTACCAAGAATGTAAACTGCCTGCCTCACACTCCCTTCCCTCTCTTCTATTGCGCTGTTCAAACACTTCACTGATATAAGTTGTTGCAAGTTGGTCATACAAGCACATAAGATATCCGAGATCATGACGGTTATGGCTTCGAATAGTTTCTCAAATGTTTGGTGGTTGATCCTTTCATGATTGAGCTGAAGACACCGGCTTATTCGGTACATGGAATTGGCAGCCAACACTTTCACATGCCACTTCGATGGGTTATCCTTTAAGCATGTAGCCATATGCACTCCTTTAAACACCGAAAACTTGTTTGTTGCAATTCGGGCGAGCTCTTCAAGCACTTCAGTTGGGGTTTCCCTTGAAAATGAAATTTTTGTGAGGTCAACTTCTAGCCATTTGTGGTAGAGGTCAACTTCTGTCCATAACACTTCTGCTGCCTTTCTACTGTTGGTCAGATCTGCTTTGCCATCCAAGTACTTCTCCATGTGTTTTACACAAACTAGGCCTTCACTCACCCCACGTCTCAACTCTTTGATTGAACTGTCGTCGATGTTCGGAAGCGCAAGAGCGATACTTGTCAGCGTCACCAAAGGAAGTGCCCAACAATTCGGAGGCTCTTCACGATCTAGAGAAGGAACTCGGTCATTCATATCAAACTCAACCACTCCCCTCAACTCTAGGGTAGATTTCTCCAGCAGGGTTATGAGATGTTTAGGCTGTGCCTTCTTCCCCCGCTGAAACCAATAACTAGTAGCATCGCAATTTCGCTTGATCATCAGATCAACAAGGGCCTCCTCACCTTCAAGGTGCAAGACAAAACGGCTAAGATCCTTTTCGGAGTCCTGAAGAAAATCCTGCTCAGAGTCGTTGCTCGAAACAGTGATGCAGAATCGGAGCTTCCTCTTCAAATCCTTCCAAAGTTCACAGAACAACAAGACTTTACTTGCGGTGTAAATAGAGACAAAACGAATCAACTTGCTTGTGAACACAATGACCATCTGTATCCAGATGCACATGTCCAGAACTCGATTTTTCGAATCATGGGCGGCTCTCCTGCTGTACCTATTCTGAAGCTTAAAGATTGCGGAAGTTAAGGGACAGTCTTTCAGCTCCTCTAGTTTCTGGATCCAGTAGTTTTCGACTCTGAATTCCTTTCTCCACTCCTTTTTATTCCCTCTATATGGGCACCTGAAACGTATGGCAAATAGCCATCTGCAAGCTGGG
This sequence comes from Ficus hirta, assembly GCA_038430175.1. Classification (NCBI taxonomy): domain Eukaryota; kingdom Viridiplantae; phylum Streptophyta; class Magnoliopsida; order Rosales; family Moraceae; genus Ficus; species Ficus hirta. Next base: position 19,319,971 of record CM076586.1, read on the forward strand.
GCAACTGTACCAACTCCTACTGCAATAGTTTGTGTCACGAGAACTAAAACAGTTGACCACTTGTAGTCTGAATCCCCTCTGCAGAACTTTAGTGACCATGGCATAAAGTAAGACCTAATTATGCACTCTCCCAAAATTGAGGCGGTCACAAGACAGATCGCTCCAGAAGCGGTACAAGTCACGGAACGCCCCATCACAAACTGAGGACTGCAAGTATGAGCCATCACCCAGTACTTATTCAGATCCTCTCTGAGTTTGCATACCGATTTTTTACAATCAATTTCACATGGGGCTTCTTTAAGTGCTAGTTCATGCTTTTTCTTGTACTTATACTCTAGATAACGTTTGGTGGTTGGAACAGTTAGAGCAGAGAAACTCAGAACAATGAGCAAGACAAGCATGATAAACATGACAAAAGCATGTTCTTTCCAGAAAACGAAAATAGCACCAGTAGCTAACTGGATGCAGACATTGACAATGATGGTAATTACCAGAATTCCCAAGGCCATGATGTTCATGAACAATTCTTCGTTCCCCATAGTTCCGAGAGACGGCATGGAGTTTCCCATCACGGTGCAGATTAAGGCTGTGCTGCTCAGCTTCGAGAGCTGGTCGACACGGCTAGGCATTGAGGTGTTTAAGTCCACGGAGAGCTTGGCTGCCACGGCCATCAAGGTGAGGGAAGTGGCGTTGATGGAGAAGCAGCCGCAAGGGAACCAGAATTTCTTGAAGCGGAAGCCTTGGATGAGATCTGCAGCCATGGCTGCAAGGCATGCCAGAGATGCTGCTGCTATGTAGATGCCGATCCATGGCATCGGCGCGCTGAATTTGTCGTCTTTTAAATGGCCGTCGACGGCGCTGCAGCCTTGGCCACCCATCTGATTCTTGCTCTGTTGGAGATAAGAGAGGTGTTAAATCTGCTCTTTTTTGGTGTTGTTTGATTTGTTAATTTCTTGGTTCAAGAAATTCTGCAACATTACCTTGGTGGTCAACTGGGCTTTCTTTTTATATATCATAGGATGACCAGGTTTTCTTTTATTATTATTATTATTATTATTATTGTTTTTTTTTTTTTATGGTGGGTGGAGCAGGTATGATTTCTTTTTATCTTTTGATGTAGATTTGGATGATCATTTTGGACTTTTTCTTCTACTGTTTATATCCTAAGGTCCCCCACTCCCAATATGTACACACACTCACACACACATACATATATATATATATATATATATGTTGGAAAGTCCAAAAGATTAGACAAATATTAATGCGCCTTTAGTTCTTTGGGACAAATATGTGTACATATATAGATTGAAACATTGAATTTAAGCGGTTGTTATTGTTTTATGATTTTGTGGTGGAAGTTGTTCGTTCTAGTATTACTATCAATGTAATTAATTGTTGAGATTTTTGGTCTTTGATACTGACGTGCTTGATGAGGGTATTCATTCAGTCATCACTGCTGAACTCAACTTTAGAGGGTTTTTTTTCCATTGGTACACCTTAAATTTAATTTATCATAAGTTGTAATTTATACTTTAAATTTTTAATTTTGACAATTTATATCTTGAACTTATAAATATATAATAATTTGCATCCTATTGATAATCATATTAATCTTTTGAAAGAAATTTGTATGTGATTTGTGTATGAGTTATTAATTCATGTCATGAATAATCATTTTTATCTTTGTTAATTAACAATCTATATGCAAGTAAAGTATCAATTTTCATTGAAAAATCAACATTGTTTATTAATGAGGTGTAAATTATTACAAATTTATAAATTTATGGTGTAAATTATCAAAATTAAAAATTTAAAGTATAAATTGTAACTCTATAATAAGTTTAGGGTGTACCAATAAAAAAAAAAAAAACCAATTTTAGAAATACTTTGGCCATTACATACATCAAGTTTGAAGGCTGGAATTGGATTTGCATTTTCATAGCTTTATTAAAATATATATGTGTGTGTGTGTGTGTATATATATATATATATATTTATTTATCGATGGTCATTCAAATCTTGCAACTCCTTAAAATTGCACTTCTGTTTTTTTTTTTTTTAAATTAAAAAAGAAGAAGAACAGAGAGAGAAAAATAACCAAAGACAATTGGAACAGTTAGATAAGAAACATCCAAATTCTCAACTAAACACCATTGTTTTTTTTCCTCAACAGTATGTTGTTGTTGTCTTCTTTGTTGTGGTTGTCTTCTTTTTTGTGGTTTACCATGCTGCCTACGTACCCTGTTTCTTAATTTTGAAGTTACCTATTGTTTATTGTCATTTCTCTTCTCGTCTTTTCCTGTCATGTATTTGCTTATTTGTTGATTGTTGTGATTTCTATATATACATTTTATTTTATTTTTGTGTTTATGTATTTTTAGCTTTGAATGTCGGTTATTCTTCCCCCGTTGTCGTTTCATATTTTTGTCACTTTTCTCGTTTACCTTTATTGTCGTTTACTCATTTGTTCTTCACATTTTTATATTACATCTTTAACTTAATTACTAAATATTGTCATCATTCTCATAACTTTTATTCTCAGACTCATTTTCTTCATCACTATCATAATTCGTGTTCGTTATTGTAATGAGTCTCTTCTTGTTATTTATCATTTTCATAACTTTTGGTTATTTATTATAGATTATTATATTATTAAAACTTTTATCTCTTTATTGCAATGAGGCTCTTCTTTTTTCGTCTCATTTCTTTATGAAACGAAAATGGTGCAATCTATAGGAAATACGGCTGTTGGAGAATTGGGGGGAAAAAAAAGGATTAAACACATTGAGTTTTTAGGTTTAATCTCAATATTATTAGAGATAAAAGAAGAATCGTTTTTAACCTTTTTTTCTAAGCATAAAATGGCAATTTATCTATTTTTTTTCTTTTTCTTCCTAATATCCAATTTTTATGATTTCATTAATCATATATTATAATAATTTATTATTTGTTTATCACAATTAGAGATGTTTCATTTTTTAAAGTTTCTTTATTGAGTTTAATTTTAAACTCATTATAAATAATATATTTTATTGTGTTGTTTTAAACATTTTTACATAAATGAAAATTTAGACATCGTTTAAGTAACCCATAATAAAAGGAATTTATAGCCAAATAGCCTTTTGTTTTTCTTTCTTTTTTAAGAAGTTTTTTTAACAAATGATTTAAGTTTTTAAAAATTAGTTAAAAGGTTCATTTTTTTAAATGGTCAATCAATTTTCTTAAATGATCAATCACTGATTGATCATATACTATTGTTAATTTGATCAATCACTGATTGACCATTAACAAATTGTATAGTCAGTCACTGATTGACTAAATCTGAAAAAAATAATAAAAAAAGTTTGGTTATCTATTAGATTAGGGAGCAATGCTAGGGAATATCAGTGATACTTAGCATCACTCACTAATAGAGGACGGATCCCATAACATGGGGCCCACCAGTGGGGCCCACTTCTATATTAATGTGATGTTGAATATCTTCCCTAGCATTTTTCTAGATTAGCTGACTAAAAAAACTACCAAACCTAATTTTCATAATTTTAACACCCATGGGTGAAAATATCATCCTTAATTATCTGAGAAATATGAGAAAGAACAGAATCTAGTATTGAAAGCAACGACAATCAAAGGGTTATTCTTCATCAAACCCTTCATGCTATCGTTGCACTATTCTGTTTTATGGTAAACATTTTTAATTTAAAAAAGTTTTAACTTTATGCTTGATTTTTTATGTTTAATATATATTCGATAAATTCTTAATATCATTGGACAAAAGAGAGGAAAATAACAATATGGATATTGCATGTTATCAAATATATATATATATATATGTATATTTTAAAGTTTCGGCATAAGAATTTATTATTATCTTACTTGTCTTAGATACCTGACAATACTTCACGCAACAATACATGCATCAAAATAGATTTTGTTAAAAAGAAAAAGAAAGAAAGATTTTGTACAAGAACATCTACCGTCAACTTTGGTATTATATTGTTGTCTTTTAGAGCTTTGTACAAAAGGATACGAGACAATAATTATAGAATAATTCTTGTCCTCGGTCAAATTTTTTTTAACAAATATAATATATTCAGGCCTAGGCAAGGCTAGCTTTACACAGATCAGACTGGATTCGTTCACGAACATGATTTTGATGCGATTTTATGAATTATTGGGAGTTTGTCCTTATATAGGTTAGTTTAAATAATCTTACATAAATACATCCTACAATAACACTAAACAAATAGTTTAACTATGCAACTTAAAAGATCAATAAAATATTGTACGTGTTGAGAAATGACTCAGACTGACTAAGAAAACTTATTGAGAAAATATCAATATTGTCCGTTGTTTATTCAACTTATGTGTAAAAACTTGTCGTTTGCTCCATTGCTTGCACGCTCTCTTTTTTTTCTTTGTTATGATATTATTATTTTTACCTGTCGTTTATTCAACTTATTATAATTGCTGTCTCGAGTCCATTATTGACAATATTGTCATGTCTTCGACACATGACAATATTTCATGCACCACCGTTGACCTGCATCAAAACAAGTTTTTGTATAAGCACGTCCACTCCCATCATTTCGTCTCATATGTGTTTGGAGCTCTATGCAATCATCCGTTAGACTAGGCTTAGCTTTACACAGGTCAGAATAAATTCGATCATGTGAACACAATTTTGACGTGGTTTCATGAATTATTGGGAGTTTTTGTCCTCATATATATATAGATTAGTTCTAAATAATTTTATATAAATACAACCTACAACAATGCTAAACAAATAGTTTAATGATGCAACTTAAAATGTTAACAAAATATTAAACATGAGAAATGATTCAGGAGGAACAAAAAGCTTATTAACAAAAGATCAATAAGTATTCGAAAAAAAGTTTTTAACTTTGTACCGTGATTGTTTTTCATGGCTTATCACTTTGTATATGATGAGTTTCTTGGTATTAATATATCGGTGAGATGAAAAGATGGGCTGAGTGTTACTTTTGAGCAGAAAGCATATTCCAAAATTTTAGTCGGCGGGAAATTCATTATTGACATGTTTGTCTTGGACACATGACAATATTTCATACATATCAAAACAAGTTTTTGTACAAGCATACCCACTCCCAACATTTTGTCTCACATGCTTTTGGAGCTCTATACAACCATCCCTTGGAAGGGCTTCTCGTTGACACATTTTATTGCAGCCCTGGCTTTTCTGGTGTTGGCAATGTCTCCACAAGTTTCCATTTTTCTTCACCTTTGCCGCGTCAAAACGGTTGACGACCACTGTATATAAAACATACGAGACAACAGTTGCAGTATACTTCCCACTCTCACTCTTCAAAAAAGTTTTTTTTTTTTTTTAGGCTTAGATTTATACAGGCCAGGCTAAGTACGAGCATGAACATGATTTTGATGTGATTTCATAAATTATTGAGAGTTTTTGTCCTTACATAGGTTAGTTTTTAAATAATCTTATATAAATACAACCTTCAACAATACTGAACAAATAGTTTAATTATGCAACTTAAAATATTAATAAAATATAATAAATGAGAAATGATTCAGGAGGAACAAAATGCATCAACAATGTCCATCGTTTATTCAACTTGTGTATAAAAACATGTCGCTTGCTCCATTGCTTGCGTGTTCTCTCTCTCTTTCTCTCTCTCTCTCTCTTTATTATTATATTATTATTTTCACATTTCTACTGTGTCTATAATCCTTCATTTATTCAACTTAAATGTCGTTTCATGTCTATTGTTGTTTCATCCTTATTTCTCATTTTGATAAACATTTTAACTTTGGACACAAATAAATGTTTCATGCATCGATACCTGCATCAAAATAGGATTTTGTACAAGCACATCACTCCCAGCATCACCGGCTTGTCGTCCCATATGCACTTGGAGCTCTATCTAATCCTCCATGAGAAGTGCTTTCGTCGACACATTTAGTGGAGCCCTGGTGTTTATGATATCACGAATGTCTCCACGAGATTCCATAATTTTCTTCTCCTTTGCCACCATCAAAGCCGTTGACGACCACTGTGGGTTTTGCATTCCTGGGAATCTTTTCCACATCTCTTCAGTAACAATACGGCTTATCATGATGTGCATCATCAGTTGAACGGTGGCAAATACTACTTCTCCCAACCGTTCTTTGTTACATTGGATAGACTTCGCAGAGACGGATGCACGTTAACATCTATGTGGACACATGCCTCCACTAAATAAAAAAAAATTTTCTTATTAGAGCATTAGATTTGAGGGTTAGTTTGGACAGGTTTCATACTTATGCCCTCACATTATAATTTAAATGTTATCATGCCTTGATCTGTTGGCCTCTGAACTTTTACTAAACTTTTCTATTTTTGATGAATTGCATAAGTACAGAGCTTCTTTCTTTCTTGGTTTCAAGTTCAAATTTTAGTTGTTGTTGTTGCTGGTTTATTTATTTATTTCTGTCATTCTGTGTTTACATTCTTTTAACACCTTTCCTTCCGTCCTCTCTATGTTTTTTTTTTTTTTTTTTTTTTACTATTTAGCTTTAAATCCCCATACTTTTTTTCCTCCTTCTAGTCCCGTACCACAATAATGCTACGAAGAGTTATTAGCTTCAATGACCAATAATTAACATATATTAAGATATATATCTGATTTGCTATCAAATATATATATATATATATATACATATATAATCTATATTAAGATATCTAAGCCATGCTCTTGGTAAAATATTATACAGATTTATGAACTCTTTAGTTTTTTTTTTTTTTGAACTTTTTAAAATTTAAGATATTAATTTAACATCTATATTTGTATTTAGATAAGCAGAATTATAATATGTTATATACTTAATAGAATTTCATTATTAAGAAAGATCACAGTTTTTAAATGCTTTTAATAAATTTAATTTAAAATTTTATTTTAATTGTGTCCCATTAAATTTAAATTCTGGCTCTGTCACTGTTTCCGGATACCTACAACCCTTACTCTCTAGAAAAGATAGAATGTTGCTTGAGAGCTCGACAAGTACTCTAAGATCAACTAATGTACACGGGGTCTTTTGTGTCTTATTGTTAATTATTGTATGAATAGGTTTTGAAGTTTTTGGTCTTTGTAGTACTTTTCTTGAACAATTTTAGAAATTTTTTTATCCACTACGTATAATTGCATCAAATTCGTCCTTCAACAGATTAAAGTCTATAACTAGATGTTCCACATTCATAATTAAGTAATTGTATCCATATTGCAGAGTGCAAACTTTACAATTCCTTAAAATTGACCCTCAACATAAAAGAAGGGAAAAAAAAAAGAGAGATATATATATATATATATATCTATACAATATATAGAAGTGTCAAAAATGTTTATTATTCCACCTACTTTCCACCAAAACTCACCGTTTTAGTTGAAACCTCTTTTTTATTTTTTATTTTTTATTTTTACTTTTTTATTTGTTTTCTTTTCTTTAAAATGACACTTTTTTTTTTTAAACTTTCCTTTGTTCTCAACTTTTCCACCCTAAGATTTTATTTTACTTTTCATTTCATTATCTGCACTTTTTATCTAATAGAAGTGTCATCTTTTTCCCATTTCAAAAAAAAAAAAAATTTATTTACACGAATATCTAAATCAGAGAATATGATTCAAATAAAATGTATAGAAAGGAAAAAGTGATGCACTTTCTCCTTAGTTTGAAAGGATTTGTTTTGGATGAAAATCTTTTATATTTTTTTTATCTCTTGATTTTCTTTTTTTTTTCTTTTGGCCCATTTTTTTTATATTTTTTTTCGTTTTAGTCCCGTTTTCTGTATTGATAATTTTTTTTTTACATTTTAATCCTTTAATTTTTTTTATTTTTTTATGAATCTTGTTTTTTAAATCTTCAAGTCCTATGTTTTTTTTTTCTCTTTTCTTTTCTGGGTCTATTCTATTTTTTTTTTATATTCTATTTCTTCTTATTTAGATAAATTTTCTCAAATATATCAAATATGTGCATAACACATGTTTTAAACTAGTATATAGGGTTAATTTCATTAATAACACCTGTGGGAATTTTATTATTAAAATAGCACAATTTTTTTCCCTTCATTACTAGCACTGTCATGTCATCAAACCCTATGATATGTAGGGCCCAGCAGCATTTAATCTATGTCAAATTTCGGGTTTACCCTCTTCTCCCACCAGCCCAAATATCCCTCTCCCTCGCATGCCCTAAAAAAATTTTTCAAACCAGCATCTACAGTTTTTTAGAGAGAGAAACTGAAATCTAGAGAGAGAAAGAGTTGCCACCGGCCAGACCCGCTCCATAACCGCTCGGAAACCGTCCGAAACCACCACGAAAGCTCTCTATAAACCGCTTGGAAGTCTGTGAACGTCGGAGAATCTTCTAAAACTACCTATGTTGAAACCCACGAAATTGACTGAGAAAAATATTACTCCCGAAAAGAGGTCTCTCCGAGTAATGGCTTCGGCATATAAAATGCCACCGGCCGAGAATAGTTCTAAAAAACCGTTAGAAAAGTTCTAAGAAGAGAAACATGTAATTTATACTTTATATATATTTATGTAAGTAGTGTCATTTACAAGTGTTGGTTATCTACATAATGACCGGGTGGTCATTTTGGCATTGACCATACCGTTGTTAGCGTCAATACCAGTGTCGATCATTTATAAAATGATCGGGTGGTCATTCTTGTAATGATCATACCTTTGCTAGCGTGAATACCATTGTGGGTCATCTATATAATGACCGGGTGATCATTTTTGTATTTACCATACATTTGTTAGTTTTAATACCAGTGTCGGTCATTTATATAATGAATGGTTGGTCATTCTTGTAATGACCATACCTTTGCTAGCGTGAATACCATTGTGGGTCATCTACATAATGATCAGGTGGTCATTTTTGTATTTACCATATATTTGTTAGCTTCAGTACCAGTATCGGTCATTTACATAATGACCGAGTGGTCATTCCTGTAATGACCATACCTTTGCTAGCGTGAATACCATTGTGAGTCATTTATATAATGACCGGGTGGTCATTTTTATATTTACCATACTTTTATTAGTTTCAATACCAGTATTGGTCATTTATATAATGACCGGGTGGTCATTCCTGTAATGACCATACATTTGCTAGCCTGAATACCACTGTGGGTCATCTACATAATGACCGGGTGGTTATTTTTATATTTACCATACTTTTGTTAGCTTTAATACCAGTGTCGGTCATTTACATAATGACCGGGTGGTCATTCCTGTAATGACCATACCCTTACTAGCGTGAATACCTTTGCCGGTGACAGCTCTTTCTCTCTCTAGATTTCAGTTTCTCTCTCTAAAACACTATAAATGCTGGTTTGAAAATTTTTTTTAAAGCATGCGAGGGAGAATGATATTTAAGCGGGTGGGAGATGAGTGTAAATCCGGAATTTGGCATACATTAAATGCTGCTGGACCCCCATATATCATAGGCTTTAATGACGTAACAGTACTAGTAATGAAGGGGAAAAAAATGATGTTTTTAATAATATTTTTTTCATAGGTGTTATTAATAAAATTAACCCATAGTATATATAGAAGAGATAAAACAACTAACCAATGAAAAATTTGTTCCTATTGAATAAAAACATCTAATTCAAAAATCTTAACTAAACATTTTTTCTTTTTAATTTTTTCTCTCTTAAAAAGAAAAAATAATAAGATTGAGCACCTTGTCACTATGTTGACAGTGTACTTGCATTCTTTTTCTCTTTCTTTCTTTAATTATTATTAGTTTGAGAGCACATCAGTAAGAAACAGGCAAGCAAAAAAAAAAAAATTTTTGTCAGTTGGAAGTACCATGTGATGATCTCGTAATTGTGGACGAAAGTATTGAAAAAATGTCATTTGTATTTTTAATATGTAGTAAAAGATTTTTACTGTTTTTAGCTAATTACCTACGCCTATCCATCTGCCGTTTATTTAATTTGATGTCGTCTCATTAGTATTGTCGTTTCTTCCTTTCTTCTCTTTTGGTTTTTGTCCTTTTTTTTGTTTTTGTCGTTTTTGGTTTTTGGTTTTTTTGTTTTTTTTTGTTTTTTGTTTTTTTTTTTGTTTTGCTCTGAATCGTGTTCTCTTTGGTTGTCTATGATGTTTCAGTATTTGCTGTCATTCATTTCTTAGTGTCGTTCTTTTCTTTCTCTGTTACATACGCTTTTTGATGTCGCACCTTTTACTTCCTGTCGTTTACTCTAAATTGTCGTTTTCTACGTTGCCATTGTTTGATTCACTGCTCTTTTCACGTCTCTCAATTTCCTCTGACTCAAAGGCAATTTCCTCCTTTCTCTCGCTAGTCATTGAGAGGAGAGATAAAGAAGAGAGAGGAAAGAGAGAGAGAAATGGGAACGAGAACGAATTTCTACAAGAATCCTTCAATTACTTACAAGAAAGATTTCAGCATCTCCTCTGTTCTTCAGAACTTGAGAGGTATTCCTATTCCTACTTGCTAATTGCTGCTATTTATTTACTTACAACAATCGATTCATTTCTCATTCCTTTTTATATATGTGTGTGTGTGTGCTTTGTTTGGTTTGGGTTTCTTAAGCTTACAACGCTGCAACTGGCAACGCTCCTTCCACCGGAGAAGGAGAACAGCCACCGGTCGATCATCACCACCACCATGACAGCAAGCGCAGACGACAGTGCAGTCCCAGCCCACCGCCTCCCCAGATTGAAGTTGATGATGCTGGCCCTATGTCTCACCTCGATTACATCCACAAGACAAGGTCATAACTCTCTCTCCCTCAACCAAAAACTCAAATCTTTACAGAATCTGAATATTTGTTTTGATATTTTTGCTTTTCAATTAACTCCAACTGGAATGGTTCCACTTGCAATGCGTGAACAGGAAAGAGCTTTGTTCTTCGCGGGCTTATGAGGAATTAAGTGAGGACGTTCTGGTAATCGAAATCTTCTTGCTCTTTCATTCAATGAGTTTCCTATTTGGTAGTTTTTATTATTTGTTCTATTTAGTGAGTTTTTGGTGTCTATTTGTTGCAGGGAACTTCTAGTTGGAATGGCCGTTTGAGTTTGGTGGATTATGAAAGTGAGATAAGATTTCCAGTAACTACAACTTATGTCAATATTTTTGCATTAGTAATTCACTTCCATTTTCAAATCATAGTAAATTTATTTTGTTCTGTTATACGGATATACAAGTTCCATGCTCTCTCTCTCTCTCTCTCTCTCTATGCTAATACACATTTTGCGTTGTGGATTCTTTGGTTATGGGAACTGTAGGAAAGGTGTTAGCGTTTGTTAGAGTTTGTTTCCTTGTTAATAGGCATCTGAATCTTTTAGTTTAAAATTCAGATTTTAAATTTAAGCCTAGACTAGATATCAGCGTACTAGGTTAGATTTTTCTTCAGCAAGTTTGTTAGGATTGCAAGGATACTAGTTATCCTATAAATAATTGTATTTCTGATTTAATTCAATAAAGGAAAAAACGTTATCTTTTCCTCCAAAAATCACAGGAACTTATATTTTCAGCTTTTTTTTTTTTTTAATTAACTTGGGTTATTTCTATGAGAAATTAGGTGATGGAAGTACTTCAGTATGTGAAGAAAAGCAAGGTCCTTCTGATTCTGGTTAGTATCTTGATCTTCATGTGTCAATCTGCTGTATGGTGAACTAAAGTTTATGAAGAGCTTAGAAATTCTTCGTAATATCTCTTAGACTGGATCAACTGGGTTGCTTCTTTTCCCTGTTTAATGCCCCTAGCATATCCAGTTATTGATAGTTTCTTTTCCTTTTTTTAAATTCAGCATTGTTCGTATTCTTTTCTGCCAACGTATGAGCAGGTGGTCACCATGAATTTATGCTAGATTTTTTTCTACTCTATGCTCCTTTCAGGTCGCGAAGACGAACCTGATCGAGTAAAGAGCAGAAGTGAACAACATTTTCCTGTTCCTGGAGAGCCTGTTTGTGTTGTATGCGGCAAATTTGGAGAATATATATGCAATGAGGTGGGGATATATATATATACATGTCCATGGATATCAGTGTAATTAACAATATTTAAAACTTCTGATAGCCCATTCCCCATTCCATCAAGAGTGCTAATCTCTGTACGGTGTTGTCTGTTTTGATAGACCGATGATGATATCTGCAGCATGGAGTGCAAAACCAAACTTTTGCAAACTGTTAAGGTTATTGAGGTTGTGTAGGCCCTAGTGTGTTGTATCAATAAAACCATATCCTGCTTCCAAATTCTGAAGTTGGTTACAATTTCAGGAGCGTTCGAGGAACCGAACAGCAGATGTCTCCTCATCTGAACTTAAATATAACCACTTACCAATGCCTGAGATTGAGGACACTTGGGATTTTAATCGGAACTGCTGGTCCAAGAAGAGATCTCAGCTTTGTACTTCTGAATGGTATAGCTATGATACTCTTGTTTACGTATCACTTGTCCCATTAGTTTTCAATTAGACGAGGAAATAGCATCAGAATATCCATGCTGGGCTGGGGTGGAGGACTGGAGGGTGAAGAACGTTGTAATTTTATGGAACTTTATTTAGAAACTTCTCCTTTATAAATGATGAATTATTTACCATTCACTCCTCAATTATGAAAATGGAATTAAGGATTTCATGCTGGGGTTGGGTGGAGAGGCAAGAACTTTATATATATATATATATATATATATATATTTTCCTGAAGCCCCACGTGAATACATGCAATTAGTCATTGGTGAAAGAACAACTATAGATTGATGTATTAATGCAAGGATGACGACTAATCTTTCTCCTGATAACGGGTTCTCTACCTTGATGTCTTTGTAGTTGGAAATGTCAGAGACCTGGACACCTTGCTGAAGATTGTTTGGTGATGACATGTAGTGAGGTTTGTAAAACTTTATTTATTTATTTTTCGTTCAAAAGTTAAAATAACTTATATAAATGGATTCTTTTCCTGCAGGCAGCACTAGACCAAAATAAAACCAGTGCCATACCCAGAGATCTTCTTAAACTCTACAAAAGGTTTGTCACTTTTTCTCTTACTGTTTGCTTTTCATGTATAGTTTCAGTTCTTCTAAATGTTTTGGCTGGGAAAGGCAGCTTAGAGTTTTCTGTTTATAATTCTCTTAACATGCAAGTCTAAATTAATTATGCAATCTTTTTTTTTTTTTTTTTTCAAATATGCAGATGTCACCAGATAGGCAGAAAATCATCTTCTGCTAAGTGCAATGAATGCCGTAGCTCATTAACTTTGGCCACTTGCCTTGATTGTAATACTGTCTTCTGTGACAAGTAAGCAATATTAAATCTTTGTTTATTTTGCTCGTGGAAAGCATAGTGCTGAAGTAAAATTTCTGAGATTTGTTTTAAAGCCTTTATGCATACCCGAGTCCTTTTCAAATACTACCAGTACATCTTGTAACTTTTTTTTGGGGGTGAGATTCTACACTCGGTTAACGTTATTGTTTCTTGGTCCATAGTAGCAAACAAACTGATACTGGCAAAGTCAGAGCAAAGACACAACTTATAAAGCTAATTTCCAGTGCAGGTCATTTGAATGAGCATATAAAACAACATGCATCTCATCGGCATTATTATTCTCATAAACTCAGGCGTCTGGTGAGAATATTTACTTTCCCTCAGTGTAATAAAGATAAGACACAAAACAGAGTTTTTAGGTTCAAAAGCACTTATTGCAAATTATGATCATAAAAATTGGATAAGAAACAGGAAAGTGAAACACGCATTACTTTTCTTTCCCAGTTTGTTTCCCAACAGTTAAAAACTACAAACTGAATATTTTGTACGTCTTATTTTGCTTCCACTGTGTTTTATGGTGCTTTAGTAATTTGTCAGATTCTTTGGTTTTAGGACTCCTTTTATTCTTGTATGCTGAGGTACTTTCCTTCTATGTCTGATGTAGAACCAAGAGAGAACAAGATAAAAATGAGGTAGAGAAATAGAGCCAAGAGAGATTAGAGAGATGAAGGGAGAGAAAAGATAGATATAGTGGGAGAACGAGAACTCAAAATGAGGGAAACACAAAATTTAAATATTCGTTAATTAAGGTCCGAAACAAAAGACGACCACTAGGCCTATTTATAGAGAGATTAAAACACAATGATACGATAACTTGATAATTATACGATAAACCTAAATAATCCTAATGGATAAATGAATATTTTAAGTTTACAATATCTGTATCTTGTTTCTCCCTCATCAATGTCTTACAGGAGTCGTATTGAAAGTTGGTGTCTGATTGGCTTAGGTGAAATGCTGCAAATCAACATGCAAGGTTACAGACATCAACAATCTGTTGGCTTGCCACTACTGTCTCGATAAAGCTTTCGACAAGTTCTATGACATGTACACGGCAACTTGGTAAGAAATGGGCAAGTATGGAGTTGGTCCTTTTCGTCCAAGTTGATGACATTTAATGCTTGTCAATCAGCTCAAATTGGGAAATGATCAAATATTGTGAGTCAGTGTATTTAACCATGATCAACATCCACGCATTGGTGGTGTCTGATAGGTTGAGTGTGGGATTGCAGGAAAGACTCAGGGCTGTCAATCATTTGGGGCTCAATCTGCTGCGAAGACCATTTCGAATGGTAATTTTTTTTTTTTTTTTTTTTTTTGGTATGATTTCGGTTGCTGCTTTAACCTTAATGGTCTGCTAATGGTTTCTTGATGGTAAACACTACACAGGCACAGGATGAATTGCTTGAATGCAGGTGTTGAAGGTAATGCATATATCATAGGTAGAAACGGTGCCCAGAAACACCAATCTGTTCAGATTAGCGATTTCATATTCTAAAGGTTCATCAAGGAAGACGAATATCATTCCTCGTTAGTAAAAACGATTTTTCCGTTCACCTCAACCGACATGTGATGAACATTCTCACTGTATAAAATATCTTGATTTGGAATGGAAGTTGCTGCCGCTTTAATCGCGTGCGTAAGTGTGATCTGCATATCCCATTTGTAGTATTAGCCCTCGTACTCTTGGACAATTATAAAATGTTCGAACTGTTCATAGTGTTGCAAATACCTTATGAGATTTTTTTTTTTTTTTTTTAATAATTCATTAAGATTGATGACGAGCATGTATGGCCAGGAGGCTCCTTTGCCTCTTTTGTTTCTTGTATTTACTTATGATATTTAATAACAAGGTTATCCTACTAAATACTAATTGGGAAAACACCTTAATGCCACAAACTTAAAGATCATTACACCAATATGACACAAAAAATTAACACTAGACCAATAGGATTTAAAATTAAACTAAAGTTAAAAATTTGTGTCATATTATTCAAGAGTGAGGAATTCAGGTTATGTTAGTCAATAGATTAAAAAAATGTGGTTATTCAGGTTATTCTCTCAATACATACTACACCTAATTAAGATTGCTTTGTCCAATGATATGTTGGTAGAAAATTGAATGAGGAAAGCACTTAAATAAGACAAACTTAAAAATCATTGTATCAATATAACACAAAAAATTAATATTGTACTAGTATAATACCAAATTAAATTAAAATTAATTAAAATATATTAAAAATTTGTGTGATATTAATCAGTTGATTAAAAAAAAAGTTGTAATTAAATGTAATTTTTTAATAAAGTTGATAACAAACAAAAGAAACGCAAAGAAAGAAAGAAAAGAGAGAGAGAGTTGGGCCGAAGGCCCATTCAGAAAAGCCAAAGTCTGTCGGTTGTTGTTGTTGTTGTTTTTTTTTTTTTTTGAAAAAGGTTTAAATAGAAAGTAAAAGACGAAAATCCTAGTTCGAACGAAGAGTAACTCAAATTAACCTCCGGCAAAAGGAAGAATCATTAAGAAGAAAGACAAAGGGGGTTTGGTTTGGTTTCTTTGTTGGATTCGACGAATCTCACTGGCATACGTTTATGAAAAGTAAGCAATTCCCGTCTCTCTCTCTCTCTAATCCTCAAATTCTTCCTCGCAAAACCCTAACTTTTAATCCCAATCGGCTTGTTTGATTTTTCCAATTCAGCTTATGGCTTTTTTTTTTTTTTTTTTTTTTTTATCTCAGTGTAATTTCGCAAAAGCCTTATCCAGAAATTGGACTAAAATTTAGAGTTTTTTAAAGTCGTGATTTTGAGGAACAATTCAACATGGGAGGCCATGGAGGCTTGAACATTCTTCCCCAGAAACGTTGGAACGTCTACAACTACGATAACAGAGAGAAAGTCCGCCGAGACGAAGAAGCCGCCGCCAAAGAAGAGCAGCTCAAGCGCGAGCAGGCTCGCAAGCGGGACGCCGAGTTCCGTCTCGAACAGCTCCGAACTGCTCGCGGCTTGGCTCCCGTGAAGAGAGCCGACGCCGAGCAGTCTGCCAACGAGCCCGAACAGAAATCGGGCCACATTAATCTCTTTGAAGGAATTAAGTTTTTTGATCCGTTGGAGAAGGAGGGAGGTGATGACCAAAATGGGTCTAAGAAGAAGAAGATGAGGAAAGAGGAAAAGGCCGTGGCCAAGGTTGTTACTGCAGAAGATGAGAAGTACAGATTAGGATATGGTGTTGCTGGTAAGGGAGTTAAGTTGCCGTGGTATCTTGAGAGAAGAAACGGCGACGCGAATGCCGAGGGTGAGGGTGAGGATAGTAATGGGTCGTCGAGAGTGGCGAAGGCGGAGGGCAAGAAGAGCGGGAAGAAGACTGTCGAGGAATTGAGAGAAGAGAGGCTCAAAAGGGAGAGGCGGGAGAAGGAGAGGGAACGTGCTTTGCTGATTGACGGGAGCGGAAGAGAGAGAGGATTTTCCAGGGGAAGAGAATTTTCTAGGAGGTGAGTTTTGGACATTTATGGCTTATTGCTTATATACTGGTGTTGAATGTAGTTACGAGTTCCTTGGGTTCTATATATTGTTATGTTGCTAACTTGTTTATTGCTGTGATTTGTGGAAAATGCCGTAGATTAGGAAGTTTCTTGAGGTTCTCTCTCTCTTTTTTTTTTTTTTTTTTTTTTTTTTGTCTTAAATAGTTAAATATTTTCACTTCACCTGTGTGAAAGAGAGAAGAAGAAGAAGAAATCTACTACTTGCTTTTTATGTAGTGTGTGGCGTGTATGTTGGACTGGTAGGTTCAGGTTTCACTGGAATTGGATTCCCAAGAATGTCTACCTATGGTCAGAAGTTATTACTTTCCCTGGTTAATGTTGGAAACATCAAACATATAATGAACTACTGGACGCATAATCTCTTCTAATAGCGATCTTGTGTTCTAGTTTTACTTTTTCTAATAATTGCTACTCGGAAGAGATAATGAAGATTTTGTTCGTCTTTGTCGAGTAGCACGCAAACAAACTTCAATGTGACTGGGGAAAGATGGAAGTTTCTTGCTCCGGTATAGTGAAAAGATGAATTAGTTTGATAGTTAGTAGTGACTGTTCCCTTCAGTTTTTGAATAATTATACTAATATCTATTTCTGATTTTCTACTTATTATTTGTCCAGGGTGTGACCGAGGCAAGGGAGTGAATATCTCTAAGATTTGTGCTTTGCTTGTTCTGAGTTTCTCCTTGTTTGGTTAGGAAACTCCCGACTCTCGTCTTTTGAGTTTTAATTCCAGAGAAGCGAACTTTTCATATCTGGTGAAGTTGGGGAGGGGTTTTGTAGATATGCGCAAAGTTGTGACAATGAGCCATTCTGTTTATAGCTAGTTGAGGAGAAGAGCAATCCCTCGTTTATGAAGATTTTAATGCCTGATGAATATGTTTGATTACCCCTGCTGATATTTTTGTATGTGTTTGAATTTATTTATTTATTATTATTTATTATTATTATTTTTTTTTTAAATTTGAAAAACAGGACAAGCTTTTTCAAAACTAAATGTCTAATTGATGTATCTTATGTAGGCAAGATTGTATGTTGCTTTCTGAGCGAGTTTGTAAAAAGTTCTTTGGAAATTAGTCGTTCAACTTTTGCAAGTAACATGCTTAACTTGTAAGTTTGGTCCTATGGTATAATCTTTTTTCTCCAATCTAACATGTAAACTTGTAGATTACCTGCTCATCAGAAGAACTAACAGACAATAATACAAGAGAGTTACAAATGCAGTGTAAATTCTTATTTTTGGGTTTAGAAGATTAACAGAACCAAAGCATCATCCGGAAATTTTATTTGATTTGATTACAGCAGAAAAAACCCTTGGGGACTACTGAGAGGCGAAATACTTGAAATTAAAAACCAAAACTGATATATAAAACAAACAGAGGAGTTGGCATTAGCAACCTGAAAAGACTACTAGTCTGAAAGGGAAGGACCTTGTATACAAAAATAAACCAAACAAAAATGCTTATCTATCTATAACTAACACTATTAATGCACTAATTCAGTCGACCTGCACTTGGTAAACATCTTTCCTCTCCTCGTCCTTAAACCTTTGGAGTGACCAACCTCAGAACTCCATTCTTCATCTCCGCCTTGATGGAGTCCAACTTGTACACGTTGGGGAGCAGGTCCAGGCGGCTGACATACCTCCTCCTGCCGCTCTCTGCAGCTTCCTCCTCGCTAGAAGCTTGTCCTTTGACGATGAGGGTGTTCTGCTTCACCGTCACCTTCACGTCCTTGCTCAGCCCCGGCGTGTCCATTCTCAGATTAAGAGCATTCTCGTCCTCCTTGGCGTCCCATGCCCTCCTTGGCCCCCCGCCTTTGACTCTCGGTGCCATCACCGAGAACGGATCTTCCATCAACTGGTCTACCCAGTTCAGCACCAGTCTCAAACTCCGTGTCGGTGAAAATGGGTCCAGCACGTCTGTTCATTGACATCAACAACCAAATTAGAAATAATACAGTTTCAAAAGACGGTTGTTTTAGAGGTTTTTTTTTTTTTTTTTTTTTTTTTAACAGTTATTGTTTTACAAACTTTGATATCTAGATATGAGATGTTATGACAGTTATCTAGAATATGTACTTGTCATAAACCGGTTAGACGTAGGTCCTTTTCAAGTTTCGACAGAAGATTCGGTCTATTTTGTTCCATGCTCTTAATTTGATCCTTCGTAGTGTTTTCATGTTTCTCATGTACGTAAATAAACAAGGAAAAGAATTTACAAATAAATTTGCCTGCTCTATTTTTTTTTTCCTTTTTTTTTTTTGGGGTCCTTTTGTTTTTTAAAGTTCCTCATAGAATATAACTTTTTTCTTTTTATCTTATTTTTTTTTTCCTTTTTTGGATTTCATTTAATTATTAGTACTTACATTTTCGTATTGTTTCATTTAAATTTAAAAAAAAATTCCAACAAAATTGGCTTGATTAAGATTTGATTTTTTTTTTTTTTTTAAATTTAAGTTTCAAAACTAGCACATGCAAGTGTGTGTCCTCTGTGCGTGGGTGCGTATAAATAATATATACAAAGACAAAGCAAAATACAGAGAAACCTGAGAAAGGGGCGGGGGAATTAGAGTCGGAGCCGCGAGAGAGGGAGGCATCAGAGCGACGATCAACGTCGACGAAGCGGGTGCTGTCGTTTTGGGAGGCATCAGTAGTGTTGAAGGAACGACAGAGTAGACAAGTAGAACGACAAACGCCCCGGGGGTTGAGCAGCAGCTTCCTCAGGAGGGTGGTTGGAGCTGCTGCTGGTGAGCCATTAACATCGCTTTCTTTTTTTCTTAAAGTTTTTTTTTTTTTAAATTTATTTTTTCAAATGTGTTGTTTTTGCTTTTGCCTTTTGCTTGATGGGCACGAGGGAAGAGCTGCTCAGAGTCAGAAAAAGCACAGGGCGTAGAAGGAGATAGAGATAGAGATGTAACTGTTTTGAAGTTTGATAAATATGTAAATATAGATATATATAGATATAGATATATATATATATATATAAATTAATTAATGTTTGGGAGGGATTTAAGGAGGTGAGGTGGCCATTTTCATTGCGGGGAAAAAAGAGATACGTGGGAGAAGGGGGAAACACCACACCAACTAGAGATACCCCGTGGAGGCGGAGAATGTTCCAGTCTCATCTTCATGGAGAAGAATGGCTAACATGTTGACTGCCTTCGTGACTATAAAAATATATATATATATATATATATATATATATACCGGATTAAGGGCAAGCGAGATAAAGAAAGCAGCTGGCCCTTGGTGTAAAACCTTGCCGCGGGAGTCTTTCTCAAATGAGAATAAAGAGAGTTTTTGGGCCACAACCGATTTTACTCTTTTCCATTATTTTGTCCCTTTTGACATTATGTTTATTTATTTATTTTTAAAAAAGGCTAAGCTGTATCTATTTTGTCTAATCCCAAATTCCCCAATTCGTTTTGTGGCCTCCGAGGCTAAAAACGTATAAAACAAAGTGTTTCTTTTCACTGTCTTTGTTAGAAAAGAGAGAACACATCCAACAACACAGACAAAGTATTGAGTTGCTGCAATTTATAAAGGGGGAAGAGGAGAGAAAGAAAGCCTTGATCTCAATGATGTTAGAAGGCAATCATTTTAATATTTACTTGCTACTAGTAAGAAATAAGATAAGATTATGTCCAACCAGAAAAAGACAGAAGGATCTCCTCCACTGTAACTTGATTAACTATTAGGCAAAACACCTGAATGATACAAATTTAAAAACCATTGTACCAATATAACATAAAAAATTAACACTACACTAACATGACATAAAATTAAACTAAAGTTAATTAAAATTTATGTTATATTGATCAACAATTAAGAATTTATCATGTTAATCAATAAATTAAAAAAAAGATGGTTATTTAGATAATTTTCTTGTAACTTCTTCATTTAATACTAGTAAAAATAATAATAAAGACAGCGAACCAAATTTCTCCAACTGATCTGCTGTCATGATAATTGACAAATGACACCCCCCAAGCACTCGCCAACCCCAATTGAAACGCTTCATATTTGTTGTAGTTGTATGTTTGGTGGGTCACTTCGTCTCAAATAGATATTTAAGGGGGGGTGGGGGGGGTGGAAAGGAACTTGGAAATCTGTTGAAAATGAGAGGGGTTTGGTTCGAAGTATGATTTCACGAGACCATGCAAATGCCCCCATGCCCACTAAAATCAATATGAAACTAAAATAAAATAATGAAATAAATAGACAAAATTATGTTGCAGCAACACACGGGAAATGTATTAAATTTATTAACAGTCAATGAGAGATTCTGTTTATTACGAGGATCTCCCTAAGTAGAACCCACAACAGAAGCCAAAATGAAAAATTATCCGTCTTTTTTTTTTTTTTTTTTTTTTTTAAGTTATACAAAAAGAATGGCATGTTTCTAATGGAAAGATGGTCATTTAAGTTACCAAAAGAACTAACCGGCACAAGTCCAAAGCCACAACTACACCAAAAAAACCCCATCCATCAACCAATCCCACCCTAATATCCTTACTTTCACAAAGTCTAATCAACAAAGTAACATAAAACCACCACTGCCTCCTCTTAATTGCTTTCTTCTCATCCCCTCCTCATTCTTCAACAATTTGGGGTCACAAAATGAACCGACAAAGGCAGTATCAGAAAAAATTTTAGAGTCGACTCGCGCTTACGTCCTCTTCATGAGATATCCCAAAATTATGCCAAGCAAACCAACGAAGAAGACGAACAAGAACGAAATGCCTCCGCCTCGGCTTTTGCTGCCTTCACGTTTCAGAAGTTCCTACGCAACACAATCTCATCAGGATCCTCATCAATTGAAGACACATACATCTTATACCATGATAAAGCCAGGAATAGCAATACAATCTTAGACCACGGCCACGAACCAAGAAACTCAACAAAGCCGAGTCATGCAGAAATAGCAATTAAGCAATAATAAGTTTGCCTTCCCATTTTTCTCTTTTCCTTCTAAAACCTGTAGAAAATATGTCACAACATATTCGCCTTATAATGTAACTGAAAGTTATAGGTCATGCACAAAGAAGTCACTGCAGAATTTTTAAATCTTCGAGACAAAAAGTTTTATAAACATATTTACAAGCCTCTTCACTCCAGAGCTACACACAAGTCCCCGCACCCAAACCCCCCCCTCCCCCTTTTTTTTTTCCCTCCATTCTTCAGAATAGTTTGGATATATAGCCACTTTCAAATCTAATCAAATGTCATAAGTTGGTAAAAAGCACCCAAAAGGGTGAGACAATAACACCTTCCAGTCCACCTTCCCTAAATGTAATAGTTTCTCTAATCCACAGCTGTAAACCAATGTCCCCCTCTACAAAGATTGAAGAAGTTCATATAAAGACACATGCATTTCTTTTAGACTTCTAGCCAGACAGAGCACCACATTACTTTTTGACAGCCAACATTTCCGTTTAGTTTTGATGTCCCCATAACATTCTACACATAAGTAACTTTGTTATACTATAAATAAAACAAATTAAAACTAAAATTGTACAACTCAACCATCTCAATAAATATACCAAGAAAAAATAATTGCAGCAACCATGTTTTAAAATTGCGCAATAAGAGGCGCGCATTGAGGCGCACCTCCATGAATTGCAGTGAAAAAAAGTAATGAGGCCTAAGCCTCGAGGGCAGAAAAAATTGCTTACACCTCTCTAAGTTGAGACGTACAGAATTGCAGGTATTATTGCGCAATTGAAGAGGCATTGCCTCAATTTGTTAGAAGTTTCTAACCCAAAGACCAAAGGCCCAAGGCCCAAGACTCTAATTTTCAAAAAGAAAACCAGATCAACCCATATTTCGGGTTGAAAGAAACCCTAGAAGAAGTTTGACAATCCTCAGAAACAAACGTTTGTCATTCGGCTGCTCCTCATTCAAAAATCCTCCATTGTTGGCTGCTGCATTCTTCTCGTTCTTCTTGTGGTTCTTCTCCTCTTGTTCTTTTATTGGCTAGGAAGAGGAAATTGATAGAGACTGAGGCTGAGGAAGACGAGATTTCTACCTACTAGAATTTCTATATTTTTTTGACTTATTTTTATGGTTTTATGTTGAGGCTTACGCCTCAAAACGCATTAAGGCTTATGCCTTAACTTGCAAACGGAAAACGCCTTAATACCCGATTGCGCAATTTTAAACATTGGCAGCAACTGAATGGACTAAAACATAACAGTTACAACGCATCTATGTATGAGAAGACACATATTTGGGGCCTTACCAGTTCCTGACGGAGCTTGCTGTTTTGTTGAACTGCATTGTTCTTTTCCTCATTCAATTTCGAAATAATAGCTTTTACCTGTAATTATGTTTAGCATTGTGAAGTGTAAATTGGAATTATGTAGAACACCTACCAAGAAAATGCATTACATATAGACTGCTGAGCACATATCCAACCGAATAGAAGCTGCAAAACTGCAGAGATCATTTGTATGCCCCTACTACCACTAGAATGTCACAGAATGCTTCAAAGACGATGACAAAATGAATTATATCTTCTTCACACATGCTGATGAAGCAAATCAAAGAGAGCTACCACACCATATGCTTTTAAGTCAAAAAAGAAAAATCAATTAGACAAGTTATATTATGACAAAATAGGCAGTGCCAGCTCCTAGTTTATTTAAACAGATTACAGATCATGTGTTACTACAAGACGCATAAATTGCTATTGCAGTCAAAACAACAATTGAACATGAAAGAAAAGTGAGAGGTAAACCGTGAAAAGTAGAATGAACACAAAAGTATGTGATCTTTGCATGGGAATGCATTAGTAATGTGCATGTGCAAATGGGCAAAAAGTAATAACTTTCTCAATCACAAACAACAGAGACTATACATTGGTTCCACAATTATGAACAATATCAGTTCTCTCGGTTTACCTCTGGAGATTTGTCATGCGCCTCAAGCCGATCAGCCAAAGCCCTTGTGGCCTGTGATCAGGAGTAAAAGATATGAAGTCATCACCTTTCTATCTAATACAATACCACAAATAATCTCAAGGTCATTTGACTTAAGTACTCACATACACCAAATCGGCACCATTGGCGTTTCCATTCTCCGAAACGGAACCTCTTGGCGAAGACCCTTCTTCTGATCCTTCTGCGACAGGAGAAG
Source organism: Ficus hirta (assembly GCA_038430175.1). Lineage (NCBI taxonomy): Eukaryota > Viridiplantae > Streptophyta > Magnoliopsida > Rosales > Moraceae > Ficus > Ficus hirta. The sequence goes on from CM076586.1 coordinate 19,343,972, forward strand.
GTGGCTGAGGTGGAGAAACGTAAACCACTCTCAATTTGCATTCCTCAACCACATGCCCTGCCTCCTTATTGAACTGCATCAAAAACCACTTTCTTAAATCAATCGAAATTTAACAGAGAGCTAAACAAGATAAATGCAAATTATAATATTTAACCATGTGCGTGTCTTATAGGTAGAATCCTAATATCAAATTACCATCTCCGCAGTAATATCCTTAGCAGTAGTACCATCGTTCACTTTTACACTCTGAAGGAGAAACTTGTCCTTGCATTGCATGTCCGGAGGAGCATCTTTTTGTGCTTGCATCGTGACTAAACCAAGAACCAGACAAAACACATCTAATCTAATTCAAACTAAAAGAAAAACAGGACATGAACCCATTGGGAGTGAGTTGAAATCGCACCTATAACATCACATGTGGAGCGAGGTAAGACAATTCCAGTGTTGGGACGAACACAGTACTTTTTGGGATTCGTCGTTTTCACCTGACCACAACGAATTTTTACCATGATTACACCAAAAGCATGCAAGATCCAGTTTTTCTTTCAAAACCGATCGAGAATAATGACGAAAATTGAATCCCAAATCTACATTTTGAATCTCGAGATTTAAATCTACACGCCCTACATTGTCGGTTGCAATTCAAGAATTTGAACTTCGGAAAAACCCTTGAAATGAAAAAGGAAGCAATTTTGCGCAAAGAAAACTAATAATAACCCTAATATGTGCATTACAAGAGAGAGAGAGAGAGAGAGAGAGAGACACACACACACAAGCAAAAGCGGTGAAGAAAAGATGGAAATTTACCTTGAAAGCGACATAGTTATCGGTCTTATTGGACAATTGGAGCGAACAAGAGATCTGCTTCTTCAATTCGACTAAAAACGTGAACAGTTGAAAACCATAAACAACCGCCAAAAAAAAAAAGGACCAGAAACCTAGAAAAACCAAAAAACAAAAGGAAAAAAAAAAAAAAAAAGAAACGAGATCCGAGAAGAGAAGAGAAAGAGAAGAAGATACTGACAGGGAAATTTGAGCTCCAGAGGATTGATGTTGAGAAGGTCTCCCGTACTCATTTCGTCGAACAAGTTAAAAGGCTCAATTCGGAAGATCAAATCCCCCCAGCCAGAAAAGGGAACCAAAAACACAAAAAGTCTGTTTATTTGTTTGTTTGTTCGAGATGAGAAGAGAAGAGAAGAGAAATCTGAAGAAATTTGATGGTTAGAAAGAGAAGAGAAGAAGACAGGGGCGGAGAGATCGAGAGAGAGAGAGAGAGAGAGAGAGCAAAAATGAGACGATGAAGATGATGATCAATCAATCTTATGATGATTTTGATGAGCACAACCACCTGCGCATTTGCTTCCCCGTTTTTTTTCCTTTTTCTTTTTTTCCCCTGACGGAGTACCTTTTTTAATTTTTTTTATTTTTAATAAATTTATTAGAGATTTTTTTTTTTTTTTTTTTTTGAAAGTCTTTATATTAGAGTAATTACTTTTTCTTTTAAGAAAAATACTTCCGCTGCTGTCAATTGCGCAAAATTACCTTGAGCTCGGTTTGCGGTAGGTGTGAGATGAAACTTTCAGATTATAGGTGTAAAATTGTGGAATATATCCATTAAAAAGATTATCAAGATAATATTGTTGAACTGATTTTGTATTAAAGTAATCACCAATTTTGGTAATTACTTAATGAGCGTGCAATAATAGAAACTTACTCCTCACCTATTTTATTATCATTGCTTGGCCGCTACTTTTATTTTTTTTTATTTTTATTATTATTATTATTTTTTTTTCAATCCACTTAGATTGCATAAAAATGTTCGTTGTTTCACTTCTGTTTTTCCCTCTCTTTTTTTCTTTCTTTTTTCCCACACAACCCCCTTCTTTTCATTTCTACGTCAAAATAGAGAAAAAGAGAAATTTTTTAAAGCTTCAAATTATTATCAGAAATTAGAACACGACATTAATCTTAATTCTACACCATGTCGTCATCTCAAACAAGATTTGGCTCAACTAATCGAACGTGTATTTGAATCTACTTAGCTCACTGGTTTTTGACACCTTTTTAAAAAACTTTGCTTCAATATAGTTTGACATATGAATGGTCCTAAGCGTTGGTTATACTCTGTGGCATGTTTCTCAACAAGATGGTTTTTGGTTTTTGGTTTTTGGTTTTTGGTTTTTGGTTTTATTCCAAATTCCAATTTGTATAAAAACATATAAGTTATTTTATACTCCAGTTGGTTAGGGATAAAAGGGACCACTCTGCCAACCCCCAATTTTGGCATATGCCCTGTGGAACTTACTACTAGGTTCACTTAGAGCTGCCTAAATTTCTCTTCCAAGCCTTATCAGCATTATCATTTATATGAGTTGACTCTGGAATTGAACGAGATATATTATGACATTGAATAGGCTCTTCCATTCAATTACTTCAACCAGTGGCAGGCATAATTCCTCAACACGAATCCCACTCGAGCTAAGAAAATATGTGTGTGATGGGGATAAAACCGAAGGGGTAGGATGTACAGTCTAATTCTTTCAAAAAAGGTTATACAAAGTGAAAGTTTCACTAAATAACGAGCCTTAAAGTGGCAAAAGTGTGAGTGAGATGTGGCAATTGATTTAAAAAAGGAGCTCCTCTCCTTGTTTCCAATTTAATTTAACCAGTGTTCCATGAGTCCCACTACTATTGGCCATTCTCTAGTTGCAAATACGGATTTTTGGTCTTTATGAGATCTATGCCCCCCGTACTATGTTTAGCCGAAGCAGAATCAAATCATTGCTTTCTTTTTTTGTCACAAAAAAAAAAAAAAAAATCATTTCTTGTGTGTATTGAAAAGATACATATAATTAGTAGTAAAATGTGGCTTTTCCATTACCCAATTAGGCCAATGTGTTTTCTGCATTATTTTTGGATATGTAACACTAACATCCATATGTGCATGTCGGCAATTAATTTATTGAAACTTCTTTTAAACAAATACATTTACATATATTTATGTATACATATTTATGAAAAATGGAAAAGAGGGTTTGTAAGTCCCTAAAAGGATCTCAGCTGTTCGATATGCAATGCAAGTCCTTCCAAGGCCTGTGACAGGGATAGAACAAATTTGAGAACTCGCACACACACATATGTGTAAATACACACACACACACACACACACACATGTGGTAGATGCAAACATTTGATTTATAGGGAAAGTGTTGTGGTTGGCTACTTACGCTTTTGGTATCTTCAAGTAGAGCCTCCAATGCCTCGATTTTCTGCCATACAAAATAGTTAGCATGTGTATTCAAATTATGTTCAATTTAATTTGTACGGAATAGTTAGTTGTCAAACTCACTGTTTTGGTGTCTGTTAGTGCTGCTTCCAACGCCTGTATTTTCTGTCATGCCAGCTTATATATATATTAGTATATTAGTTTAACCTTTCTGGAGGCCACGAAGTTCTTATGATTTTCGAGAATTCTATCTTTTTCTTTGTCGTCTTTAACCAAACAATATGTCTCGGATAGCTCAAGAAATACAAGACAAGTTGTTTTTTATATATATATTTACCAGAAGAAAACGCAGGGACAGTACTAGTACTGCAATTATGGACAGTACAACTGTACAAAAGACAAGTTGTTTTATGTTTTGTCCTCTTTTCACGATACGTTGCAAATGGTGTGTTTAGTTAAAATTCCGAAAAGTTCTTTGCAAAGACATCAATATACTTTCACAGTTAAGAAATTTGATTTGATCTGTTTTCTCTCTCTTTTTTTTTTATTTTTTTATTTTACTCTAAACATCTACCTCTACTTCTACTTTGTAAAAGTAGAATTTCTCCTAAAATATAAGCAATTCAAAACTAAGCCTGTGTGTGATTAGTGATTAGTGATTAGTGATTAGTGATTAGTGATTACCATATTGCGCACAATGGTAGCCTCCGAAGTTGTTTCAACGTCTCCGTCTCCATCGCCGTTGTTATCCTTATCGGTTGTTGAGATTGCCTGTAACATATAGAAGAAACACTCATGTCAACTGTAGCACCAGATAACATGGTACGAGAACTAATAATCTTTCAGAGTAGGAAGAAGTCGACCTCAACAATGTCAGCAATGTCTGGATTGTTCCAGGGTCCTTTGTCGCTTAACAAGCAACCACCATAGTCAGAACATGTGCAATTTCCATTCAGAAAGGTTGGCAGATTACTGCCCATTACAACATAATTGAATGATAACCTTAGTGCAGCACTTGATATACTAAAAACAGAAAAACTCTTGTTTGTGGACACATAATTGGATCTTCTTTGGAGATTTTTTTTTTTTTTTTTTTAGTGAGATATCTAAAAATATACAAAATTAAAACTTAATTATTGCAAGTGTATTTACACAAAAAATAATAATAATAATAATAAAAATAAAAATGAAATGCTACCTTGGATCAATAACTTCAAGCAGGTCATTAATGTAGTTATATCCCAACACCTGAAACAGAAAGAAACGGTTCATTTTCCAACACATAATTTCATAAATGACAACCATATAATACTGCAAATTTAGAGTTAGATGAGAAGAAATGTGCCTTACGTGAATCTTGTTTAGAGTACGCGAATCCAGAAAAGCCTTTAGTGCCTTCCATAGCATTCTAAAGCCAGAACCCGCATTTACAATAAACAGGCGATGCAGTGTCTGAGAGGAACATATAATTGCATGTTATGATTATCAGTAATTCATAAACACACACACATATATATATCTTCATGCAAATATTTATACACATATAGGTTGTTCCTTTCTGGATCTACTGGTTATTCTTGTAGTTTTGTTACCTTTAGACTTATTGCTCTTTAATTTTGGTTTTTGTTCCGAGTTTGGTGGATTTTTTTTTTTTCAACTTTATTTGATAATTTTCATTCAAAGGCAAGTAAGTTCTACTGTTTATTCCTTGAATATTCACACTGCCAATAAGTCATTATCACGTTACCTCTGGGTAGTAATTGCTATCAATCTTCTGAATTTCCATAAAGATAGCTCTTGCAGGCCTTGAGAAATTAGCCAATCCCTAAACAAAACAATGTTTCTGATTCTAAACACAACTCAATATTGTTAAAGAACAAATAAAGCGAACTACTTTTATATAAGATCGATGAGAGGAAGATGCTTTGATTACCACTCCCTGCACATCAAGAATACTTGTTGTGGAAGCTACATGCTTCTTTGCCGCAATCGAACATGCCGGGTATCTCAAGTTTAACGTTTTTTCTTGTTCTGAAACGTGGTACTTAACAAACCTTTCAACCGAGGTTACTTTTAGGAGTTCATTAAGATTTACCATCCCGATCCTTTCAATGTATAGCGGTCTGCCAAATCGATCAACACCATGATAACCATGAGGGTAGCATTTCTTTACCCTTTCCCGCTCCTCAAATCTAAATTCCTGCATATTAGAAAAGTTTATAATCCAACATTCATATATAGGAGTTGAACTGAAGTTTAAGAACAAACAGTTTTATATCTATATATATATATTCGGTGTAATTGTATGTGTTATTCTTGCACAGGGGCCGTGATAATCTTCTCTATGTCGTTTTAGTTCTCTCCTAGAAACGTGTTTAACACGCAATATATGTATATATTGAGAAAGAGAATACCCTTGGAATTGTATCAACCCTATAGTCTTCCCTCCACTCGAGGTAATTCAAGAACATGTCTTTCGCTTTGGCAACATCAAAATCACGCATTCGAAGAAACCTAAAAAAAGCCACCAAAAATAAAACGACATGGAGAAAATGCCAGAAATTATATGTGAAAATGGTAGCAACGAATCAGTACATACCGCAAAAGGGTGTGATAATCATTGTGCCTGGGAGGAACCTGGACCTCAAGGAGAAGCATATCGCGGAAAGACTGAACAATTTGTTCATGCTTTGGATCATGAGTTCCCTCTAGCAGTAATTGCAAGCTTTTAGTCCTTCCAACTTTCTTCAGCGACTCACCGACCTTGAGTGGGTATGACAGCATCGATTTGAAACCCGAAGAAGAACGTTTTGGCTGCTGCTTTATAGGAGGCAGTTGCCAATGGCATTCAATTGGTGGATGAAGAGTCTTGGTCTTGTTTGTGGTCTTTTCAAGTTTCTGCCAACTTGATGAGGATTCTTCTTCGCCTTCACTGACTCTTGATATCACTATTCTACAGTCGGTGTCCTTTGAGTTATACATGTGTGAGCTTGCAACAGAATTTTTTAGCTTGACGATTGCACTTTCTTATAAGGTTTTCATCAGTTTCGTCCACTTGATGTTATTGCGTTCTAACGCTAAACAAATATCCTCCCAAAATAAAGAACAACCAATATATTTATTGAGTTTCTAATAGTGATAGGGAGTCGATGAGAAGCCAAATAATTATGCAAAAGAAACTATGGGAGAGGAACCAAATGTGAAAACAATGGCAGATCAATGACGCCAATATATATATATTTATATATATATATATATATATATATATATATAGGAAAGAAAGAGGCATAAAAGGGGGGAATAAAGCAATAATAATAAGTTGGGTGTCGGGGAAGGATGAGGAATCAAAGCGATGCTTTGCTTGCATTAAATTCGAACGTCTGAGAGCCAAGATTAACGAAAAACTTCTTCTTCTTCTTTTTTTTTTTTTAATTAGTTATCACTATTAAAAACAAAACAAAACAAAACAAAACAAAACAAAACAAAGAGTGATGACAATTAAGAAAGATGGTCTTAGTGATTAACACAGTAAACAACTTATACACTCTTTGTTTTTTCATTGCCTTGATTTTATCAAATCATTTTCTTGCTCCGAACCTAATTAAACAACGTTTCAGGTTTATTATTCAAAGTTTGTAAGCTTCTTATAATCGCAAAAAACAAATCTTAATTAATTAGCCCAAGATTTAATCGGGGATTCCTATTCAGTGTACTCATCTTGGTTCTCTAATCATTTATCCCATATCTTTCTGGATTCTCTAAAGTCAAGAAATTCAACAAAACAAGATAGATTATTAAAACTAATAATAATGATAAATAATTTTATAAAGAAATTCAGAATAGATCAAGAATGCTCGACAACGTCCCCATTATATAGCAAAGGTACGTAGCATGAGTGATCATCGTTTTCTGCGTCCCTAAAATAAGATATGACTACATCATGATCTAGAAGTTATAAGTTTTGTATCATATGCTAGCCTAAAGTTGCAATATCTATATGAAATATATTATCCGCCAAATTATTATATTAATATTTGACTTGTACTAAACTTGTAATATCGATCAACAATATTATTGAGCATTCTTTTACTTTAAACCAAAATACATTCTTATATATATATATATATATATATATATATATATAGGAGCTAGCTCTATAGTTCTTATGTATGGAAAATAAAAAATTTTAAAAAAATCACTGGTTGATGTATAAAGTTGTAACATAATGGACCACCTACGAATCATGAAAATTTTGAAATTCAAAATTGTTGTCATTGTCTAGGACAGGTTATTAGTCCCTTTTTTTTTTTTTTTTGGGGGTGTTTTATTGTGGACAAAAGGCACTGTCTTTGAAGTGGGCAGGCTCAGGCATGTGTTCATATTAGAAGCTTTATTAAAAAATGGCATCTTTTTGACTCCATAAGAACTCCATGCATGCCAATGGTGATGGGGATGGCAAATGCCATTATAATCCAACAAGCTACGGAGGGCCTTACAATATTACACATTTACATATTTGCTGTAATTGCTTCTGCACGCTTCTATATATATAGTACTCTGTTGCGGAAAATTACAAGTGCACAATATCATAAACAAGTAATAAAGTGATAGTAAAGTATCATTTTCATGAGAACTGTCGTTAACAATTATCGAAATTATATTAATTCTAATTTTATTTGAATAATCGAAAATAGATTTTTAAATAAAAATAACAAAATAAGTAAAAAGACAAAATACTCAAAATACTAAAAATCTAGTGTTTTCGATTTCACCAGATTAATCATATCTAAATCCTCTAATCCAATTAATCAACGTCTATTCCCTATGTTGCCAGTGAATCTCACTAATATAATCATTAATCTTTCTCAAGCATTAACAATTTTTCTCACGATAAGCCCGTTATCACCTCTCAGTCTCGAACTCTAAGCTTACCACAATCCATTAAAAACAGGAAATTCATAATGCTGCACAAGTTTCATAACTATCTCTAGCTTATGAGAATCTCATGATAGATTAAACAAGAGTTTATTCAATTATCACTTCTCAATCTCAAATTAAATACCAAATTATGTAAAAGCTGACCAGAAATTCACAACCATTAAGCACAGATTAAAACACTTAACATAGAACTGGAATAGAACATCAATCAATTAAAAATAGAAAAACTCAAATAATCATACTATGAATATATCGTATCCCTAGAAAAGAAAATTACTACATAAATAAAAATAGAAATCTACAAAATAAGGGTTTAATTACTCTTAAATTACAAAAATAAAAAAACAAGAAAAAAAAAAAACAAAAAAACCCAGTTTGAATGTGTCATAAGTCTCCAAAGCCTTCTCCTAAATTTTTTTCAATATCTCTTCTTGATAAATCAAGATAATTTCTCCCTAATTTTATAGAAAACTAAATACTGAAACCTAAATTTTTTTTTTCCTTTTCTTCTATGGTTTTTGGCTTCTCCCACAACCAAAGACACTAGCACGGAGCCCTAAAGTTCCTTTTTATAAGCCTTCAAGCTGCCAACTTCTCTTTTTTCTTTTTTTCTATTTTTTTCTTTTCTCTTTTTCTACTGCTGCATCTGACGCACAACAACCGTGGACCCCACGGAGACAAGTGGCGACAGACTACTGGCTGGAGGAAAAAGTGGGACGTGTGGCGGGCTAGCGTTGGCTGGAGCTCGCACCGGATACGGCATCCCCTGAGTTGGCCGACACGCGGCCTTGGATGCGCAAGCTAGGGCGAGTGGTGCGGAACTTGAGATTTGGCCTTCTCCTCGCTAATCTAACAGCCCAAATCGCAAGTGGGCGCGCATGGGTCTTTCTGAGAGTGGTGGATGAGGACTCCGAATTTCCTTTTGTAATTTTGAATTTCTTTTATCATATTGTAACTCCAAATTGTTACTTTTAACCCTATTAACAAATTAACCTATACACTTGGAAAAACATTAAAAAAAATTTAAAGAAAAATTAATATAAATTACTAAGATTATAATAAAAATATAAACTTAAAATGTTAAAATAACTCTATTTTATAGAATTATCATACTCCATCACATAAAATGCGATAAATATAATGCAATAAATACCATACTTTGATATATATATATATATATATATAATTTGTTCATGTCAAGCTTCTCTCTCTTTCATTCCCTCCCACCTTTAGAAGACACGGATTGACCTAAATTTTATTAAAATATATTTTTAAATGATACTAATGAAAATGATTTTATATTTTTAATTAAATAGAGATTAATATATAAAATGATGTGAAATTGAATATTATAATTAGAAAAATTCATAAACATATGCGGAAATGTGTAGAGCAAGAGTGGAGACAGGAAGGTTAGCTGTATCCAGAGTTTCAGACACACGCCTTTCTTCTCCTTTCTAAGCATTTAACCTTTGGACTAGAAGCTAAGAGGGTGTTTGGGTGATGAGTTCAAACTCATCATCATCAATTTAATTTTTATCTTTTTTTTTAAAAGTTTTTTATCTTTTCTGAAAAAATCAACCAAAATCACTATTTAAACTTATAAATCTTAACTCAAACTTACACACCAAATATTCCCTAGATATTTTACAAGACTTTCAAACTCTCATTGACTCCTCCTTTCTCTTTGACGTCATCCTCAATCGTCACGTTTCTTTTTCGGCGGCGTTACTTCCCATTCTTCCTCCACGTGTCCACTTCTCCTGCTTACGCTTCCCTTCCACCAATCCCAAAAAAATGCTAATTAATCCCTTTATGCGACCTTTTATTAGTTATTAAACGAAATAGATATATATATATATATATATATCATTATAAATAGTTAAACGTTTGGTTTTTTTTTTCTCAAAACTAATTAAAGACTAAAAGCAAAATTTTTAATTTTTAATAAATTACTACTCCATTTGATAAATTAATTTAACTCTAACTAAACTATATTTTTTTTATCTTAATTTTTATATTTTTCTGAAAATTTAACAAAATTTATAATTAATTTTCGAAAAATCTACAAATTCTAATTTAAAAATTTCATCTCTAATTAACTTACCAAATGAAGACTACATATGAGATTGTTGTGAAAATATATCATTACTAAAAGGGACTAATTTTTTTTATCCAATGACTTTATATTTACAAAATCATCTCTAAATACACAAAAAATTATAATACTAAAACTCTTAAAAATAAAAAATTACAATATTAAAATAGAAAATAAATTTATCATTTACGGAATTTGTGAAAGAATTTGTTATTGTTTTTTGAAATGAACGAATTTTTAGTTTTATGCATACTTTTTTTAAAAAAATAATAATAAAATAGGTAGATTGAGAATTGTGATTTTTTTTAAAAGGAAAATTTTAAATTTTGTATAAGTAAATTCTAATTTCAATAAAATTGGTAGATTGAGATTTGTTTTTTATTATTAAGGATATTTTAGTAAATTTTCAAAATGATAACAAAAATAACTGACAAGAGCAATTCCTGAGTTATTTCTTAAATTTTGTCACGGGGCACTAGTTTTTTGAAGTTACTAACTAAAAGCAGAATTTATCAAACATTCATGATCTGTCGCAAAATTTTTAAAAATCTTAAAATAATCTCTGAAAACAATACTAAATAAGTTCTGAAACTACGTCCATGCCAGAATACGACATAAAATTACGACACATGTGTGTATATATATATATAAGGAAGAGACTGCTATTCGGTACCCTCTCTATACGATATTTGTAGTTTTTTATGGTACATTGTGTCAATTAAATAATTCTAATATAAGATTTTTTTAACTAAGACTATGTGAGGTTATATGCAAGACTGTTATAAATTTGATATATCCTTATATTTATGCTCATTATAACATTATTATTAAAGTGGGAAAAATTATAAAGAGATACTCAAAACCTGACTCTCCACCTAATTTTCTCAACTCAAATATTTTTCATCCAATTTTTTTCCCTAAAATTAGAAGGATTAAAAAGTGATAGAGCCCATGATTTTCAATTACCCTTTATTTATAGTTTCCTCTCTACCAAATAAATTCTATTTTCCTCTCCAAAATCCCTTCTTTAATTTCATTCTTCTCTCTTTTTCACTCTACCAAACAAAGGGTTAATTATTAGAAGATAAGAAAAAATAAACTATTGCAGAAAAATATTAATTACTACTAGTGGTATTCACGAAACTGTTTATATGGATTAGGCGTCAATCTATAATCCAATCCATGACATTCAAAGCGGGAAAATTTTAATCTGTAACCAATTCGTGAAATTTTTATTCCATGAACCTCGGATTACTCGGATCGGATTCACGGATTCAATCCGAAAAATCTAAGAACTAAAATATAAAAATATAATATTTAAACATGAAATAGTTCAATAAAATTATAACATAATTAACTTCAAGTATTCAATCATTAGCTAAATTGTAACATTATAGTATATTAGAACAACCAAACATGGATTAAACTCAAAAGAAAATGTTCATTCTCATCAACTTAACCAATACTATATCAAAGTAATTCAACGTCCACAAATTCTAACGTAATGCTTGACTTCTCTGCAAAAAAGTGAAAAACAACAAACAAGATAAGTTACCACACAAAGGAGATACTTATAATTACAAATCTTGTAAAATACTTAGGACAATCTCAGTCTCAAACCTTAACATGTACATACTTGTTAAATTTTTTTAGAGAAAAAATAAATACGTATTTATAAAAAAAAACATATATATAATTCGGATTGACGAATTATACGAATTGAGAAATCCTCAATCTATAATCCAATCTGTAATATTTGGATTGGAAAAATCTCAATGAGGTAACAGTGTGAACAAAAACAGAAGAAAGAATCTAAGGACTAAGCTTGTGAGCGAAGACATTGTTCGTCGTCCTCGTCCACGAAAACAAGTAGAATTAACAATCTATTGAGTTCTCACCTTCCAACAATGATTCAATAAATTGCTAATGAAATTTTGGTGCAGTTTAGAGCATACACTTTAGTTGGAATTTTCTAAAAAAATAGTTTTATCTTTTTCATTATTCACATATCTAAATCATTCATTTTCATTTTCAAAAAATTATAATTTTAAAATTTCATAACTTTCTTATTTCAAATCAAAATAAGATGATTTTTTTTATTTATAAGTTGTATAAAATGACGAGAGAAACGAAATAAAATTCACATTGCTATTTTTTTTTTATGCGAACACATTTCATGTTTTAATATCAAAATTCATTTTTCAACCAAACACACAGTGTAAGATTAAGGGCCTGTTTGGGGTGCAATTTGGAGATGTGTTTCGCTATATGTATTTCAAAATCCAAACTCCATATCAAACTTTCTATCCCTTTTATTTTCAAAAAACTTAACATTTAAAATTTCATAACTTTCTCATTTCAAATTTGAATGAGATTAGTTTTATGTAAAAATACTCGTAACGACGAGGTGAAAAAGATAAGATCTATTTTGTAAATTTTTTTCTAAATACATTTTAATTTTTCACAAAATTTTTTATATCACAATTTTTTCAAAAGTTTTTTTCACAAATAAACATTTTCAATAGAACCTCTGTACGTGGAGGTCTTCCGTACGGCTTAAGATATTTGTACAATATAAAAATATTCTTTGAAATAAAGACAAAAAGATAAAATTAAAAAAAAAAAAAAAAAAAAGCCGACGCAGGAGAAGCAAGAGACGAATAAAGTGGCAGAGAAATGATGTGATGAGGAGGTACGGAGAGAGGAGTAAGAGAGTGTACAGCTGTTCTGCAAAGTTAGAGCCAAATCCATGTCACTGTGATTTTGTAATTTCATTTGCTTTTTACCTTCTTCGGGAGTCGGGACTACCACTCTTCTTTTCTGCCTTTGCCCATGGCATTGGCATTTGGCACAAGTACGACCGTACAACTGGCCAGCCATTCAATTTACTTGTTCCAACTCCCAATTTTCACTCTCCTCTTCTTATCGATGTCTTGAACGTTCACTGTCACATTCAATCTTTTGAGTTAGTAAAGTATAAGGCTGATTGGAGTTATCTATTGTATATAACTAAACCTTTTTTTTTTTTTTTTACATAAAAAACTAAAAATAAAATTTTAAATACATTTATGACGAGTCATAATAACGGAGTCTTACTAATAGAGTGCAAGTTCTTTTGATTATTGATCGGCTTTGCACGGTTTTTTATTATTATTATTATTATTATTTAATTTCACTGACTATATAATAATGCTCATCCAGAAAGTTTGGGAAAGAGACAAAAAAACAAAATTAAAGATGATGAAAAAAGTGCGTTGGTTGGTTATTACGAAAAGTTTGCTGATACAGCCTAGAGAGCAAAGTTGGGCGCATAAATTCAAAGCTGTAGTTGGAAAGCAGGGCTTTTCATGTTAAAAAAAAAAAAAAAAAAAAAAAGGTCCATGAGGCTTTTATATGAAAGTAGTCTCTCTCCAGCTTAGCCTCAGCATCTATCAATTTTTCTACTAATTTAGAGCAAGGACAAGACAACAAAGGGGAATTTATATGGCAACATTTTTATCAGTATTAATTTCACAAATTTACTAGTGAGATTATTGATATCAAATTTACATTATTATTATTATAATATGATTCTAATCTAATCTTACGTTCAAATGATGAGTAAGAGCTGATTGCAAAATTAATCAAAAAGTGGTAGTGAAAGTTGACTTGGAAGTCTTAAGGCCAATGAATTAGCTATAAAAAGGATGGGAAAGGTTTGAACCAATAATAATTAATTAAAGTGGCCTTCAGTCAAAAGCCTGTCGATGTCTGTGTAACTCCCTGATATTAATAATGGTCGGCAAAATTTGATTGTTCCAATTGAAATGCACTTCAACGGTTAAAAATGAGACCATCTCCAATCCAATCCATTGTATCATCTTTGCATACAAAAAGTCCAATAGACGACGTAAATCACAATCCAATATGTATGATCATTCTGCCCATTAAAAGACAAGAAAATTAAAACCAGCCAAAAAAGAAATAATAATAACAATAACGATGGATTTTACTACACCACCATCACTTTATTCATTACTTTGCCGAGGGTGTACGCCATGACTCTTTTAAAGGCGCCTGCCCTGCCATTGAAAAAGTAGTGCGTCTTACTCTTGTTTTTGTTTTTGTCCTTTTTATTTTTTTTTATTTTATTTATTTATAATATGGACATCATTGATTTATATGTGGATGTACATTTTTCCAGTGCCAACCAGAAGCAAATAGTGTAGTGCCAACACCATTTACCCTATTTTCAAAGCCCACCTTATTTTACCCACAAAAAATATACAAGTAATAAAAATAAAAAAAAAAAAAAAGAAACATTTACATGGATGGATGAGAAATCTTAAAACAAATCCCTCACGAGAGTTCTCTCTCTTTTTTTTTTTGAGGTAAACTTCAAACCCACCCAAAGTCAAAACCTTCCCCGGATGGAGGAAGTCAACCCCCTTAATCTCATAGAGTTGACTTCATCGGTTCAAACTATCCCAAAGCGAGGAGCACTGCCTCTTCGCAAACCCAACCCTCCGATTCTCCAGATCATAAGCCACCTCGAACCCTTGCTGCTGATAGTTCCCTAGCGTCGCCCCTGGCCCACCACTCAACTCCTCCTCATCTCCGCCGTTCATCACCATCAAGCACCCCACCTTCCTCTTCTTCCCATCATCACCGTCTATAAACTCATAGAAATAGTTCCTCCTCGGCAACACCACACCCGATGTCGTATTTTCATTCCCACTCCCGACAAAGTGAAGCGTCAGCGTCGGAACGACAATCACCTTTTTGTCCTCGTAGTAATAGCAAGGCGTCAACCCAGTCTTGTCCTCAATCTCCGTCGCCCGCTCGTGAACCCTCCCCACTCGCCGGTCGAATTCAGCCACCACCGAGTCATAGAAGACCGCCGGCAGCATCGTGAACGTCGTCCCCGAGTCCACCACCATGCCGCCACCGCCCCTCCTGTCGACCCTCCGCAGAAACTCCGGGGCCGGAATAATCCTCTTCCCTACGGAAATCCCGACGAGCCCAACGGAATAGAAGTACGGATGCTTCGGATTATCAATCATGGCCGTGTACACAAACCCAGCTCTTTCCTCCCGCTCAACTCGCTTCTCCTGCCGTCCGAGGATGAGTGGACTCGGTTTTTTCACTCGTTCCGAGTCGAACGAGTGAGAGACCAGGCAGTAGGAGAAGTGTTGTCCTAATTGAGGAGAAAGAGCGGCAAGCTGAGCCGGCATGGAGAGCAAGCCGCGGCCGAAGCCGGCGACACCGATCGGCTCACCGAGGGCGGTGTGAGCGCAGCCGAAGGTGAAGTCGTTGAGGAGCAAGGAAGGAGTGACGGACAAGGAGTGTTTGAGGAGGCGGGCGACGAGGCTGCCGTCGGCGTAAGCGTAGTAGAAAGGGGGACAGGTGTAGTTGGAGCAATCGGAGGTTTCGATGGAGTCGAGGGGGCAATGAGCGATGGCGCAGAGGTCGGAGGAGGAGTGGGAGGAGTGGGCGGCGGAGCAGGCGGGGGAGCTGCATGAGAGGGTGGAGTTGGGGGGGAGTTTGGGAGGAGGGAGGGTGGAGGAGGGGTTGGATTTTCCCTCGCAGAGAATGCATTCGAAAGGGGAGCAGGGGAACCAGACGAGGTCGGAACCGGTGTCCATGTAGACGGAGACGGGCTGAGGAGGGCTGGTGGCGAGGGTGAGGGAGAGGGTGTAGTCGCTGCCGGGGGAGAGAGGGAGGGACACTTGCCGCTGCTGCTGCTGCTGATGCTGGTGGTGGTGGTGGCGGCGGAAGCGGAAGCGGGCGGCGGAGCGGCTGGTGGTGGATTTGAGGAGGTGGTGGGTGGTGGTGGTGTTGGGATGGGTTTTGGAGAGGGAGTGGGTCAGGGGGAGGAGAACAAGTGAGGACTCGGAAACAGAGAAGACAATTGTTAGGCTAAAACAGAGGATGTGGTAATAGTAAAGCAAAAACAGACAAGAAGAAGAAGAAGAAGAAGAAGAAGAAGAAGAAGCCATTATTATTAGGGATGAAACAGAGGAACCAGAGGATTTTTTTTTTTTTTGGTTGGTGGGGAGGAGGGGATCGAGAAGAGGAAAAAGAATTGGGAGAGGGGGCGGGGGTGGGGGTGGTGATGGTGAAGTGGAGGAAAGGAGGAAGCTTCTCCTTCTTTGGTTGGGTTTTGTGTTTGGTTGAGGACTTTGGAGAGTATTTGAGTTTGAGGAGAGCATTATTATCTTTTATGTAAGAGTGTTTGTCATTTCAATTTCTAGTATTTTATTTAACTAATGATAATAATAATGATAATGATAACGAAGAGTTTGGTGGTGGTTCTATATTCTCGAGCTGAGTGCCCATTGCTTTTGAATAGTTTAAATAATAGTCCTTTAAACCCTTTAAGCTAAATAATATAGAAAGCCTTGCTACAATGAGTATGATTTGCTTTGATGGTTGGAGATGGTTACTATAGAGGTGAAAAAACTTCTATACTTTATTATTATTATTTTTTTTTAATAATTAAAATTCCATTTGGATTGTATGTCTATTTTTATGAAGAAAATTTTTTTATTTTAAATGAGAAAATTTTTTATTTTGAGAATAAGATGATGTTTGGATGTGTTAAAAATTTTTTTCTTGAAAACAAAAAGTTATTTGAAATGAAAATAAATATTATTAGAAATTGTGCATTGTAAGAATATTTTAAAAAGATTTTTTTTTTTTTTTCAAAAAGAAACGGTAGAAAATAAGTTTGAAAATTAGATAATTTTCTTTCTCAAAATAAAAGAATGATAAAAAAAATTGAAAAAAAAAAAACTCTTTTATAAAAATTTTTTCAATTTCTAAAAATTAAATATATCATCCAAAGAAGGGATAAAAAGGTGAGTTCTTGTTTGTTGTTAGAAGCTAAAATTTTCTTGGTAAATAGTCATAGAACAGCACTCTTTTGATTGATAGACATTTGAATTACAGGAATCAGTTTAAAAGCTTCCATTATGTCAATCGTTTAATTGTATTTAACTTCTGTTTTTTTGGTAAATAATTGTAGGCCAATAATTGTATTTAACTTCTATTTTGCCTTGCATGCTGCTCAAATTTGTAGCCAACAAAATCGTCATTACAAATAGGTCAAACCAAGACATTCATGTATCTAAAAGCTAGATGGGATTTCAATCAAAAATAGAAGCCGAATTTGGGCAAGTGCCTTCCCCCCCCCCCCCCCCCCCCCCCCCCCCCTTCCTAATAAATATCGGAAAAAAAAATCTTGACATTGGGTCCATTCAATGTATTATCTTATTAATAACAAAGTATAGGCCAGAAACGCCAAATTGTATGAGTTGGTGGAAGGACTTGATAAGAATGGCCTCTTCTTTTTTTTTTTTTTTTTCGTTTCAATCCATCTTACCTAACATTTGTCCTTGCTCCGTTTCCTGTTCATGTTCAACCAAGTCACTGCAAAAAATCATATAATCAGATTTTTTTTTTCTTTTCTTCTTCTATTTGGCTACAAAAGAACTAGAGGAAAAAAAAAATTCCAATCTTTGGTATTACTACCAAAATATCTTCTCTTATGGTTTTCAAAATTTAATAATTAAAAAAGAAGTGTATGAGATTCATATATTAGGAAATATTAAAAAAAAATTTCTATACCAATTGTCATAGAACAAGACAATATGATTATAATATAAAAAAACGAAAGAAAAGCATGCCTTCATTTTTATTTATTTTTTCTTTAGTGAAATATTTTAAAAAAAATCTAAAAGACAAAAAAACATGACATCTAATGAGTGCTTGGGTATTAATGGTAAAAGTTATTGTATTGTCACAATAAAAGAATGAAATATTTAAACATTCCCAATGTGGTGATAAAAAATATTTTCAAGATGCTTGTCAATTGTCCATTCCTTAAAATTATAGAACACAACTTCCATCCAGATTCAGGTATGGAGTTATCGAAAGCAACTGCATAAAGCTACAAACTCGTGGGTGGTAAAAAAAAAAAAAAAAATGTAGAACACATCTTTATGTCATGTTGGTCTTTAAATTTATATTATTTATGTACTTTCCCTTTAGTTCCAACACACGTATTCATATTCATATATGACTCCATAAAGAGTTCTTTTAGTAGAATTTTAGATCGTTAGATTTTTATCAGGTTCTATTTCGACATAAAAAAAAAACAAAGTACAGTAACAATAAGTTCATATTCACGTAGATACAAAACCAGGCTATGGAAATGAAAAGCATGGATTTTGTCTGATAAAACGTCTTTTGCAGTACCTAAAAGATGTTGGCCTTCAGGTATAATGCTCTCATCCTTGTATTCTAAGCGCTGGCTGCCTAAATGCCTAATGCTCACCAAACCCATCCTAATGTTCGTCTATTATTCATGCCACTTTCGTCTTCTTCTTCTTCTTCTCCTATTTTTATTTTTTTTTTTCCCTTATTAAATTTCATGTGCATAAATAATTGTGAAAGAGCCTTCTTTTTTAGGGGACCAACCAAAGCACAGGCTTAAACAATCACGTAATAGAAGAAATGTATGCAATATAATATGTGTATATAAATATGTTTATTTATAAATGCAAAATGGTGGGGTGTTCTGCCTAATTAATGGTTCGGCTCAACTTATTATAAACATGGTGAGAGATTAGCCTCTTATTCTGTTCGACTCAAACTTGGAGACCACCACTCAATCATCGATTACTGGTCAGCCTAAGAATTAAGAGTATGTTTGGAAACCAAGCTTAAACTTGGTTTCCAACAATCAAGATTTGTCTTCTTCCTCAAAAGTTTTTGTCTTTTTCCCAAAAAGTTTTTTGTCTTTTTTGAAAAGTCAACAAAATTTACTATTTAAATTTCAAAAACTCAACTCAAACTCATGAATCAAACGAACCCTAAGTTTGAACCTCAAGTGGGCCATACAATATGCGCAAAGTCTTTGTTTTATTTCATAATAATGCAGATGTTTACAAGTCATCATTACATTTAATTTTGAGGGCCATCTTCTTCCAATTCCAATGGGAATAATTTCATTAAAAAAAAAAAAAAATCCTTTTTTAGAATACTGCTTGAAAACATGTACCTTTTTTTAATAATATTACGTGTATATATTTATATATCTATTTTTTCAAAAAATAAATACATGTAATATCTATTTTATCATTTTACTATACTTTGACATCATTTCGTTGTTTATATAATTTTTTTTTAATTTTCCATTTTTGTTTTTTGACTTTAATGATAAATATTTTTTTATTGATAAATGTGAATTACCTTTAATAAATAATTAGTTACAAACATCAAGATAACTATAATAAATGTAAGTTATTTACTATAAAGATGATGGTTCAAATCAAATAATAAACATATCACAATATATTAATGATGAAGATTAATAAAATTAAAATATTCACACTTTTTATAAAAAAAAAAACTAATGAATTTATTAGGAAAAAACCTATTTATTTATGTAATATACTACAAATCAAATGGTTGTCATTTATATCCTAACTAAACAAATTGATGAATAATTCTACAGATGGTATCAAATTCTTTATGAAAAATCTATTATTTATATAAAATAGGAAAAGTACAAGAAAAACCTTTTGTATCAAGCACCGGTAATGAGGAGAAGCTTGCAGTGACAGTCTTGATGGGTACATATCACTGTCGTTAGGACAGAGGACGGTAGAGGAAGAGATGGTGGCCCAGTAGGGGTATTGTTGTAAAAAAAGATTATAAGACGCCTTTTTATTTAACTATCAAAGACAAAGGCTTCCAAAATAAACTTAAAGGGACACGTGTTAACTGCAGAAAGATAGAGTAAGAGAGAGGGTGTCCAAGCAAGTACCTTAGCACTCCTCGCAACTAGGAGTGTGTTGACTTAAAAAAAAAAAAATCAAAATCTAATTAAAAAAATACAATTTAGCCAGAGGTGAAATAGAAAACCAAACAAACTTTAAGAGGGTATTTGGTAATAAAATTTCACTCTAATTTAATTATATTTTTTCATCTTAATTTTTATCTTTTTCTGAAAAGTCAATAAAGTTTATAACTATTTTTTAAAAAGTTAACTCAACTCAAACTTAAAAATTTAAACTCAACTCAAATTTAACTCATTCACCAAACACCTTATAAATAACGTGATACTTAATGTGGCATTATTGCTCTACCAAGCCTTCAATCACATATTATCTATCATTATATTTGAAGCTTGATAGTCAACATGAAAACTAAGGGTCCGTTTGGTGAATGAGTTTGAGTTGAAAATTTTTGTTGACTTTTCAGAAAAGACAAAAACTTTTTCAGAAAAAGACAAAAACTGAAATGAAAAAGTACAGTTTGAGTTCGAACGCCAAACGAGGTCTAAGTTTTGTTTAGATAGATATTAAGTTCAAAGTGATTTTTACTTTTTTATTAGATATATATATATATATATATATATTTTTCTGGATAGAGTTCAAAGAGATGTTAAACTAAGACAAGATTACGATAGTACATATCCACGATATTTTCAAAATTTCCAATGAAATTTCTGTGTTTAAGGTACCAAATTATCTTTTAGGTAAAATATTTTTTCCTTTAACATATCAGGAAAATATCAAGAAATATTGTTAAAAACATCGATATCAATAATACGTAATGTAATTTTTACAAAAATATTAGGAAAAATCGAACATTTGGGTGGAAATTTCAGCTTAGAAATTTTTGAAATCATCATATATTATCTTTTCGAGCATCCTATAATTATATTGTAATAAAAAGATTAAAAAATAAAATAAAATAAAAGGCAACACATAAAAGTTGAGATATAGCGTGTTTGAATCTTAGAAGACTTCTTCTTGGTATTAAGATATATGAGATATAATATGTTTCTTAGATAAAAATTGTGTGTTTATGTATATTTTTTTATGTTTGTGCTATCCTAAAATACTAGACATACATTATAAAGAAAATTTTCATAACTTCTATAATTTTTTCCGATATTTTCACCAATAACGATAATACCTTCAAAATTTTCGTAAAATTGGACTATTGATATTTACACTGTTACCGGTATATTCATACTTGGACTAACTATTCTAGTGTTCAAGCAAGTAAGCTACCCAAAATCCGGAGACCAGCCTAGAAGTCCTAAAAGACAATGTTAATGTAACTCAAAGAGGTCAGCACTCAAAGCAATTAGAAAATGGAGCCTTTCTGAATAAGGGAAGCATTTCTCACATCACCAGGCAGGATGTGTCAACGATATTAATGAATCTCAAACGTCACGAATAAATATCATGCTAAGTATAGGAGAACCATGCTGACGTGATACACAAACACTTAAAAAATAACACATTATTATTAGTATTTATTTTTTATTTTGGGTTGAAAATTATAACGGATGGATATGGACTCGATGGCTGAATCTTTGCTGTGTCTAGATATTAACTAGAACAAATTTGCATTTGCAAAGTAGCGGGTGATTAAGGCTTGATCTTCTCCAAAAACTTGTCAGCTTCAATAAATCCAAGAGGTCCCAAAGACAAATACTTCATACATTTCCAGCTGTGCAATAACATAAATGAATTTAGCATTTCAAAGAAATAGGTTTTACGGCGGCAAAAGCATATGACACCGATGAAACTCCAACTAGCTTTTACCTCGGCGTGTAGGGCATTGCCTGACAATGAAGGTGTAAATGGTTGACACTGTTCATCGGTGGCTGGTGAAAGCCAAATCTGTCACGGGCGTGCAAGAAGATCACACTTAAATTTGAATCCATCGACATAATTAAATTGAAATGCTAAAATAACTTCAAAAGAAGTAAAATCAAATTAACAAAAAAAAAAAAAATAATAATAATAATAATAATTACTTTTGTCCTTTTTTCAATGGTTATCTAGATTATGTTGGAGTGCCTACTCTAATTCAAGGTTGTACACCATTCTTCATGTGTGATCAAGATAAGTTCACGACCACTAGTGGGTGTGGGACAAATATTGTTAGAACTACTAATTACCAATTTAATTGATTTAGATTTTTCATACAAGAGGAGACATCTCGAAATCATTTTTAACATATAAGACACAAATCCATAATACATCAACATGTAGTAAAGTCAAATATATGAAACTAAAGACAAGTTTCTAAAGAAGAAATGCTATTACATGCAAACGCATTTAGTGGAAGAAATATAATCAAACACCTTCTCAAGAAAACACAAGTACTCAAGGAGATGATTCCAAAAGAGAAATGTCAAGAACAAGGTAATGATACCTGTACTGGCATTGCGGTGCATCTCGGCGTAAAAGCGTTTGCCCCACTTCTAACATGTGACTTACTGTACAAAACGAAATGGAATATCAAATCGAGAATTATTGGCAAGATTCAAGAAGAAAGTAATTAAAAGAAAAGGTTCAAAACCAAAGATGATTTGTTTAAATCCAGTTACTTTTACCCAGAGAGTAGTCTTCAGTTTTCCTCTGAAGATCTCTAACAGTAGGAATGTGGGCCACAGGAATAACCAAGTAATGCCTAGAAAGAATAATCAAATTCAATTTGGGAGTTTAATATTCTAATGGCACAACAGTGAAGAACCAATATTGTAGGGCATACGGCATATCTTTGGATGTGCAAATATTCGTAAAAAACACTGCAATGAGGGGACAGTCATAGAAGAGAGACGAAGATTATCTCTAATCGGCAACACCGTAAGCACAAATGGTCAACTACAAAAGTTAATCCTCCTTTTCTACGTGTGTCTCTCTGTCTTCTACCCGCCTTTGTACTTGTTTTTGGGCATAACACAAGCATCTATTCACAAAAGGCTATAATAAGGTTAAGAAACATCCATCAAGCTTTAATCTTTAAACCATTATTAGGCTGATGGCACCTTTAGTTTGAGCAGCAACCATAGCCTCTCAGAACATCTGAAGTAGTTAAGATTGATTAGACCCAGTTAAACACGAAAAGCAGTTTACTTTAGTGAATATATGAGATGTCCATTAACCAAAATCCCTAGGGTCTAATTACTCCAATAAGCACAAAGAAGAGTTCAGAATAATTAATTCCTTCCTTCTTCACTTCATTGTTGGCTAGTCATGTAAATTTGTGAAACGTTGAAATGGAAAAATGAAAAAAGGTACAAAAATTTTGATGCAGATTTGAGAATGTAAGCAAGTGGGGTGTGGAATTCATGTAGCAAGCAAGATTGATGTTGGAACCTGAAAGCAGAAGGTCTAATGTCTGGAAAGGCAATGACTTTGTCATCCTGCAACACCACACCCCCATTTTCAAATTCAATCAATCAATTTGATTGGAGCCCAGAAAAAGAAAAAGAAAAAGAAAGAAGATAAATCAATTAGTGAGAATGACAGAGAGAAGAACATACAGAATAAAGAATAGTGGTGGAGGTGGATTTGGAGGCGATTTGGCAAAATATACAATCTGGCTCGAACTGTAAGGATGTTGCAGGTGCTGCTGCTGATGCCGCCATTGAAGGAATAGCTGAAGCTGGAGTCTTTATTATGTGAAAAGGAGGTTTCTTTTGGAGTTTGGAAGAAGGAAGCTTCTGAGGTTGCTTCGTTTTTACGTTTATAACCCCATAAATTATACATGACATGAGTGAGTGAGAGGGCTGGGCTGAGGCTCCTTTTTTGTGGGGGTGGCAACTGGGAAGTGGGAACCAACTCTGACCAACTTTTTTCCTACAACCCGGTACAATTAGCAACCCAAAGTTGTTTCCTTTTATTCAGTTACTTAAAACTTGAGATAAGAGTACAACTTAGAACAATAAAAAGCAAGCTCATTTGGGCCTGCAATTTTCACTCACTATTTGTTATTATTATTATTTTTTAAATCCTTTTAATATACCTGTATCTTAAAACTTTATCAAAATTAATACTGTGTTTTTTTTTTTTTTTTTGGGCAGAATAATGCCTTGTGTTTTGGAGTGTAACGTATTTATGCATCTGAAGTTTTAATTCATGTCTTTTCCAGTCCGAAGTTCATTTTCCGTTTAAGGAAATGACCAAAACACCCTTAAAAGGAAAGAGAGAGAAAAAACTAAAGCAATTTCAAATTTAAAAGAAAAAAAAAAAAAAAGAAGCCACCCTCAATTTCAGCAGATTTCTAGTTAGGTAGTAATTTCATAGAAATATGCAGAGAAAGAAGAAGTTGAATTTCCAAACATAAACCAAAAAGGCCATAATTAGCCTCCACATACTGACAAGCAGGCAGGTCAACAAGAAGAAGTAGAGGTTGAAGTAGAAGCCGAACCTGCAGTTCTTTGGTGTTGTCCACGAATAACTCAAATCCCCACCTCCTAATTCCTAAAGTCCTAAAAAGTCCTAAAAAGTGCTAAAGTCTACTTCTAAAAAGTGATTATTGTTATTATTTTTAGTAATTTGCTTCAAATCGCTGTGGTTTGGTTTGGTAGAATGGTGGGTTGGTTTTGAAGGGGACCGACAGCTGCGTGAAACACGAGATGTATTTATAGCCTACAGGATTTGCGAGATCCTCTTTGGTTCTTTTGTTTCTCTTTTTAATTTTTTGAAATTTCTTTTAGTTTTCTTTTTCTTCAAGGATATTTTTGTCTTTTTCCACTTAAAACAATCTCTTTGACTGTGTTTTTTTTTTTGGGTGGGGGTGGGGTAACTGAAGTAAGTAAATCCCCACACTCAAAACTCAAAACACTTGGTCGTTTGTATTCTTAGAGACAGAGAATCACTCTAATGCTCCTGCTCTCTGTGATTCGTCGTCGTATCCGGATCCTTGTCTCCCTTTCTCGCTTCGCCGCCGCAACCCGAAGCATGAGTTCCGGGTCGACTCAACGGATGTTCCAGCTCCGAGTTGACCCACTAACTGGCAACTCCGAGTGGGTGGTGATCGAAGAAGGAGGAGGAGAAGGAGAAGGAGAAGGAGAACATGGTCACCCTCCTTTTAAAAACAATAAAAACAACAAGTCCCTGTTGCTGTTGGGTACAACGTCGTACTTGGACATGCTCAATGACTCTCCCAGGAACCGAGCCTTCCGTCAAGCCATTGACAACACTCTCATCTCTCCTTCCCACGTTCTTGATATTGGGTAATGCAACCTTCTACTTTCATACCCATGGATTTCACCTTCTCATCCAATTCTCTTCTATTTTACAATTCTCTTCAATTTTCCTTGCTTTTTTTTTTTTCTTTTTCATTATATTTTTGGCACCAACCCACTGTGATGGGATGTGATGTCATACTTTATTTCTACAATTCATAATGCGCATACAAGTCTAATAATTTTAGTTATGTTGTACAAGTAATTTTGAATGGTTATATATATATATATATATATATATATATATTTAACTCTAAAGGGAACAAAAGCCAATCTGATTATTACAATTGGCTTAGAGGCAAAAAGAGTAGAATCAATGTTGTTACCCAGCACCCTTGGTATCTGTATAAACATTATGAGAATTGAAGGCCCTTAGTCTGGCTGATAATGGTATTAGAACTGTGGGGTGTGTGTGTGTGTGCGCGCGCGCTTGCAGTGCCGGAACTGGTTTGTTGTCAATGATGGCTGCCCGGGCAATGGGATCTGCAGCTTCAACATGTGGTGATAGTAAGCAGGGGGGGATGGTTACGGCATGCGAGTCTTATCTTCCAATGGTGAAGTTGATGAAGAAAGTTCTGCGCCTCAATGGCATGGAAAAGGCTGTTCATGTCATCAACAAGCGCTCTGATGAACTTAATGTTGGCGTCGATGTATCTTCCCGAGCAGATGTTCTTGTGAGTGATGCCCTATTCTTTTGCACGCACCTCAGATCAAGCATATTAATGACACCTTTTAGAATCATATGGGCCTTATTTGGTAGCAGGGATAGGTGAGGGGAGTATAAGTGTATGAATTTTAAGACTTACTGTTGTTTGTTTAGTCTAGCCCCGTAATGGATGATAATGCTTACTGAGACGTGAGAGTTTTGATGGGTTGAGGAAGAAATAACGTATTGTCATGTGTTAATTGAATTTTTTTTTTTTTTTTTTTGGGGGTGGGGGGAGTATGCATAGAGGTACTTTTTGATGTATGTGATGAGTTGACTAGTACAAAGTTTTCATGATTCAAATGGCCTCTTAACGATATTCTTAGAAACATTAGGCATTGTTACCAACATATCCTCCTGTTTTGGAAAATAAGAGTGTTTTGATTCTTTATTTTCTCCTTAGAAAAAAAAATCTTAATTCTCATATTTTTGTCTCATCTCAATTTATCTTTGCAGGTTAGTGAGATACTAGACTCAGAACTACTGGGTGAAGGGCTTATCCCTACTCTACAGCATGCACATGACATGCTGTTAGTAGAAAATCCGGTAACAATTCCATACAGAGCAACTACGTACGGTCAGGTGATTGAAAACATCTACTTTTCGTTTTCTGTTCTATTATATTGTATGTTTCCAGACTTCTATGAGGTCATCTTACTCTTTTTCCATTCCACAGTTGGTAGAATGTACATTCTTGTGGAGGCTTCATGATTTACACAATAATGAAGCACATGCATCCGATGGCCTTCATCTTGTTCCGACCGGATTTGATAATATTTTAGGTGTCAAGTCACAACAATATGCTTTCCATTGTGATGCAATAGAAAAAGAAATAAAACTAGTAAGTATATGATTTCATCGTCAACAATATTTCTCGCAATTTTAAAGTTGTTTTATTTCCTACTCAATTTAAAATTCATCCAGCTGTCAGAACCCTTCAAAATATTTGAATTTGATTTTTGGAAACGGCCAGACAGTCACGGAGAAACTGAGCTTTCCATGAGAGCGATTAATAATGGTCAAGTTCATGCTGTAATTTCATGGTAATTGTGGTGTATGCTATTTATTCTTTTCCTTTTTTGATACTTTTTATTCAAGTAAATTGGTTATCATAACTTTGGTACTGTAAGCCTGTTTGTACGCAGGTGGATACTTCAGATGGATCGCGAAGGAACTATTTTTTATTCCACTGCCCCAAGATGGATTAGTATGCCAACAAACAAAAGTGAGCTGTCGATACTTTTTTTTTTTTTATTTTATTTTTTTTATTTCTTAAATACACAGATAAGTTTTACTCTAGGGATTCTCAAATGAAAGTTGTGCAACCTAAGGCAAAAGTGTGTAAGATAAATTAATTGATTTATGAAATATTTTGAATTTTGAGGTCTTTCTTTCTTTTTTGGGTATGAATCTTCAAGTCTTGTTAATGTCGTACCAGGTTCAACTAGATTACTTAATGTTTTCACTTCCTCACCCTTGTTTCACTAGTATGTTTTCTCCTGAACCTTAATTTACACATTTTCAAAACTTGGAATTAATGGGTTATGTGATGTGTTTAATGTTTGCTGTCGGTGACAAAGCAATTTGATGGTTCGTCAGGTGATGAGGATTGGTGTGATCACTGGAAACAATGTGTCTGGTTTGTTCCGGGCCAAGGGATTCCCATATACAAGGATCAAGAGGTTCATTTGTGCGCTGTTCATGATGAAACCAGAATCTCTTATAATATCAACACACATTCACGAATTGATGCTATGATGTATGGCTTCGAGGGTGGGGATTTCCAGCTTGAACTATCACCTGAAAGAATCGCAATCTATGGAGACGGAGAATGGAGGAGTTTCACGTCAACAGTTATAAGAAATACGGTAAGTTCTATATGTTTCTTCCCCCATCACTATCTCACACACACACACACACACAAGTCCATGCGTTAACATGGAGAAACTTTGCCATTCTTGTATTCTGAATGCTCGTATCTTATCTAATTGACACTCTTGGTAAACTTTGCAGTTAAAGGGAAGAGTTGATCCATTATGCGTTGTTGCAGATGATAGTGTTTTCTTGACACTTCTCGTTGCACATCTTTCGCAGACGTCAAAGGTTATATCATTGTTTCCAGGGTTGCAGGGCAAGGGTGTACGATATATAGAAGCTGTTGCTGATGCAAATGGTATCTCTATGGATCGCATACAAGTTCTTGAGAAGAAGAGAACACTTTCGAGTATGCTTGATACACATCGGAAAAAGGTAGCTTCTCCTAATTCCGGAGCTGAACTTTGGTAATCTTAGTTTTCTATTCCACCATTACTTGAAGATTGTCAGGTCATTTTGATTTTGTGTCCACTTTTAGTTAATATTTTTGCTTCAATATATACTTACCCAACTTCGAGTTGTAGTTGACAAATTATCACCTGAATATGAAATGTTGTTCCTGTAGGTAGACTTGTTGATCGGAGAACCTTTTTATAGTGGAACTGAGGGCATGCTTCCATGGCAGAAATTGCGATTTTGGTACATCTCAAAATAGTGATTGCAGTTCTTCAAATAATTTCCCTTGTGACTTTTCTTGCCTTTTCTAAATCTCATCGGAGTTGGTTTGCTTTTTTCTTGTTTTGAACTGGGATAAAGGAAGGAAAAGACAATGCTCGGCTCTCTCCTCTCTGAAGCTGCACTAATAGTGCCTTGTAAAGGAATATTGAAGGCTTGTGCCATGTCTCTCCCAGTAAGTTCTGTTTCACCACTAAAAACAGAGAATGATTTTGGGAATTGTTTCTAAATATTGACTCAATGAATAAGGTATTACATGTAGACTAACTATTGGAAATACAAACCAGGAAATCGGGAAATTACAGCTATTCGACAGAGAAAACTTTCCTAATTACAGTAGTTGACTAATCCTATATTTACATAAATAGTACAGCTATCAAATCTCAATGATTTCGGCAATATCTCAGTCAAACATCCAATTTCCAACCCTTTGCATTACGATTGGCTTATCACCCATAGAAGAAAGATTTAGAAAGGCACTAAATGATCATAGTCAGTAGAATTTAAGTAACTTGGAGCTGTAACGTAATGTGCAGGATTTGTGGAATAGTCGTCGATGCTTGGATAAGATCGAAGGTTTTGATCACTCGGTTGTAAACACTACCTTAGGGGCATGTGGTGAAATACCTGCACATGAAGATGGTCCTTGTCTACCTTATTTTATCTGGCAGTCTGGAAAATATAAGGTTCCAGTCTAAATGTAGAGTTTTTTATTTTTAATTTTTTTTTATAATTAATGAGAAAACAGGTTTATTTGGAGGTAGATAGAATGATGATTTTGATGCCCTGTTTTGAAATTATTTCAGAAACTCAGTGATGTATTCACAATAATGGAGTTTGATTTCTCAAAACCAATAAGCCCATCAAGCGGAAGGAACCAGGTATCGGCAATTTCACCTTGAAATCTATCTAAGATTGTAAATGGTATTTTTCTTTGGCACACTAGGGAATTGGAATTCCTTTGTGTCAGTTTGGATAAAAATAGCTTCTTATGTTGGTAAATGAGTATTGGTAGTTCAACATCAACCAATACCACATTAGAGTCAGCGAACACTCCAAGCATGTTTCTTCTTTGGTTAATCATCGCTGGACAAATGTTTTGGACAGGTTGAATTTGTCGAGTCTGGGATGTGCCACGGATTTGCACTGTGGATTGACTGGCTGATGGATTCAGATAATTCCATGTTGTTATCTACAGGTCCAGGTATAGCTTTATTAAAATGGTACATTCATACTTCAGAAATTGCTGCTTGACCTTGTTCTAACTACCTAACTTTTTAACCTCGCTTGATTCTATTTTCTATTTAAAATAAAAACAAAAAAAAAAACAAAAAAAAATTGAGTTCAGATAAGAGACATTGGAAGCAAGGAGTAAAGCTTCTGGCAAAGCCTGTGGCGGTTGTAATTCCCGGATCATCGAGTCTCAGTGAATGTTGTCATGCAGTAATTGAGGCATCATTTGATCCCTCAAATGGAGAACTCCTCGTCAGACATGTTTTCTCATAGCAAATGCAAATGTTGTGAGACAAGGATGTTGCTTTCGGCTGGTTTCTTCCTAGTATCTGAGGTTTTTTTTTTTTGAAAACTCTCTGATGCATGGATTTTTTTGTTTAAATAAGTTATTTTAAGTTGATTTTCTATGGCAAGTATGTGCTATGTAAATCTTGTTAAGCAAAGTATTACGGAATATTAAAGAGAGACGCAACAATGTTGGTGTTATGTTCAAACTTGAAATAAGTTTTTTTTTGTTTTTTTAAATAATTAAGACAGAGAAAGGTATTTAGGGAGCACAGGGAAACTGTGGTTCTGTTATTGCATGGTTCATGATCAGATGGTAGAGTTGGTGGGCAATGTCTCTGTTTATTTGTCAACGTTTGTGCATTCTTGCTGTCTTCTCCTTTTACGAGTACAAACATTTACGATTCTGGAAGTCGGGCATTATGATTTGTATAATTTTTTTTTTTTTTTTTTTGAATGCTTGATAATTATAAATCTATGGCTGAAGTCACAGGTATGAATTGTTAAACTGTAGAGAAACCAAGGTGGGGTTGAGTTTTGATGGAAAGGTGGAAGTTTTCATCCAATCTGTTTGACAGGGACACATACACGGTGCTCTGGAGATCCATCACCACACCCAAAACAGAAATAGAGCTCTTCATTCTTCACTTACATGGAGCGCATGGTTATACCTTGTTTTCTTATAACACATATGGCACAAACATAATTTATTCCTCCAGCCAAAAAAAAAAAAAAAAAAAAAAAAAAACACACGCACACACACACACGCCCTATTCATTTACTCCTATTCAATCCTTTAAACCAAACTTGCCGTATGCCAATGCTTTAGGTTAAATACTTGTACATGGCAAGGCGAAAACCGAAACTAAATTGAACATGGATGCGCAGGAAAAGATCGATTCCCTTTTCTTTGGTTTCCTCATATCAGCGAGTTCTCGATGTCAATCACAAACCGGTACTTGACATCCTTTTTAATTAGCCTCTCCAGAGCTTCATTTGCATACTGAATTGGAATGACTTCTATATTTGGGTATATTCCCTTTGCAGCACAAAAATCCAGCATTTCTTGTGTCTCTTTCGTACCACCAACTCCGCTACCGGAAATGGTTTTCATTCCTGCAATATTATCAAGAAACATTAAGGTTATAAGTTTTTAACCCACCAAACAAACAAGAGAATAAATATAATAGAAATTTGAGAATGGAAATTTCCAGGTACCTATAAGAAGGCTTGCAGGACTCAGTTTGATTTCACTTGGGTATCCCACCAAGGCTAGAACTCCAGTACTCTTCAACAGTGACATGTACAGATCAAATGAATGATCACCAGACGCTGCGTCAACTATGAAGTCTAATGTATTTGCAAGGGCCTGCCCACATTGGTAAAAAAAAAAAAAAAAAAAAAAAAAAAAACCCATATCAAGACAACAAAACTGAAGAAAATGATAAAAAAATCAAGAACTTTGTTACGTAGATGAGATTGTGAGGAGCAAAAAGAGCTTTAAGCATATTATGTATTTACTTTCATCTGGTCATGGTCTGATGAGACAACAAACTTGTCTGCACCGAGAAGACTCAATGCTTGCTCTTTCTTGGAAGGGCTTGTACTGAAAACCGTAACGTTCAAACCAAAAGCTTTACCAAACTTCACAGCCATGTGACCAAGGCCACCAAGCCCAACGACTCCCAGAGACTTACCCGGTTGGTTCATCTTGTGGCGCATCATTGGAGAGTATACAGTAATCCCGGCACAAAGAAGAGGTGCTGCTGAAGCCAGTGGATAGTTGTCTGGAATTCTATAGCAATACCTGTTGGTGACGATGATCACAGTTTACTCTTTCAAGCCATAAAACACTTTCCAGAGGTAATTCCTTGAGAAACAAGCAATTATCAAACAAGGACAAGGGTATCTAGTATTAGGACGGACGTCATCCCATAAATGGAAGATCAGCCTACCTTTAAAGAAATCAGTAGTTTTATAGCCGTAAGGAAAGTAAAAGATAATGAATTTTTGGTAAACTGGTTACCCACTACAAACGAAAAACTATAAATCATACCCATAACTACACAATAAGCTCTTTAGTTTTTTCAATAGACGCTATCAAGCAATTCTTTTGCACGCCTCTCCTTAAACCCCATCGGTAGATTACCTGTTATGGACTAGAATGTAAGAGGAATAACCTCCTTTTGTAACTGTGCCATCGGCATCAACGCCATTAAAGGTGAAAAGGGCACCCTTTTCGCAGTAATTATCAAGGCCATCATTGCAAAACTGACAATCTCTGCAAGAGTCGACATAAGTTCCGACTCCAACATGGTCGCCAACTTTGAAGTGGTGAACACTAGAACCAACCGCTTTCACAACCCCAACAATCTCATGCCTGCATTACGCAATTGATCACTTAGAGATGTCTGCGCATATTGAGTTGAGGGATGGGAATTAGTATAAAAGCATAACAAATTAGAGATTGAGTGGTGATACCCGGGGACTACAGGGTACAAGGCATCTCCAAGTTTGTTTCTGGTCCAAACAACGTCAGCATAACAAACTCCACAGTGCGTAATCCTTACAGAAACGTCCTCAGTGCCTAAAGCCCTGAACAACGATAATAATCATATGCGCGGTTAACTCATATCATGTTAAACTTCAAAACTGAATTCAAATAGTGATATATATATATATATATGAAGTACCTGCGGCTGAATGTGTAAGGTGACAAAAGTCCAGAGGGATCTCTAGCTGCCCATCCGAGGCAATCTCCATTTGCTGCTATATTCTCCGAACTCATTATAAGCAGCTGATGATTAACTGCTTATTAACACCGAGAGACTAAATGTTACTTGAAAGACAAACGTACGTTTAAAATGAGGTTAAAAAGAACACCACCTTTTGTTTCAATTGTTGATGATCACCAACATATGAATGTACATTTATATATATATATATATATATATGAGAGTGTGACGCAAGCGCATACGTAGCTTGTATTGGCACAGTACGAAATTACTACATTCAACATTCAACATAAAGAATGAGATTAGAGTTCTAAATATATTATTAGAGTATTTAATTAATTGGGTAGATTATCAAATACAGACGCAATCGCAGTGACATGTTCAATCCTCAACCATCCTTACCTATGACCTACCTTCTACTTTCCTTTAAAAAAGTCAGATTTACGTTTCCACCCACTTCCACCCACCCACCCCCACAATACAATAAATTAAGGATACATGGGTAAACGACTATTTTTTAATTAAAAAAATGACCTATTGTAAATTTAAGAAAATGACCATTTTTTTTTAAATTATCAACCAGTAATTGACTGATTAATCATGGTTATTACTCAATTGTGATTAACTAATATTAATTTCATTATTAACTATGGTCAATTATTGACTAATTATGTAATTGATCATGATCAATCACTGATTAACAGTCATTTTTCTAAATATAAAAATTCAGCATTTTATTTAAATAAATAAGTATTTAAATTTTGCATATTTATCTAATTTTTTTTCAAAAAGGTATGGTAGAGTGCGAAACTTGGATTTGATTGAACTGATGAATATGGGATTTATAAAGCTTTCTAGAGCAGACACTACACTAATATCATCAGTGCAAAGATGCTTTTGAATCAAATAACCCAATGACATTTCTCTGCTTTTTGGTAAAATATTAGGGGAGAAAACGGATACAATAAACAAACGGTAACCTTTTTGAGTCATGAAGTATCCAATGAAACATTAACAAAGAATTTTTACATCGATGGCTTCTTTTTTCTTACAAATTTAAAAAAAAAAAAAAGAGAATTATATAAAACCCTCTTAATAAAGCATACTTCTAAAATATTAAATCACCTCAAAATCATATAAAATTAAGAAAGATTTAACAAGTTAAAACCGAATTTTACGAAAATTTGATAATTAAAAATTAAGTCCTATCAGTTTTTCATACCTTCTCCCGCAAAATATCTAAATATCTAGGGAAAAAGAGAGAGAGAGATTGAGCTGATTTTACTAACGTATGTAATTATTTATACCCTAAAAATTACTAGATAAGAAATGTGAATCCTAGTCCAACTCAAACTCTAAAAAACTTATGTACCGCATGCTTTATTTAAACCCTAAAAAAGAGTGTCAGTTAAGTAAAAATACCAACTCAAAATTAAAAGATCTCAAATTGAGATGGTGGCCTCCGGTATCATGTAGCTTTTATGTTCATTTGGATTGGTAGGATGAACAAACAAGAGAAAGGAAGAGCAGTAATTTCAGTAAATAATTTGAAGGAAAAGAATATTATAAGATTTTTTTGTTTCCCAATAAGTCATAATTTCATACAGTACGAAGAGAACATCATCAATATTCTTTTTTTCTTTGGTAATTAAGAAGGAAGGTAAGCATACCATCAAAAAAAAAAAAAAAAAAGGAGAAGGAGAAGAAGAAGAATAAAGAAAGAAAGGTAAGTGAGGATGCATTTCTTTTCAATTTGATGAGATCGAAGAAATTAAGCCTAATTTTTGATAAACACTGTCCCAAATTTCTATTTTAATGTGGACCGTAAATAAAAGAAAAAACTAGAGTCCATTTGCGGTGATCGTTACATCAAGACAAGAGTGTCACATAAAAGTGTGAAGAACCCAACAGTTAAAAAAAAAATTCCTAATTTCTTAACTTTCTGCGTCCTAGGAGAATTTTAACGTGTAAACCCCCAAGAAAAAAAAAAAAAAAAAAAACGGTTTAGCAGTTCAAATTCTCCAAATATTGAATAAAGAACAACTAGAAGCCTTGGAACAGAAATAACAGTAAATAGAAGGCAGCTCTTTTAAAGTTTATACCATGAACATAGATGGTTCTTTTGTTTCACTTTTTGAGACAGAAAAGATACACACCAATGCAACGAAACATATTTTTTTTAAGACCTCATCAAATACAACATTCCAGGACAGAGTATGATAATAATTATATGTGAAAGGCAAAAAAAATTAGGTGATAATCTAGATGTGGCACCTCAAAGGCATTTCAAACATGCAAAAATTGCAAGAGGTAACCCAAGTCTCTGTGAATCTATTAAGTATCAGATATTGTATTTTAAATTCTTTGACCTTCTTGCGGTATTAGCAACTCCCCGTAATCATCAACCACCACCTGAAACAAACCTGGGATTAGCCTATAAAACCTTAAATCAGCAGCATACTTTTTGTTTCAAAAAAACATCTTTGGTTTTTCTCCTCTAAACTAAGAAAGAAGCTGCCACTACTGATGCACATAAAGTAATGGTAATAAAATGTCATATAGAGGTCTCCTCCTTGCTCTATTTTTCCTTGGTTTTACCTTTGCACAAGTTTCATTAAACAGTTTTGCATCATTTTTGGCTCTTATTCTAATATATTTTTGTCCTGCTTTTTTGGAGGTGCGTTTATTTATTTAAAAAAAAAAAAAAGAGTGGTACCTCATATCTCCTTCCACCATATGTATACTCGACGTACAACCGCTTAGGTTGTCCAGGGCAAGGATCACAGAAACCCATGATACCTGACTTCTTTACACCTTCGTGAAGCTGCACCAAGGAACCAAAATTCAGAGAAGAATTATGTCAACTCCAAGGTACAATTGTTCTCCAGCTCTATGTATTCAAGATTTGAATGAACTGGAATACTGGCATGTCAACCAAAAGAATAGCTTTGCAAAAACTATTTCGGAAACATCCATATCATACTTGTTTTAATTTCTCAAGCTAAGAACATAGTGACTTGCAACACAAGTTAAAGAAGGTCAAGGATTCTTACTATTGATGATGACATCAAGATTTGCACATTAGAAGCATACCCACAAACATTTGGATAACCTATTCTATGGCTACTTTTTTGACACTTAGAGAAGATCCAAATCTAAAGCAGAAACAGAAACAAAACTATTATACCTTGAGCTGCCCTGAATCATTGACCAGAAAATTAAGAGGCAATGTCACATCAATGGTTTGCAAAGCTGATTCGTCATTTGCTTCTATAGGTTCATCTAACTTCTTCAAAGCTTTACTATTCCCATAGATTGCTTTGGTAATTACCAGTCCACCTCTCTCTAATTGCCTAGCCTTTTTCCTATTGGCTACATTTTGTAGTAACTGCTGAGCTTTCTCTGCCGCTGCTCTTGCCTCTCGAACCTACAAAATGAAACGACCAAAAGAAGGGGCAAATAAAACGATCAAGACTTCAATAAATTCCCGACCATGACAGCCACCGTACCTGTGCAGAAGTTTTTTCCATATTCTCCAAAGCCTTTTGCTTCTCCCTCTTCCGGTAATAAGGTTTGAAAAAGAATTTCTGCAACCCACGTATAAGAATTATTTGATTTCCCACCTCAAGTTATTAATCTTATTTCCGGATCACAGAAAATACAACAGGAAAGTGGTGATACAGGATCTTTCTGGAGAAACTAATGGAAGACTAAATGTGAATCCCCTTACCGCACTTGCAACTTTATTTTAAATCTCAATGCTTCTCTTTTGGATTTATTTATCCAACGGAGAATCCATCTTACAAAAGTCTGTCTTGGCCATTGAAGGGATTAAAAAGAAGGAAAAAAGAGAAAGGAAGGGAAGTTGTCTTTCTTTGGATCCAAGAAGAGCAACTAAAGTTATTTAAAGAAGTTTCAGTAAGAACTAGCACTACACGCTACGTTTCTACCTAAAGTATGATCAGATTACGTTGTTTTGGCACTTCCCTCTTGCGTAGTAATTCTTGAGCTACCATGTTTGGGATTTAAGATCACTAAAACTTTTGTTTTGCATCCGCGAGAGAGAGAGAGAGAGAGAGAGAGAGAGAGAGAGAGGGAAAACAACAGATGATCTCAGTCTTCAGATTCAATAGAGGAAAGATGAAGCCCAGCTGTATGCTTGATGAGGATGTTTAACGGAAACTTTATACTCCTTTCTAAGGACTATGTTATGTTTCAACTATACCCAGTTCCAAATACAAAATTTTAATTAGAAGGTCTAAGGGAAGAAGGGAAAGATGGCAAATTTAACATTTCAGTTGACATCTTGGTAAAAGCTTTATCTTATCCAGAAAAAAATTGGCATTCACACTGCTATAGGGATTAGTCAGAAATATTGTCGCCTAGATAAACCACCTTGAGTAAAAAGTAAACCGATGCTGGAATCATGAAAGCTCCAGTTGCAAACATAGGATTTAAACGCCTGCTTAGTAGGATCTGCAAACAAGAACCTCAACAATTAGTCAAAACAGATCGAAAGATACTAAGAAAGATGCTGGCTCATGAAGACGCATCACAAAATCTTAAAGAGTGATAAATCAGCTCCATGAACTTGAACCCTGTAAAGAGAGACAGAGAGAGAAAAGAGATCAATCTTACAGGAATAATTAGTTTTTGGCCCCCCCGGTGAAATTCAAATTTCCAAAAGATACCCTGCACAGTAAAAAATATCAGTGTTCCTATGAATCTTAAACTGTTATACTTCTCAAATAACTATTTATCATTACAATGGAGGAAAAAGCAAACAATTACCGCTGCAAATGAAGAAAATATCTTGTATCTATTTTCCTTATTACGTTACAGACATACCACATCAAATGAGTAAGAGAAGAGATGATCAAGAAGAGGAAAGAGAAATATAATGAACCAAAGTATTGGAACAGTGATGTTTCCGTAAATAGCTTACATATCCATGAAATCAAACAAACTCTTCACCCTTGTCTCCAGAAACCAAAATTTTCACCATATTGTTGCAAATTAAGCTAACGTGTACATATCAAGATCACCAATCAACCAATTTTCTGCTTGCATTACCTGAATCCCTATTGAATACAACATTCGGACAGTGCTGAAATTAGATAACTTCCTTCCTCCGCCAACTTCAATCTCAAGATTGGTGCTGCAAAATAATGTTGACAAGAGAATATTACCACCTTAATAACTGATTATACTAGGAAAAAACAACCACATCATATGGATCGGTTACATCCATGACAAACAGTTGCATAAAAGCTTGTAAATTAAATTACTATCTGCAGTGTGAATACCTCCCGATTTTGCCAGCAACACGGCCATGGGACTTTGACGAAAAGCGGTGAGTATACTGAGCTGACGCACCAAAAGAACCTGTGCCAAGCTGCAGCAGTCGAACATGATTGGTAAGGGATAAAATGAATCTGTAGTAGATGGTTGAATGCAAGGGCCATTCAGTAAGAGAGGAAAAATGAAAATAAACTTCATAGCAATGTGAGCATAACAGTAGGACGATGAGTGGAATATAGGAAGAAGTAGAAGAATAATAAACAACAGATTGAAGTAGAAAAACTCTGCATGAGTGTTATTCTAAGCAAGTGTCAATTATACAAAATTGTAATATACCTTTACTTCTCCAGCAGCGGACATGTTCTCTGCTTTCTTTTGCCATCCAACTGAAATAGATGATTCTGGGCCTAAACCAAGTTGTATCTGTCAAGAAGCAGGAGCCCCAAAGAAAAGCATATAGCATTAGTAGCCAAAACAAATCCTTTGAAGTTATCTTTTACAGCTTGTATTCATCCTTTTGTTAATTTTACAGTTAAAGTTGCTAAGCTTTCACACAGCCCCTTTCTAGTAGTCATACAATTTCTACACAGCAGAAAGCTACTTATTTTGTACATGAAAGCTAGTACATCCGTGAAACTGATAGAATAAATCGTATTAAAAATTGCATACAAACATGGTGCATATCACATTCTCTCAATCAACCATGCTCTTGCTGTTGATACTAAATGGCAGAGAAAAGAACAAAAACTAAGTGAAGTGTAGAAATCCGGAAGTTACTGCCGTAATTCTAGGATTAGCTGTTGTGTATTATTAGGTTGATTTGTTTCCTTAAATAAAGGGGTACTGATTGTTTCCCTTATTAGTTAGGTTTCCTGTTTTATTTCTTCCTTATTTACAGGAAGGGTTGTTGCTTATTTTTCTGTATATAAACCGTGTACTCTTATTCATAAGATATAGAAGAGAATTTTTTCAGAAGCATTCTCAGTTTCTTCATGGTATCAGAGCCGCCTCTGAACCTTTAAAATTTTTTCCGATGACCAAGTACGGAATGGCCACGGAAAAACAAAACTCTTCTATGTCAGAAGTCACTTCCAGCTCTGGAATTCCGGTCAACAACAATCCTGGAGGGGCAGACGGTGTTTCTCTTCAAATCACAGGTCACAAGTTGAATGGGAATAATTATCTCCAATGGTCACAATCAGTTTTGATGTATATATGTGGAAAAGGGAAGGATGATTATCTCACCGGCGAAGTAGCGACTCCAAAAGCCGAGGACCCACAGTTCAAAACCTGGAAGATCGAAAACAGCATGGTTATGTCATGGCTGGTTAATTCCATGACAAATGAGATTGGCGAGAATTTCTTGCTGTATGGCACCGCTCATGAAATCTGGGAGGCAGCGAGGGAATTTTACTCAAGCAAGGAGAATACCTCTGAGATTTTTGAGATTGAAACTCACCTTCAAGATCTCCGACAAGGGGATTCTTCCGTCACCCAATACTACAACCTTCTTACCCGTCATTGGCAGCGTTTGGATGTGTTTGAAAACCATCAATGGGGCTGTGCAGGAGATGCTATCAAATACCGAGAGATTGTTGAGAAGAAAAGAATTTTTAAATTCTTGATGGGACTCAATAAAAATCTCGATGAGGTTCGAGGGCGCATACTAGGCATGAAACCATTGCCGAATATTAGGGAAGCATTTTCTGAGGTTCGTCGAGAAGAGAGTCGGAAGAAAGTGATGCTAGGAGAATTCACTGCTGCTCCTATCACCGAAAATTCTGCCCTAGCTGCCCGAGGAGTCCAGCCCAACAACAGTGATAACCGGCAAAAGAAAAGACCATGGTGTGATCATTGCCGGAAAACAGGTCACACACGAGACAATTGCTGGAAAATTCATGGGAAGCCTGCTGATTGGAAGCCATCAAGGTCTGCAAGTGCTGATTGGAAGCCATCTCCTGACAAAGAAAGCCGTGGAAACCATGTTTCCATTGATGAAGAGAGTTCAACAACCAACCCCAGTCCTTTCAGCAAGGATCAACTAGAAGCCCTGCAGAGGATGTTTACCCAACAGAATTCGGTCAGCAATACAATTGGAACCGGAAGTTTGGCACACAAAGGTAATTACTTGAATGCTCTCACTGTAAAATCTAAAAAGACAGGTCCTTGGATTGTAGATTCGGGTGCGTCCGACCATATGACAGGAGATGCCTCCCTATTCCACACCTATAATCCGTGCCGAGAAAATCTTACAGTGAAAATAGCTGATGGATCTCTATCTAAAGTGGTTGGAACAGGTTCTATTGCTCTTTCAAAGGACCTAACCATTACTTCTGTGCTTCATGTTCCTAATTTGGATTGCAACCTATTATCAGTGAGCAAACTTACTCAAGAACATAATTGTATTGCTAAATTTTCCTCGGATCTGTGTGAATTTCAGGATTTGGATTCGGGGAGGACGATTGGCAATGCTAAGGTGTGCTCGGGACTATTTCTTCTGAAGGTTGATGAATCTCCTAGAAGACAAACTCATAATGCAGTTTGTGTTGAGTCAAATAGTAAGTCCAATAAAAGTCATGTTTCATTTGAAAATTCCAATAAAGATAGTGTAATCATGTTATGGCACTATCGTCTAGGTCATCCAAATTTTGTGTATCTTCAAAAATTGCTTCCATCATTGTTCAATAATAAAAATCCAAAAAGTTTCCAATGTGAAGTATGTCAATTTTCAAAGCATGTTCGTAATTCTTATTACAGTCTACCTTATAAGGCATCTCATCCTTTTTCAATGATCCATAGTGATGTATGGGGACCATCCAGAACAAAAAATGTTACAGGCACTAGGTGGTTTGTATCATTTGTAGATGATCACTCTAGGATAACATGGGTATTTCTTATGAGAGAAAAGTCAGAAGTCGGGCAAATTTTCAGAAACTTTAACACTATGATTCAAACTCAATTTCAAACAAAAATACAAGTGTTAAAAACCGACAATGCAAAAGAATATTTTGAGACAATTCTGGGGGGTTATCTTGAGAGTCAGGGAATTGTACATCAGAGTTCCTGCGTCGACACACCCCAACAAAATGGGATCG
The DNA here is from genome assembly GCA_038430175.1 of Ficus hirta. Taxonomy (NCBI): domain Eukaryota; kingdom Viridiplantae; phylum Streptophyta; class Magnoliopsida; order Rosales; family Moraceae; genus Ficus; species Ficus hirta. The sequence goes on from CM076586.1 coordinate 19,385,182, forward strand.
CAGAACGGAAAAACAGACACCTCCTAGAAGTTGCCCGGTCTCTCATGTTCACAACTCATGTTCCCAAATTTTTCTGGGGGGAAGCAGTCTTAACAGCCACTTATCTAATAAATAGGATGCCTTCTCGAGTCCTACACTTCCAAACACCGAGTCAAGTTTTCTCTCACTCATTTCCCAATAACCGTATCCTTTCCACTCTACCCATGAGAGTTTTTGGTTGTACTGTGTTCGTCCATATACATGCCCAACATAGAGGTAAACTTGATCCAAAAGCTCACAAATGCATCTTCGTTGGGTACTCTTCAACTCAAAAAGGGTATAAATGCTATTCTCCAACCACAAGAAAATTCTACAACTCCATGGATGTTTCCTTCTTCGAAACCAAACCCTATTACCAATCTGATATTCAGGGGGAGAATTTTACTCAAGAATATCAGCTTTGGAATATTGATAGATTGGATTCATCCTCTCTTTCCATCCCTTCTAATCCAAGGTCAGTAGAGTCATCTCCTACTCCTATCATCCCAATTGAGTCCGAGTCTTTGGTCATCCAGCCTGTGTCTCAGCCTGTCGTTCAAACAATCATTCCTCAAACACAACCTGCAGATTCCACTGAGTTACGTGTCTATTCTAGGAGAAACAAACCTCAAGAAGGAAAGGAAACGCAGGCACCTGATCAGAACCATGAATCCAATCTGAATCTGGAACCTCAAAGTTCACCAGGTAACACTAGTCCTATTGATGATTCTGCTCCTGTCGATGTATCTATTGATGATAGGCCTATTGCCATAAGGAAAGGCAAAAGGTCTTGCACTGATCATTCCATTTCCAACTTTATATCATATGGAGGACTATCACCTTGTTACCATACTTTTGTTAGCAGTCTTGACAAAGTACAGGTTCCGAGTTCAATACATGAAGCCCTTAGAGTACCAGAGTGGAAAGCGGCTGTCTGGGAAGAAATTAATGCTCTAGAAAAGAATGGGACTTGGACTATATCTGAGCTACCATCGGGAAAACGTCCTGTGGGATGCAAGTGGATTTTCACCGTCAAACACAATGCAGATGGGAGTGTCAATAGGTTTAAAGCACGGCTCGTAGCTAAGGGATTCACACAGTCTTACGGAATTGATTACCAAGAGACCTTTGCCCCTGTAGCAAAACTTAATACTGTTCGGGTATTACTCTCACTTGCCTCCAACCTAGACTGGCCATTGTATCAGCTGGATGTGAAGAATGCTTTCCTCAATGGGGATTTGGAAGAAGAAGTTTACATGGAGATACCCCCTGGCATGGATACTCAAGCCACCACCAACAAGGTATGCAAACTCAGGAAATCTTTATATGGGCTCAAGCAGTCACCAAGAGCATGGTTTGACAGATTCACCAGAGCAGTTAAGAAAGTTGGGTATATCCAGTGTCAAGCAGATCACACGATGTTTGTCAAGCACTCATCCACAGGAAGAAAGGCAATTCTTATTGTGTATGTCGACGACATCATTCTAACAGGAGATCACGATGAAGAAATACTTCAACTGAAACGCTTTCTTGCCGAGGAATTTGAGATCAAAGACCTAGGCAATCTCAAATACTTTCTTGGTATGGAGGTAGCACGGTCGAAAAGAGGAATTGTGGTGTCTCAACGAAAGTACGTGTTAGACCTGTTGAAGGAAACAGGTATGCTTGGGTGCAAACCAGCAGACACACCCATGGATTCAAATTCGAAGCTCGGAAATGACAACAGTGGACCAGTTGACAAAGGGAGGTATCAAAGACTGGTTGGGAAACTTATTTATTTGTCACATACCAGGCCTGACATCAGCTTTGCAGTCAGTGTAGTAAGCCAATTCATGAACAACCCATCAGAGGAGCACATGGAGGCAGTCTACAGGATCTTGAGGTATCTGAAGATGACTCCAGGCCAAGGATTGTTCTTCAAAAAGACGGAGAAAAAGGGGATTGAGATATTCACTGATGCAGATTGGGCTGGTTCTGTGATGGACAGACGATCTACTTCGGGTTATTGCACGTATGTCTGGGGTAATCTAGTTACATGGAGGAGTAAAAAGCAATCAGTTGTGTCTCGAAGCAGCGCGGAAGCAGAATTTAGGGCACTATCGCTTGGTATCTGTGAAGGAATATGGCTGAAACGGGTACTCTATGAGCTAAGGATTCCGGTTGAAGGTTCCATGAAGATGTTCTGTGATAATCAGTCCACGATCAGCATAGCAAAGAATCCGGTGCATCATGACAGGACAAAGCATGTAGAGATTGATAGACACTTTGTCAAAGAGAAGATAGAAGCAGACATCATATCTCTACAGTATATCCCAACAAACCAACAGATTGCAGACATCTTAACTAAGGCCGTGCCCAGAAAGATATTTGAAGACCTCAACTCCAAGCTAGGTTTACTCAACATTTACAACCTAGCTTGAGGGGGAGTGTAGAAATCCGGAAGTTACTGCCGTAATTCTAGGATTAGCTGTTGTGTATTATTAGGTTGATTTGTTTCCTTAAATAAAGGGGTACTGATTGTTTCCCTTATTAGTTAGGTTTCCTGTTTTATTTCTTCCTTATTTACAGGAAGGGTTGTTGCTTATTTTTCTGTATATAAACCGTGTACTCTTATTCATAAGATATAGAAGAGAATTTTTTCAGAAGCATTCTCAGTTTCTTCATGAAGTAAAAGCCAAAAAAAGGCATACATTTCCCGTTGCATTATCAGACAGTTGGCGAGTCCATGTATTAGTGAGATTCAATGAACCATCTCTCAAAGACATTGCAAGCGCCATTGTAGCTGTTGAGTGTAAAGTTAGGTGGCTGGAAACAGGATCGAACAAGTAAGAACAAGTTGATTGGACCATCTACTGATAATCAAATTGAGGTTTGCAAAATAAATGAGCCTACCGCGTTGATTGGACTCCAACGAGTGCGTGTAAACCAGCTGAAGCCATTAATTCAATGGAGGAAACCGAAGAAATCTGATGCCTAAAGACGGCGGTGGCAGCCCCACCGCCGGCGTTGCCATTGACTTCCAAGTTTCCAGCGATTGCGAGAGTATTGCGCTTTGAAATCTGAGATTGAACTTCGCTTCTCATAGCCATGCTGATAGTTTTTATGCACATTTAACATGCGGGAATTTCAGAATGGAAAACAGCAGGCATTGTCTTAATGAAAACAGACCTATATCTCTATCAGACGAACTACGATTTCAATATTACTAGTTCTACGTTAATGTCCAGTTTTCCAGTATATTTGTGGCATAACCCGGGTAAGTCAGGTTGATTAATTTCTACTACTCCAGACTATTCCTTCATGATTGAATGGTGTGTGTGTGTATATCGATGCAAAGTTCAAAACTTTAAAGCGATAAAACCCAAAAACAGAAACGGAAGAGAAAACATACACACACACACATACATACATACATACCCTCTCATGAAGCCATCGGCGTAGAGAAACTGGGGGACGGACATGCTAAGGAGGATGGTTCCAGAAGGTCTGAAATGAGAAGAAAGCTTGTCCTGCTCCTTCCTTCGTCTGAGTCTGTCAAGCTCCTCCTTAATCTCATCGGCTTTATTGAGCTTGGGACCCAGCTCCAAGCCAGAGGTGAGACCTTCCATTCCATAAATGTCGTAAATTTGCCTCTTGTTCTCGTCTGTTAGTATCTCGTAAGCTTCGCATATGCGTTGGAAGTTCTCTGTTGCTATGTCCTTCATCTGCAACATTAATGGAATCCCCATAAATAAAAATAAAAAATTTACATGGAAATTTCGTATCTTGAATGAAAATCTTAAAAAAATAAAATATAAAATATAAAAAAGGAGAAAGAAATACATGAGGAGGTTGGTATTTGTCGGGGTGATAGACTTGAGCCCATTGGCGATAGGCTTTGCGGATTTCTTCGTCAGAGGCTTCGGGAGATATGTGCAGCAGAGCGTATAGCTCCTTCTTCGGAGGTCCTTCCTCCTCCTCCTCCATCTTCTTCTTCTTCTTCTTCTTCTTCTTCTTCTGAGTTTTTTTTTTTTTTTTAATTTCTTTCTTTCTTTCTAGGGTTTTGCAGAGATTTCCATTTATTTATCTATTTTATTTATTAATTTTGGGGGGTCCGGCAAATTTGAGTTTGGGACTGTTGAGAGTTGAGTGGGGAGTTTGGGGGGTTTCAGCCTTTTAGGCTTTGTCTCGACCCTTTTGACCTGAGGGACTAGGGTGTTTTTGACGTTTGCATTTTCTCTGTTAATATTTAATAATTAAAATTTTTTTTGTAAAATAAATAATTATAAAAAGAAAGGCTGTGGTAGAACTCTATTGAGAGTAACTATTGTAGAGTTTATTTTTAGACTGTTTAAATATAATCTATTGGCTAAAATTATGTATGTGTATGGTAACTACGGTACACTCCAACTCATTGTATCGTAGACTAAAAAATTTAAAAAAAATCTAAAAAAAGGTCACTATTTACTCGTCATTCTTCCCCTCCCTCCCCGGCCTTCCACCATGTAGCAGGAGGTCCGTCGCCAGTGCAGTCAGCAAAGCCACTTCTTTAGCGACGAGGAGAGAGGAACTTGACATCACGAGCGACTCTGCAAGCAACCGTCGAGATATCTGTTATCCGACTACGTCTTCGTCTTCTCCAACGAGATCTCCATCGTCTCCTGCACCGCAGCGCGATCGTGATCTCCACGACAAAGATGACGTCACGCGACTGTAGAATTGAGAGGAAATCATAATCGCAATTCAAATCACCTCTGATCTCATGGTCGTCGGCCTCCTCTACGACGGGTTTAGGTTAGGATGTCCTTCGACCACCAAATCACTCGTTGAAGAGTGCCCGACGAGATCGCAATCATTCTCATGAGATCCACCTCTTTGAGGAACCGTCAGATAAGTGCTCGCCATGGTTGTTGGCGAGGAGAGAGATTTGTGCTCATGAGAGAGGCAAAGAAAAAGCCGGCAATGAGAAAGACGCTGTGAGGAGAAAGAGATAGAGGGGGGGAAAAAAAGAAGCAAAATATCAAATTATCTTAATATCCAGATCAAATACTTTCATCTCAAAATAACTACTTTATCTCACCATTCATAACAAATGAACAGCAATTATCAACCATTAGATGGAGACATATGAGTAGTTACTCCAAAAGAGTATGTACCACAAATTCTCCCAATTAAAAATTATAACAACCGACATTTTGGGAAAATATGTGGTAAAGCTCATCTGAGAGGTACTATGATAGAGCTTTTTTTTTTTTTTTTTTTTTTAACAGTTAGATATTGAATCCAATGATAGGGATTTAAGAGTTGCACAAAAGGCTACTGCATATGACCATAGCCTATTATCCATTAAAAATTCAGAAATGGGCTTGAAGCCTTCTTTGATGTCAAGCTAAGGTCGTTGCCGCCTCCCATTGCCGTCCCCATCACCAGTGTCTTCCCGTTGTCATCACCGTCACTGTTACCATGCATATGCTCTCTCTCACCGGTGTTGTCCCGTCATTGGTTATTGCTATCGCCAACCTCCCTCTAAGGACGGCTAGTCTCAATGACAAGAATGGCCGGATCGTGGGTCAAGAATCACGGGCGATTGCAATGACCGAACCAGGTGGCAAACGTTGGGCCTTTTCCAGTTCACAGTTCACTGAAGAAGCTCAAGTCGACAACCTACGGCTCTCTTCCCAACAACAATCTGCCATCTCCTCAACCACTGTCACCGCCCACCACTACCCACCATAGCTCTTCTTCTCCCTCATCTCTCCAACCCAACTTTACTTTCTCCCCTCTTCCTTCCTTCTCCCTCTCACTCCCAAACTCTCCTCCAAACCCCACAAACCGAGGAAGCCCTATCTCTCTCCCAGAGACCACGCCTTGCTTCTCCAACTCCGGCACTGCGATTTGCCAATCATCTCGGACTCCAACTTCGACTTCGCAATTTCATCGTGTTCTTCGACTCCGGTTTTGGCTCCGACTCCGCTTATCTGTTCAGAAGATCCAACAAAGTTTTTTTTGGGGGGGGGGGGGGGGGATGTCTTAGAAAAAGATGATTGTGTATGGTCAAGTGTATACTAAGATTCGGTACATCTTATCCTACAATCATCCAATTCATTGCCCCTTTTGTTATTGATTAGTCACTATGGTTGTGTCCCTAAAAAGGGATTTATCACAGCTGTTCCCCATACCTGATATGTATGTCTAGTTTTTGCTTTATTTAATTATTATTTATTATTTATTTTTTGTGCTGAAAATGGTTTTTATTTACTTGATGATGGAAACTAGGGGTGACAATTCGTGTTATGTGTCGGGTTTATGTCATGTTAGAGCCGTGTCGATTTTTTTCTTCCCCAACCCGAACACAACTCATGACATAAAAACGACTTCAAACCGCGACACGAACCCGTAACGGGTTAACACGACACGAACCGAACTTAACCCGTGACACGAAATTGACCCGCGACACGAACTGAACCCGTCACACGAACTGAACCTGTGACACGAACTGTAACCTGCAACACGAATTTGATCCGAATTGAACCCGCAACTCGAATTGGGCCCAAATTGAACCTGCAATTAATATGAATTTGACACAAAAACTAATTCAATTTAAGCAAATTATATCCCAAATTCATAAAAAACCTAGAAGAATAATAATTTACCTTCAACAAAAACATACCATTGACAAAACAATAAGTTTTAAGGATTGTTTTCAATAGAAAATCATAAAATTAAACTTCCAACTCAAGTGCAAAGTTCACAATCATAGTTAGGCAAAGTCCTATTACAAACATCTTAATAAAGTCCACAAATCCAAACATAAACATAAAAAAAGTCTAAATTCAAACAACATAATACCAACAAAATACCGAGTTCTAGTAGGCAATGGAGGAGGCTAGGTAGAACAAATGGGGAGCCGGCTTCTAATCATCTAAAGGTAAAGTAAAAAGGATCTAGGGTTTTTTTAAAAAGCATATCAAACTTTTTTTGGGTTGGACCCGGGTTGTGCTCGGGTCACCTGAAATTGACCCGAAAATTGCCCCAAAATTGACACGGAATTGACATGAAATTGACACGACATTTGTCCTGAAATTGACACAGAAAAAAATAGGTCGTGTTCGGGTTCTACGGTCCAACCCGAACACGACCCGTTTTTACCAGTGTCAATTTCGGGTCACCCGAATTTGACCCATCCCCTATTTTTCCCAACCCGAACCAACGAAATTCGTGTCGTTTTCGAATCGTGTCATTGTGTCGCGACCCGTATTTCCAGCCCTAATGGAAACTTTAAATTTTCATCACGTAATTTATTGTCGTACAAGTAAAATAGTCACCCTTCCCTTCCTTTTCAAAATCAATGCATGGAAATTAGGACTGTGCATGGGTGGGTTTAGCGGGTGGCAGATAGATTAGTAGATAACGATTTTTTCAAAATCCCAAACCAGCTCCGCCCACCATATGTAGGTTGGGCGAGTTGGTGGCGGTTGGGGGTGGGTGGGGGCGTATAGTATGGTGGGTGAGTAGAGAATTATAAAAATAATTTTGTAATTTTTTTATTCTCCTTTTATTTTTTTTATTTTTTATTTTTACCGAAATAAGTTTGGAACTTCAATTCAATTGTCGAACATGCTATAATGTTAAGCTTGGAGAGACGGAAACAAAAAAAAAAGAGTAAGATTGATTCTAATTACAAACACAATATCTAAATAACAACAATAACAATAATACTAATAATAATAATAATAATAATCAAATCCAAAAAACAATTAAACTACTAGTAACTTCGTCAAAGAGTCTTATTCTCTTATTTAGAGCTGGGAATTTGGGCCGGGCCAAAAGGGCCAGCCCGCGGCCCGTACTTTAAGCCCGGCCTGCATTCTATGAGCCTGGTAAAAGCACGGCCCTATAGTAAGAGGCGGGCTGGGCTCTCCTTTTAAGCCCGGCAGGCCGGGCCGGCCCGACTCGAATATTTAAGCCCGATGGGTCGGCCCGCCCCGCCCGTTATTTAAAAAAATAAAAAAATAATTAAAAAATTTATGCATATAAAAAAAATAAAATAAACAATAAAAAATAATAATTTATGTAAATTATTTTCATTAAAAAATAATTTTTCTTATATATATATATATAACAATATAAAAGAAAATAAAAAATAAAAATTTATATATATTATTTTTATTAAAAAATAATTTTTCATAGTAAAATTGTAAATATGAATTAAGATTGTACTATTTTTTCTTTACTGAGGTTTTATCCCAATAGGTTTTACTTAATAAAGTTTTTAATGAGGCAATCATGACATCAATAAAAATTTAAATTTAAATTTTATATTTTCTTTTTTGTATCCTTATTTTTTAATAAAATTTATAATTTCTATTATGTGCTTAATTTATTTTTCAATTTAATAATATTTAATCAAAAATAACTACTAAGCAAACACTGATAAATAATTATAATCTTAAACAACTAAAATTAAAAGTTTAATTATAATATTAAGTTAACTAATTAACTAATATTATAATTATTAAGTACTAACTAAGTAATTATAATATAAATATAAATATAAAAATTAATAGAAATAGTATAATAAATTTTTTTTAACAAAGTACAAAATTTTTTATTTTTTATCTAAGATAAAATATTAAGATAATTTATTAAATTATCAAAAATATATAAATTTATTCAAAAATTACAAATAAAAAATAAAATTAAATAAAAAATTAAAAAATTGGGCTAGGCCCGGCCCGGCCCGCTCTAAGGCCGCGGGCCGGGCTGGGCTTATCTTTCAAAAATTCGGGCTGGCCCGACTCGAATTTTTGAAATAGTCCATTGAGACCGGCTGGGTGGTCCGAATTCTCAGCTCTACTCTTATTAAAGGAAAAAAAATTATTACTAATTAAAAAATGACAGGTGGGCGGGTTGAATCTGCAAGTCAAAAAGTGAAACCCGTATCTGCCCATAAGTGATGACGGGTGGGTAGAAAACTCGCCCAAGACAAACGGGTGATGATGTGGACCCATTCAAACGGGTGGGACGGGTGGAGCCGATATCGTTACAAGCAAATCTAGTCACAACCGGATGTCAAGATATGCGGAATATCGGCTAGCTATTAACATATGTATTGGAGAAATGGAAGAATGCCCTTAAAAAGAGTATAAACTATTAAGATTTTACATCAATTAAGATGAGACTCTTCTATTATTTTTCTTCCCTCCTTTAAGAGTTAAACGAAAGAGAAACATTTTTTTATGTAAGAGATCAGTCTCAAAACTAAAGATGGAGTCATGGAGATTGAAAAGGTAATTTGTCAACCAAAAATTACACTGAAGACGACAAAGGAAAGGGACAAAATCAGTAAACATAATCAAACTTTTTCTTTGAAGTTACATACTCTAGTTTTTTTTTTCCTTTCCCTTTTTTTTTAATTTTTTTTTTATATTTTTGTCCTTTTCAATTTGATTTTAAAGAAAAAATAATATATGAATTTAAGAGTATTTCAAGAGTGGTATGAAGATAGATCTGCATCCCTCTAGTTATCACAAGAAAAATCTCAACAATATGATTGAGGAGTCTACCAATTGACCCTATTCATGTCCACGACACAAACAGGTAGGTCCATTCAATTGAAGAGAAATTTTAGGTTGAATTGTAGGATTGCTCTTTAAAAAGGATATTTTTGAATTATTTTCTCAGTTATAATAGTTTCAATTTTGACCTCTAATTAGATAAATATAAAAGATCTAAAAATCCAAACAAACATATCTATTTAAACACAATCCTTTAATTTAATTTAATTTGTTTTTTGAAAGATTAGCGCCACAAATTTTCAAATTTGAGATTTCTGTTGCATTAATAAACTTGATCAGAGTGAAAGAAATTAGAATCACAAATATGTTGCTAAATCTCCTTCTTCTGTTTAAAAGAACGAGTGTCTCCTTCATTCATGCTCTTTTTCCTTTTCCCCTCAGTTACCCTGTCTTCTCTCCTGCTATTTTCTCTGAACAACGTCTTTCGTGCTAATCAATCATCATCATTATCTTCATCTTTTCCTGGGTTTGCTCGTATTTTTTTTTTTTTTTTTTGTGTGTGTGCGTTTCTCTCTCTTCCCCTATCTCTCCCGCTTTGCGTTCTCTCTCTCCCCCATTTTGTTTGCATCCTCTTCTTCTCTTTGTTCGACCCTGATTGAGATTCGTTAGGCTAGTTCTGTGGCTCGTATCTTCTGTTGCTTCAGTTGCTATTGCTTTAGATGCCTTCATTAATCACTATGGTGAGTTTTTCTGTTTTTTTTTTTTCTTTCTCCTTTATTTCACATGCATACATACATATGGGTTGAGGCTAATTTCTGTGTGATTAATCTCTCTAATTTCATTTCTTACTGATCTTCTTAAGAATGTCTTCTCCTATATTTCACACGCATACCTACATATGGATCGGGTCTAATTTCTCTAATTTCATTTCTCATTGTCTTCTAAAAGAATGTCTTCTCATTTCTTCCCCCCCCCCCCCCCCCCCCCCCCCCGGACCCCTTTCAAACTCTGTTCATTAGGCTGAAGTTCCTAGATGATTAAAGCCAACAATATTCCCTCATTATATGGAAAGGCAACATTCTTTTCATTCCAAGTCCATTTTGGGATTGATCTCTGATGAGGTGGATTCATAATAACCGGAAGATCATTCAAACAAAGGTACTGATTTCCTGATTCAACATTGCATCTCTCACTCTCTGTGTTATTTAGCTACTCATTAAAATAGATGAAATTGGAAAAAAAAAAAAAAAAAAAAAAGTTAGTGGTTTAATTTTGATCATGTCTGTTGATAAAACCACTCTAATTAGGTCCTTTTTGGGGAAAGAGAATTCGAATAAATGTTACTTTCTTCCATCCAGGGATTTTCAAGCTGCCTTATTTTAAGGTTGAAGTCACCGAAACTTGCTTAACAAAATGGATGGCACATTGTAAACAGTATAGTGAAGAAATACTTGATGCTTTGCTACACAAGGAAAGGCCAAAAACGAAGCTGCCGAAGAGGTCATAAGGAAATACAAGAGGGTAATCATTTTGACATTGAACTAGAAATCTGTAATTTTTTTCCCATTGGTTAAGCGGAACTGTTTGACATTAGTAGTGCGGAGCACTATTTGTAATGATGAGTGGTTCTTATGCGCATGAGTCAAGGCACGGTACTTAGCATGCGTGAACTGTAGCACCGAACTTCAGTGATGCCGATATCATTTTCCCATTTTTCTTCCTCTCCTGACTGTATTCTCTCTGTAGCTTTATTTAATGCATTTCTTAAACTCTATTTTTTTTAATCTCTTATCTGTCTGTCCTTTCTCTGTTTCTCCATTGGAAACTTTTGCAAGGAAATATTATGGAACAAAGGTTTTTCAAGGTCAAATATGTTGGGCACAACTAGATTAGAGCGATGGTTAGGAGGGAAGGGGGGGTTGGGGGGGGGGGGGGGGGGGCGCGCTCGGAGAGTAATTTGATTCTATCCGTACACTTCGACAAACCTTTACTTTACTGCTTTTGCAGTATATGATACTCAAGTGTAGAAGTTAAATGCTTTTTTCCGTAAGAAAAAAGATGTTAACAAATCAAGTCTTGTGTTTAACAGGGGGACAAAACTACTTTTGATAGTCAGAGAGGAGCCGTAGAACTGCCTGAAAGCTTTGTTCTATTTAGATTGAATCTTGATATACTTAAGTGGATATTTATCAGCTCTTAAAGATCTATAATCACACAGAAGGTTCTCATTCTACTTGGTTATATCGCTTGCTATCTATGCATTTAAACATGCATTTAAGTTCATTTGTTTTGTACGGTCAAATGCTTTGTTGTGCTTGTATGTGTTGTATCCCTTGTGGGGTGTGCTCGGTGAAGTATTATGATCTCTTTATCTATCAATATTATTACTTTTGGTTCTTGGGTTGTGATGTTATTTTATAGATTACCACGTTTGCTAGTGCTCTATGAGTGTTCCTTTTACCCAAAAAAACAAAAGAAATAAATTAATAAATAAACCAAGATACTCGATTATACAGATTCAAGTCAAATTTCTATCTTTAGTATAATACCTTATTTATCCTATTTTACTTGGTGGTTTATTCGAACTTTCCATCCTAAGTAATTCCATATCAGATGATTGATTTGATTCTGTAATTGCCTTTGAGTTTCTGAATGGAAGTCTAAGTGTATAACTATATATTAATTCTATTTAGAGCATACATGTTCTGTTGTTTTGGCGGTAGTATTGATGATTTGGACAAATTTTGTTTCATTCATTATATCAGTTTCCTGTATAACGAGGTTATAGTCTTTCTGGTAAATTCATGGTGCTCTTTTCTAAAAATGTGGTGAAATTGTACTGTAGCTTTTATTTGGTGGTTGGACATCTGTGAATGCACCAATTCCTTGGAAGGAGGTAGAAGCCAAATTGTCTGCTCTTAATGTTGGTGTTTCGTTTCTCGAGCACGGCTATGTAATCCTTAGGCACAAACGTTCTGCCTTTTAGATATTGGGGATTGGTGCAAATCTACCGATGATGCTTATTGGCTTATTGCTTTTCTCAGGTACTATTTCATTTAGCTCTTTGTTTTGTCTTTATGGTTTTAGGAATAAAATTGAAAGCAAAAATAGAACCTCCTATCAGTATATTACAATTAGTTAATCCAATACTTGTGGAGCTACCAAATATTGTAAATCACCAATTAATTGGAATGCTATATTTGAACTTGCTTCGCTTATCGGTTTTATTAACTACTGTCATATTTAGTCCTATTATTTGAACTAATCATTTATGCTGCCATAAATAGGTTGCATTTATGAAGTTTAGAATTCACATTTTATAGTATGTTCTGGTTTGTCTTATAAGAAACTTAATTAGAAATGTAGGATTGTTGGAATCTTTAAGCATTCTAAATGTGAACCAATAAGTGATTTTGGTTGAATGGGAAAAAAAGGAGAAAGCATGAATGGATGTTTGGATATGGCAAAAGGAGAACATACGTATGCAAAAAAGGAAAAAAAAAAAAAGAAAAAGAAAAAAAAGAGAGAGTGGTGGACTTGATATGACCAATGATAGTATTGGCCTAAATTTGAGCTCTGATTAACGAACATAATGATAATTTGAATGGTGTTCATGGGTGTTAGTACAGAGGAGATGGAGTCATAAAAAAAAAAAATAAATAAAGCAGCTGATTCACAAAGGAATCATGCGAATGCTGTCAAACAAAAAATGAGAAGGAATAAAACATGTATTATATTGGATGTTAAAAATGAGTGAATGATGGGTAAATAAGCATTAATGGAGGAAGTGCATATAAAAGGAAAGAAATTGGGACAATGGATTGTGATCCAAGTGATGGATGTAGCAGTTCAGCTATTAGAATATCTGTTGTAGTTTATAAGCATGGTATTTGTAAATGGATATTTGTGTGTGAGGTACCTTAACTATCTATTTTATGATTTTATATCAGTCAAGTCTTAGTAATTTGCTTTCTTTGAACATGTTTTTGTCATGATATTGATTGTTTCTGGTAGTGAGAGAATTGATCAAATGGATGGAACTGTGCTTGGTAAGAAGGAGGGAATGATAGATCACCTACGTAAGGGAACTGGGGAAAGAAGGAGAGATCATTTCTCTTCTATGTGTAGTATGAAATCCCTCTTTATAATCTTTCTAATTTGTGAGAGATCAAAATTGGGGTATTTTGAAGGATTTTTGAGTCCTTTACCTTCCTATTTTCTCTAGAGTCCAAACAGCCAATGAATGCTAAGAACCTGGTGATCTATGTGTAACTTTGCTTTTTTACACAATAGGGTGTTAAAGTGTGAGAGAGAATTGCTCAAGCTAAACAAGGGAGTGTAAGCAACTCATCCCAGTTGATAGCCCTCTAGCTTTTCTGCTGCTATTATTTCTATGACGTAGAGCTTGAATCATAGATCGTTTAGTTTGTTCTGACTGAATGATAGCTACACTAACTAAATAGATTTGGGATCTTTTTAAAAGCATACTCATACCGTCAATTATCTAGCATCCTTTAGAGATATTCTTGATTTTTCAATTTATGAAACACATAGTGTGATACTCAGCTTGATCAGAGAGTTTATAGTGCTACTACTACATCTCAAGTTTGATTCGATGTGGATTGACATGATGCGTCTACTAAGAGCTTTCTTGATAGGAGAGAAAAGTGGAAGGAATGGGAATAGTGGAAGGATTTTATTTTCAATGGTTATTATTGTTTAGAGTAGAAAGAAGAGAGATGGATTGATTGAGGGATTTCCTTCAAAGAACCACAGTTAGTCTCTCCTATTATGAAGAGATTATAAAATGTAACTGATACTATACACAATAAGAGAAAGGTCACCTTTCTCTTTTTCTCTCTTATCAAACAAAGCCTTAGAAACCAAGTCTTTCACTGTATTAGGAAAATATCAGTTAATTAGATATACATGCATAAACCTTCTATGTTTATATGCTTGTTAATAATATTTTTTTAGATTTAAAAGAAGTGGAAATATCAGGTGTTACAATTTTATACTAAAAGAAATATTCTTTGCAAAAGTATTGTAGTATATATATGTGTTTATATCTTTGCTAATTATTTGGTTTTTTTAAACATAATTATTGAGTTCTTTTTTTTTTTTTTAGGGGAAGTTATTTAGTTCTTTTGAATTTTGTAATTTAAGATTTAGCTTCCGCATTATTATTTTCAGGATTGCTTGTTGCTTTTGTCATTGACCTTGATTTAAAATGAATATTGTTCTTTGTTTGTGTTAATCAATTTAGCTCTTTCAATATCAAAATTTGTGTTGTTTAATTAGAACAATGACATATATTCTTGCCATCATCTAACAAGTGCATGAACGACCTCTTTCAAAATAAATTAGCTTGTCTTGCCTTTATCCGTTGTTGTTCTTTTAGCATTTTTAAATCCTATCATTCTCATTTGTTTTGCCTCGCTCTATTTTTAATTTCGTAACTCACTCTATTTTTTATTTTTGTTTCAGGTTGCTCCTAATAGTAATCACAACTCATTTTGTTTTTTGTAATCCCCTAAGTTAATTCTTTTTATTTTGTGTTTAAAATCTTTTGAAAATAATTAAGGTCGTCTGAACTATGTAAGTTTTATTTTATTTTATTTTTTTTTTGTTCTCGTTGTACTCACTCCAAGAAATCATTCACTAATTTATGTTTTAACTTTTATTTTTCCTCTAGAAATCTACGTTTAATTTGATGAAACTTACTAATTATTTTTTCATTTATTAATTTACTTATCTTTTTAGTTTTTTAGTTCACAAATAGTCAATTCAATACTCGGGAGTTTAAAAACCTTATTCATTAGATAAATTTAAATAGAGATAGATCTCATACTTTCTAAAGAAAATTAATAAAATATGATACTTCTAATTTTGTCTTCTTTCATCATCTTTTTTTTTTTTTTTTTTTTGTGTGCTTCTGTTGAATTCTTTTCCCAAATGTATTTTTGTCTAAACTTTTTTTTTTCCCGACAACCCTCTTAATTACTATTTTTTTAATACCTCATAATTAATTTCTCATTTAATTTACCAATTTTTTTAGAATATGTATGGCATGTGCGGAGCACGTACTGTCACTAGTGAATAAAGATAAATTAAAGATGTGGTATACTAGCTACCTAATTTTCTGTATTTTTATACATTTTCTTTGGGTGCATGACACGAGGCATATGACCTTTTTTAGTGGCATTTTCATAAAAATGACAAAAAAAAAAAAAAAAATTTCAATGGTTGTATTCAAGTAAATCACATACTTAACCTAATTTGAAATACTGAAACTATCGTATCATATATTTATTGGTGAATTTTATTCTTGAGGACAATGAATTCAATGATACGATGACAAAATTGAAGAAGAATTAGACCAGATTAAATGGCTTATCTATAACTATATATAGAAAGCACAATGCGTTTTATTGTGTAAAGCATTTTTGTATAAAATGGTTCGTTTTGGATGAAAATGTTGATTCGTTATTTATTTATTTTTTTATTTTGACCTTGTTTTTTTTAACAATTTAGTCTTTTTTTTTTAGTCCTTTGATTTTCTTTTTATTTATTTATTTATTTTGGCCTAATTTTTTTTTATTTTTTTTACAATTTAGTCCTTTTTTGTATTTGATGAAAATGTTTTATATTTACTTTTTAGTCCTTCAATTTTCTTTTTATTATGGCCCAATTGTTTTTTTTACAATTTAATCCTTTTCTATATTGGTCAATTTTTTTTCATTTTAGTCATTTTATCCTTTTTTTTTTTTGTATTTTTTCATGCCTCTTTTTTTTTTTAGGTTTCTTTTTTTATTATTATTATTTTTTATTTTTTGTGAGTCTGTTTTTTAAATTTATATTAAATTTTATATATGTAGATAAAATTTTTCAAACACATCTAATATGTGCATAGCACATGCTTATATTAGTAATAATATAAGTGGCGACTTAATTCCCGAGGGTCCAAGCCACGGCCACCCTTGAACTTGATGGCTCCAGTCAAGCTGGCCTTATTTATTTATTTATTTATGTATGTTGAAGACTTTAATTCCCCCTAGAGGCTAGATGGACACCTAAGCGAAGCGACTTATCAAACCATGAAGATGGAGGAGATAATAAGGGATCGAGAGAGAGAGAGAGAGAGAGAGAGAGAGAGCATAAAAAATGTGAATCAATAAACATGAATCAAAAGTGGAGAAAAATAAAGAAAACAAAAGTAAAATGAGAGGAAATCAATTGAAAAATCACTTGCCTTAACGAATTAGGCCATTTATTATAAACTTCAATTGACCAAAAAAGAAAAAAAAAAATCCCCTTAAAATGAGATTGGGAAATTCGAACTTTATATTTATATTATAATAGAGAGTTAAGTTTAAAATTATTAATAGATTATATGCAATCATAATAAATATATATATATATTATCAAAATAAAGAATTAAAAACATGCCATTCACTACAATTTCACTTTTTTTTTTTTCCATTCTTTGGTAGATTTTTTTTTCTAAACTTTTCCATTAAAAGTAAGGGATTTAAAACTAAACGACCTTTTTTTTAATAAATTTTTAAATGAATGGCTCAAGTTTTTAAAATTAGTTAAAAAACCAAAGTTTTTAAAAATGAGTTAAAAGGTCTTTTCTCTCTCATAATGGTTAATTAATTTTATAAATAGTCAATCACTGATTGATCATATTATATAGTTAATCAGATTATTAGTTAATCATTGATTGACTATTGATAAATAATTAATTGAGTATCGGTCAATTATTGATTAAGATTGACTATAAATCCATAATATAACTCACAAATTTTTATATTCAATCATCGATTGGCCCATAGTTAATCATTGATTAACCAAAAACAATATTATAAATTTTCCGATCAATCAGTTATTAACTTTGATAAATTACTGATTTACCATTAAAAAAAATTAAATGACAATAAAAAAAAACCAATCCATTCTCTCCCTCTCTCTCTTCCTCTCTCTCACTGCTTTTCTCACACACGATCTTGGCTCCGTCATGGTGTGGCTTTGTCGCAGTGGAGAAGATGACAGTGGAGGCGGTGGAGAGGCGGCACTAGCATGGGCGACGAACTGGGAGTTCGTGTGGCTCCGATTGGATGATCAGATCAGGAGTGGGAGATCAAATTAGATGGCTCCGATTTTGCCGATCTAAGGTCGCTCGTGAAGCTTTGACGAGAACTGGGCTGTGCGACGACGAGATGACGGTGGCTTGTGTGGAGATCCGCCATGGAAGCATGATCAGAGCTAGAAGGTCACGAGATTGGAGCATCTCCCACCAATGCGTTCTCCTCCCAGACGCCGTCAACGTGAAGATCTGGTCAATGGTCGCCGGTTTTTTTCGCTGTCATGGAAGCTTTGTTGCAGAGAGAGAGGAGAGAGAGATAGCGGAGGTGTTTGAGAAAAATAAAAATTAATTAAATAAAACATATACATTAAGTCATTTAACTAAATTAAAAAAAATTTAGCTATCTATTATATTATGTAATAAATATAGGTCACCCAACCTAATTTTTCTTAAAAAAGAAATAGAAGAAGAAGAAGAAATAAAATTTGTACAAGACGATATGATAAGAAAAGTATCTAGTTTTGAATTATTAGATTTTAGAGAGAAAAAAATAAATAGCAGTTTTCAAAACATAATTAAAATAAATAATAGATTTTTAAAATGTTGGTAGGAAATAGAAAATTTATTAAGCAAATATCATATTTAGAATATACACAAATTTTCTTACTATATGTTATCACGATATAATTTGATGTTGATAATTCTTTTATTCGGCTTGAACAATAGTGTATGTGCTTTAGTCCTAGTTTAATATATATATATATATATATATATATTCTGTTTTTCTTTAAGATGTAGGAGATAATATATGTACATTATCTTAATTGAGCATTGATATTGAATGCCTTGGGGCTACGTACAAAAGTAATTAATGTTTTATTTGACATTCAAATTTAATTTTAATTAAATTGTATTTTTTTATTTTTATTTTTATATTTTTTTAAATAATTAATAAAATTTATAATTAAATTTTTAAAAGATCATCTAATTTTAATTTAAAAATTTTATCTCTAACCGACGAACCAAACATAAATTAAAAAAGAAAAAACGAATCTACATATGCGTACAAAATCAAGCATATATCACTATTCATTGATATTTGAAATAACATAAAGAAGGAAACACTCTGCAAAGTATACCTAACATCGGTGAGATGAGAAACTTCGAGGAAATTTCCTTCACCTATGAAAATCGGCCCAACAACTGGATCAATCATCATGCATAATTGCGCTGAAAAGCCAAATATATTCCAACTCAATACCTCTATAAATATATATATATATATATATCTGTACAAAAATTTCTCCACATATATATATTTTACATATAATGCACATCGCCTAAATAATATATATATATATATATATATCTTCTTGTGTATAAGCTCTCTGAAATAATAAGTTCAGTGATAGATATTGATCTTAATTGATTATAACCATCCTATAACTTTGAGGCATTTTAATTATTATATCTATAACGAATCAATAGATTAAGTAGTACATTAATTCATCATTGTTTAAACAACTAAAATTATCATGACATTTGGAGAGTTAGCGCGTTTTTTTGATGTAACTGATTTACAATTAATAAAAATGTTTATCTTTTGAGAGCACATATATTCGTTTAACTTTTTAGAAAATGTGATTGATCTAAAGGTGGATATCCTCAATGATGTACATCGTATTCCACCAATCAAAGTGCATATTAAAGGTTATTTTTTTTTTAATCATTTTGAAGATTAATTAAAGTAGATAATATTTTAATTTTCTGTATTAGCAATATTATTAAAAAAAGGATTAGTGTAAAGCAGTTGGAAAAGTACATATTCGGATTGATAAAATATGTATTAATTAAGAGCAAAATATATATATATATATATATTTATGTAGAAAGAGAATACGTTTCAAAATATCTCCAGTCTAGAAACGGACAAATATGTCCACATCATGGGGGAAGCACGACGTACATAAACATAATGAAGATGGGTAATTCTGTCAACACAACAAAATGAAGAGCCCCAAAATCATGATAAATATGAAGGGCTGCAGTGCCGTGTGTAAATAAAATGAATAAATAAATAAATAGATGTATATAGTTGGAGAGTAAGTAATCAGTGTTAGAAGGAGATCGATCGGTGATCAGTAGCTCGATCTGCAGAGAGTGAGGAATTGAGGAATTGAGGAATAGAGAGAGAGAGAGAGAGAGAGAGAGTTGCAGAGAGTGAGGAATTGAGGAATTGAGGAATAGAGAGAGAGAGAGAGAGAGAGTTGCAGAGAGTGAGGAATTGAGGAATTGAGAGAGAGAGAGAGAGAGAGAGAGAGAGAGATGGTGATTCACATGGCGTTGGTGGGAGTGGCGAAGGCGAAGGCGATGGTAATGACGATGAGCTCGCAGGGACAGAGGCCGATGGTGGCGGTAGGGGGACTGCTATTCCCTTTCCTGCTGAAGCTGTCCTTCAGCCTTGAGCTTGTCCGAAAAACCTACTGCGATCTTCTCTATTCTTCAAGGCTCTTCGTCTTCCAGCTCACTCACATAGCCGCCGGAGATCATCATCATAACACCAACAGCAGCAACTCCCGATTCGTGAGGGCAGTGCGGTTGGTGTACGAGAGGCTCACCCACTTCAGATGGTCTCAATCTCCTCCTTTCAATTTGCTGTCGTCATCTCCCCATGATCAGGAGAGTGCCCTTCACACCCTTTCAATGCTTGCTCTTTAATTCAAATTTCATCTTTTATCCAAAATATTAATAATAACTACTTGTCATCTTCCTCTTAATTCTCTCTCTCTCTCTTTTTTTTTCTTTTTTTTTTTCCTGTTAGATTAATGGGAGATCTTAACGCCATCAACATATGTCAAAATTAAAAGATTTCATGTCATAATTATTAATTATTAAGTGCTGATGCTGATAGATTAATATGCATATGTATTATTATTATTATTATTATATGAAACGTAATTAGTAGCACTGGAACTAGAATTGTTTATATACGAGATCGCGATTAGGCTTTGCAGTTGCAGAGAGTTCAAATCATGATCACATTTGATTGTATCTTTTCCACCATATATATATATATATATATATATATATAGCTACTACCCAAATTAACCTTAATTAAATTAAAGTAGCTAGCTAGCAAATTAACTTTCCTATCGATAATTAACGAGCTAGATTGGTAATATTACCGGTTTCAAGAGCTATGTACCACTCAAACTACTTTAATTTAAGGTGTTAGATTAACATGAAATACTAAACAAGCTTGCTTGCATGCAAGAAATATTTGGAACCGGTCTCTTATAAGACATAAGAGAACAATTAGTAGATCATGTTAGTTAACTATATATAAACTGTAAGGGCTGTCGCTGATAGATCGATATATATACAATATGTATGTATGTATGTATGTATGTATGATTAATAAGTAGCACAAGAACGGTCCAAGGAAGTACGAGATCAATAAGGCCTTGTAGAGAGTTCAAAGTATGATCATTTGAGTCTAGCTAATAGCCTACTACCTAAATTAATTTGCTAGCTAATTAACCCAGCTACCGATCGATAGTCGATGAGCTAGAATGTTGGTAAAATCTGCGTTAGATATATAAGTCTAGCTGCCCTAGCTAAAATTACTCAGATTCTGATTTAAGTATATGTTTAGTTTACATCAAAGATAAAGAGAAAGTGAGTTGTCATTTTTTTCTCCCTCAAATTAATCATGTGTTTACTTATAAAATGGAAAATGTGAATTTATTAAACACACACAATATAAGAAAGAAATAATTTTATAAATACCCCTGAACTATATACCCTACTTCACTTAATTTGCCTCCTAAATTATCAAAACCGTTTGTTGTGCCCCCTAATATATGTAAAATCATTCAAATTATCTCTTTCAATTATGTTTATCTATTTAACAGATTACTATCGTGGCACACCATTAAAGATTAAATAAATATATTTTAAAATTTAAATCCTAATTATAAAAATAAATCTTAATTTGTTTTTTTTTCTCCTCTCTTCTCTCTTTCTAAACAAAATTGTGCAGAAACTTTCCATGTCTAAAGGCCTCAAAAGTAGAAGTACATGGTGTATTTGCAGATTTATGTAATTTCAATTCGCTTTCTGTCGACTTTTTTCTTCTACTTATTTTGTTTTTCTTCTCAAAAGAATTTCAAGAATTTAAAGCTGTATTAAAGTCCAGAAAATAAAAAAGAGCAAATTCGAAAGCCAAAAACCGAGAAAGAAACTATGGCAATACTAATGGAGATGAAGACAACCTATCGCATAGCCATCAAATGAGGGAGGCTCAGGGATACCTAATTCTAGAGGCCTCAAAAATAGAAATCCATTGTGTAAAGAAGCCATTGCCAAACTCCCCACAAGAACTCATTAGCAAAAAACCCTTCCACAAGAACGCTCCCGGCTATGCTCAAATACAACCAAGTGCCAAATAATAGAGGCAAAGCCAAGAAGTTTCTCTCACGGTTTTGTTAGGGAGTAATTGGCCTACAAAGTCCTGAACTATTTCAAAGGTGACCGTTTGGTCCCCTTTTTTTTTGGCTGAGATAAGCCTAAACTCATATTTTCTTAGCCATTACAGTCATTTCTGTCAAACTCCGTTAAATTTCTAACGGAATCTTGCTCAAATAATCATTTTTATAATAAAAAGATACCTATAAATCTCCCAAAAGTCTCCCTCCCTCTCTCTCTAGGTCCCTCTACCCTGGCGACGATCTGGGTTTCGGGACTCCCCCCCCCCCCCCCACGCGATATGGGTTTTGCCTCCCCTATTGCCCCGCGATTTGGTTTTGCACTCCCCCCCCCCCCCCCCCCCCGCCCGCCTGCCCGCCCCCAATTTCGAAAACCCTAATTTATCAAAATTTTGGGGAAAACCCTCCCAATTTAGCTCAAATTCCCTTCAAATCTATTTTGGATTGGAGATTACCTATTTGACCTTCAAAAAACATGAAGCATGCTTCTCACGTGACCAATCCGTTAGTTTTTTGATGGAAAGGACTGTAATGGTCAAGAAAATAGGAGTTTAGCTTTATCTTAATTAGTAAAAACAAAAAGGGATTAATCCGCCACATTTGAAAGAGTTCAAGGAGTATTTAGGCCAATTACTTTTTTTTAGGAGATTTACAGTGTAGAGAGAAGAGGAGAGAGAGAAAAACTTACTTTTTAATTTTTTTTTATATTTGGATTTCAATTTTAAAATATATTTATTCAGTCTTTTTAAAGTTTGTCATATCAGTATTCCATTAAATAGATGAACAGAAGTAGATAAAAGGGGCAGTTTGAATGATTTTACATAGATCAGGGGGTACAATAAATGGTTTTGATAATTCGGGGGGCAAAGTGAAATATAATACATAGTCTAAGAGGCACTCGTAAAATTAATCCTATAAGAAATGAAGAAGGAAAATTTTAATATAATCCTTACATCTCTCATGGCATTGATTCCTTATCAAAGTGAGTAAATATTAAATTTACTTATATACCCTTTACAAGTTTTTACGTTCTGATGTTTTTTTTATTATGTATAAAGATATTTTAGTAATTACATTAATAAAATTAATATTACTAAGGTTAGTTAACACTACGAAAGAAATAAAATTATTTTTCTTTATACCATCTAATAGGCAAGTAAACATTAAAAAGAGAATTAATGATCCTTATTCCTATTCTTTTACTTTACATTTCAATTCCAGTACCTTTCCCATTACATTACTTTACAATTTGATAGCGTGCCCTAAGTACATGCATATACAAAGTCAGAATTTTTTATTAGGTGACTAATAAATAATGAATAATTAAGATATTATTATGACAGATATATTTATGTTTAAGGAGGTTACTATGGAATTTTATAAAAAAAATTATATAGGATTTTTGGGAAAAAAAAAAAAAAGGAAGAGGAGAAAAGTTGAGGGGAGTTAAGCCTACCTAATTGTTCATTGGCTCCGATATATTAATTCAAACAGATATGAGGTTAAGATCCACTTGATACTATATATATAATGCCTCATCAAACTGAAAAATAAAAACATAAGCTGCATATATATAATATCAGGACAGGATGTTAACTAGATCTTCAAGGGAACCATATATTCTGATGAAATTGGAATTAATATTTATGCATCTAATACATTCATGGAGTACGTATCGGCATAGACATATATATATATATATATATATATTATATTATATGTTAGTGAAGAGTTTACTTTTGTTGTGCGAGTTTCTAACTTTCAATCTCTAAGCAGGATATATACACCAGCTACTTTGTTCTATATACATTAATGTGAAATACTAAACAAGCTTTATTAGCTAGCTGGCGGAAAACTTTTCGTACATGCTGTTCAGTAGATAACATGTAGACATTTAACTTCGTCTTTCAGTGCCCACCCCACAAGAGAGAAGAGAAAAAAAAAGGAAGAGGATCATCATATATATGATATTCTGTGTAATTGACAACTAGCTGACCCAACCATTAGCAGGATGCTCCAGCTAATTAGCACTACATATGTATGACCTTTTCACTTGACAAATTTGTAACGGCATCCTATGCATATGTATTAATGTAATGTAATGTAATGTGATTCACCTTTAAGCTAGTCCTTCAAACTAGTTATTTAGAAGATTACTACTTTTAACTTCATTTGAATGTCTTTTTTGAATTCATTCCAAGAGTAGATCAATTGTTGTTTTTTGTTTATTTTTTATTATTTATATTAAATAACTAGTTTGACGTGTGCGGAATAGACAAACAAAAAAAAAAAAAAAAATCCATGTAATAATGATGTGGTCATCACATGACGATGATGTAGCGATTATCTAACTGTCATGTGACAAACATGAAAGACATGACCAAAATAACCATTGACTCTTTTAAAGAGTATATACATATATATGTATATGTATATATATATATATATATAGTATAGATTAGAAGTATGGAAAGGGGGAAGCTTTAACTTATCCCTCGACGTTATGACTTATTAAAAGGGCTTCCCATATTACATTGGCATAAATGTTCACTAAAAGCCTTACGGTACCCCTCAATAGGAATCCACCCTCTTGCTTCAAAGAATATGCTAACAGTAAAGATATATGTATATGTGGTCTCAGACACTCTAAATCGAGTATTATTATGCGGGAAAGAAATAAACATTTATAATATTTAAGACCCCTAAGATAGGCCATTTAACACTTGAACACTTAGTTATCGACCTGCAACGATAATCCTTTATGGTTAGGCAACCACATTTGATGGTAATTTAAATTGCTTTTTGGGTGTTAATTTACCTAATTAAGAAGTCTATATTTGATCAGTTGCCCCTACATTGTGAGATTGATTATCTTCAAGATCTCGACGGGCCATAAATGAGTCGGAATATTGCTGCACGAACTCCCATCTCTCCTTATAATTAACCTTATAGAGATATTTAAAAAGAAAAAAGAAAAAAAGAAGAAGAAGGAGAAGCCATTTTGGATAGGGGCACACACTTAAAACCTTACAAACACCGTACAAAACTAGAATAGTCGAAGTTAGGAAAAATAGATGAGGAAAGATAAGAGCATTTATTTAATTAACAGAGAAAATCAACAGAAGTGGAACAACACTAATTCACTGATCACTTTAATTATTTTAACTCTTAATTAATTTCAACCCAATGCACTCACCTTGATCATTCTCGCAACTCCAAACTCGCTTATCATCATCCTACTCAACATAATAATAATAATAATAAAATAAAAACTTTATGTTCGGCCACTACCGTTAGCACAAATATAGTAAACTGCTAAAAAATAATTATAATGCTTAAAACAAATTTTAATGTATTTCCAATTGTATGGCTCATCGTACATCTACGTGTAGGGCTCAGAGTCTGTTACACATCTATGAATGATATATATCAATTGGCACAATTGTACAGACGACATCACGCACGCGATGGGCCGGCCGGGACAATATATGTATATATTTAAATATATATATATATATATATATATGTATTTCCAAATTGAAAAGACTACAATAACATAGATAAGGTTGCTTGGTTGTACTAGCAACGTACGTAATTCCCTTTTCCTAGTTGAACAACTAATTAATTATTTCAAAATTAAAGCTATGATCAGAAATAAATCCGTAGATTCTTTAATATTTAGTGCAAGTTAGAGAGACATATCATTACTTCTAATAATAAGAGCGTTACTTTATCTATCTCATTATCAATACAACATTTATAATGCATATCACCAGTATTTGTATTTGTATGTAGTACTGTTAATAACAGAATTAACTGTTTACATGCATTGATATATTTACATCAAACATCACTAATTCTAATAAATAACAAGAATGCAAGATGGAAGTATATATTGTTCCATTTTCAAGTGATGAGAGACAAAACCACGTTAATTACAAGTTTTGAATGCAGATGCCAAGTGGCATATTAATTACTTGAGACTGGAGAAAGGTGTGTCTCTATATATATATATATATATATGTATTAATATCTTTCGATGTTCACTAAGAATTAAGATTTGAGAAATTATACAGCTGCATCAGATGGTTATAAATGTGGAATTGACAATAACAAATCTTTTACAATAATTTAAAAATAACAAAATTACGTAGTACTTATTCTAATGATTAATTTCACATTTTGTGACATTTGTTATAGAACTTTTGCTATTTAGTAGCATTTTATCAATTGATCTCTCGTTCAATTATTTTGATGAGGGGTGTAAGATTATATTTTTTTACGTCTTTAAGGGGGCTTTGTGTAATTTTTTTTTTCATGGATACATGTACATATATAATGGTTAAAGACAAAAAATAAAATAAAATAAAAAGTTAAGTGGGGCTCAAGGCCCCAAGAATAATTAACTCCCTCCTTCCCTGATTATATATATATATATATATATATATATATATATATATATATATGGATATCCCAAAAGGTATCAATAAGATGCCCATTTGGCTACACACACAGCGTTAAATTTGGAACTGATCATCAACCATCTGCGAGAAATTTCCATGAGAGATCCTATAGCACGTGTACTCTTTTCCATACAGATCAAAGAAGACTTAACTTTCAAGATTAATTTAAAATATTAAAACTCACTTTCTTTTTGGTAAATAAACTTAAAATAATTATAATTCATTTTCTCCGTTGAAAAAAATAAACAATAATATAATAAGAGGGTTTGTTTATTCCCTACATATATAAATAAATATATATATATATGTAAATAATAAATAATAAATAAATAAATATCAACAAATGCGACTTAGTTGTCTGTGACGTTATGTGATTGCAGCTTCCGGTTAATGAGAGAGAGTCGGTTGATGATAATATGTGTTTTGTTTAAATGTGAGAGGAGCGTTATCTGGGGATGATAATATATATATATATATATATATATATATATATATATGTGTGTTTGTGTGTGTGATCATGTTTACGACAAACGTACGGTCTAGTTGAGTTTGGCTTATATAAAACCTACAACAGCCGATTGACTTATTACCTGCAGATAATTATTTTGATTTTATTTGTGTGATACCTGGACTACATATATCTAAACGCATTAGGGACATTAATTACTATATGCATGTCACGAATTTGTCTTACATAAATATTAAATTATTGAATTGTTTTGATATTTATACATATATTGAAAAGTTCTCTCTTTTTTAACTGACTTTAGGAGTTGAATTCTATCGTATTTGTTGATTTTTTTTTTTTTTTTTGAAATTTGTTTGAATTGAGTACCATATTATACCATGTAGGACATACAATTATCCTCATCATGATGTATACCTAAAAAAAGCATATAGATATATATACCATTTGAGAATTAGAAAGGATAACATACAACCTTTAATTAGTTGCCTTACTTATGATGATGATGATGATGATAGCTCCACGTGTTGTTGTAGTTATCTGGATCGATGCAAGTGCAGTCCGGAGTCATCTCCCACTAATTCTGAGGGTAATCTCAATTTTGAAGTGGTCAAATGCGGCACCAACAATATTGTTTTATTTTCATTGTCAACTTGGAACGGAAAGGTACGGTTCCCCATACCACTTATACATATACACTTGTTTCGATATATCTTATACACCGTTAATCCCTAATAAAATAATCTCTTCTGCTTGATTATTTTAGTATTTGTATGGTCACAAGGAAGAAAACAACCAACAAAAAAAAAAACATATATCTAATATATTTTAATATATATATATCAACTAAACAATCGAATGATGTGAGGAGGATATTATATATATATATATATCTAACATTACTGATGTATATGCAATGGATTACCTAGCATTGGTCGATTATGTGCCTAATGTGCCCAATTGTTCGTACATAAACAAATTAATCAAATCACTCGTAATTGATAAGCGAAAAAATAATGAGGAAAAAAAAAAAGGAGCAATGTTAATAAAAACTGGATCCTACCCCACGGGATTCATAGATGGGGTAAATCTTTTATTAGTAGTCATTGAATATTAGTAACATCCTCAAGCATTTTTGAAAACAGAAAGAATAATATCTCTAAGATTAATTTTTTGGTATTAATTAACAGTTTTTATTTCTAATTGATAAACCTTTAAATAGTTGATACATAAATTAAAATTAAAAAAAAATTAAATCCACTCATTAAAAAATGACACTTCACCTTCATATATAGATTGGTACTGAAAAATTAAAAATTTTAGAGTTGATCTTGTTGGAAAATAATTAAACATGTAGGCCTACATATGTAATTAAGTGTGTATTATAGACTATCTTAAAGTTTAACCCATTTAAAGTGATCTAACTAAGGTTAATTTTATTGGACATTGGGCATTAAATATATTATGGGTTTATTATGAGTAGAGACCTAATTTCATATTTCTAATTTTAAGATGAGCCAAAATAGAAAAATGAAAAGTATAACTATCGCAGTTATTTTTAGTGGTTATGGTTCATAATTCATACGATATATTCATTCCTATTCTCTTTGATATCTCATCATCAGTAAGAATTCAAAGATTCTTCTCTAAAGGAAAATCGTATTGGATTGAAAGAACTATAACTCCCAATTGTCTGTTTCCCATGGATCAAGATATGCTTCCACTTTCATTCTCTCGATGATTTGATATGGCGGATCTTGGATGAATTAGATTTTATCCATAAAGTTTTGGTTTCTTATTCTAACAAGTGGTATCAGAGCCTTCGCCATGTTAAACCATTGGGAATTAAATTTTTCTTCTGAATTAGGTTTGGATTTGTTGGATTTAAGAACAATTATGGTTATGGATTCTTTATTTTTGTTCTTCTAAAATTCTGGAAGCTTCTCTTATTGATGATGATATAATGATATATTGATGTTTTATTATGAATTAAAGACATTAAGGAAGAATTTTTGGGTTAAAAATTCACATATTAGGTTTTGGAATGCAAATTTTCTGGAAACTGCTACGGGTTGTACGGGCGCTACAACGTACTTTTTTGACGCTATAATGCGCCCGTATGGCCTAGGTAAGGACCCAGGCCACGAAACAGCGTTGCAGCGCCATAAAATTTTTTTTTTACTTCTATTTTTTTCTCTATCAATTAAATTCAAATTTTGATTTATTGATTATATCTTTTGGATGTCTAATACTCTAAAATAGATTGAATGAAGCAACATGTTACCAAAGTAACCTCTCTTGTGTAGATTAATTTATTTGGAATATTAAGATGGTTGTGTGTATATAATTCATACAGATATTGATCAGTCCAAATGAAGGTTAATATTTGGCCAAATTGCATGCACATTTGTGGTAATAAATATGTGACAATTATAAGGTGTTCCATGTGATTAATAAGTCGATCCAAAGATAGACCCATTATTTGATATGACTTATTGTCAATATTTGATACTACACTAAGAGTACATCATGGAGATATCTCATCTTGTTTCAAAACTAAAGACACTAAAGTTGGAGTTGTCTAAGGATTTACTCATGCATTTAGTTTTGATTTCACTTGCTGCACAATTCAATCAATTTAAAGTATGTTATAACAGCCAAAAGGATAAATGGTCTCTGAATTAGCTCATTTCTCATTATGTGCAAGAGGAAGAAAGGCTAAAGCAAGAGAAGACCAAAAGTGCTCACTTAGCAAGAACATCTAAGGACAAGAACAAGAAAAGGAAAAAGGATAAGGAAGCTACAAGTGGTCCAGCTCAAAAGAAACAGCAAAAGAACCAAGATGAAGAATTTAGATGTTACTTCTGTCATAAACCCGGACACATGAAGAGGGAATGTACCAAATATTATGCTTGTCGTGCAAAGAAAAGTACACTTCTCACCCTAGTTTGTTCTAACGTTAATTTAGCTTAAGTACCAAGACACACTTGATGGATGGATTCTGATGCTACTACTCACATAAGTGTGTCTACTTAAGAGATTTGGCATGTAAGACTGTAAACCAGGTGACATTCTGGTTGCTAAGGGAGACAAATTCAGTCCCAATCAGTGCCCTGTTAGAAGTCTAATGTATGCTAAAGTTTGTACATGTCCAGATTTAGCATACATTGTTAGGATGCTAGACAGATATTTGAGTAACCCTGAAATAGATAATTGGAAAGCAGCCAAACGGGTTATGTGGTATTTGTAGAGAAAAAAGGATTACATGCTCACATATAAGAGATCAGATCAACTGGAGATCATTGGATATTCTGATTCGGATTTTACTGAATGCCAAGACAGTCGAAGATCTACATCAGGCTATATTTACCTACTGGCTGGAGGAGCTATTTCCTAGTAGCAGAGTTTATAGCATGTTATGAGACATCCAACCATAGATATGGCCACGGAATTTTGTCACTGAGCTGTAAATTTTGGAAGGTGTTGAAAGACCATGAATAGAAGCTTTAAATTCAAATTTTGACTCCTTTTTCCTCTGTCGTTAAGGAGTTGAAAAAATCTTGCAATTGTCGCATTTCAAACACACATATATATATATATATATATATATATATATATGCAAGAGTAGTGATATAATTCGTGTAAAAACTTCGTCGATTTTTTCACAACCGATCCCTTTCAAGAGAAGCCACGTTTTATATATATCCTTATTGTTTGATATACTTTTGCTCCACTTATGTTACATACTTGTATCTTTTATTTAAAGATTTATTATTCCCTCAGAAAAATTTTAGGGAGATATTATACTAATATCTTTGAATTCCGGATTGGATCTTATTATTTAAATCCCTCAGTGTAATTTATCTCATGTAGTCAACACCTTGTTAATATAAGGTAGGCTGAAAATTACTTTAGGTTATGGTAACTCGTTTTCAAAAAAAAAAAAAAAAAAAAAAAAAAAGAAAGAAAGAAAGAAAGGAAAAAATAAAAAATAAAAGAAAGATGAGAAAATACTTAACAATTTTACAATTTGGAAGTTCTGAGCGAAAGATCGTTTTTATTTCCTTTTCGTTCCTATTGTATAAAACTCCTCTGGGAGGATCACGTACGTTGGAAAAAGGAAACTTTCATACTACACTGAAAGTCTGAAACCAAATTTTTTTTTTTTAATAAGGACAGGAAAAGTGTGAATTATTATTGGTAAGTTAGGACTCTTTGGAAATTTGGCTGAAGTAAGAACAAAATCAAATGAAACTCAATTGAGATTTTATAGTTGTTTGATATATACGTGATAATTCTATAAAATAGAGTTATTTTAGCATTCTTAAATTTATATTTATACTATAATCTTAATATTTTATCTTAATTTTTCCTCAAATTTATTACGTTATCCCAAGTATGTAGGTTAAATTATGTTAAAAGGGGTAAAATAAGTGATTTAGAGTTTAAATGTGATAAAAAGATTTAAAAATTGCAAAAGGAAATTCGGAGACAATTCTCCCCACTCGTAGAGTACTTCACGTATGCCACACGCGCTCCCAGCCGTAGGATCGATCTCAGCGGTGGTTCATATCGCGAGTGTTTGTCACTCTTCCAGCCAAGCGCATCAAACTGGGCTTCTCAGCAGTACCGGATCCGGTGTGATGCATCCAAGCTCTCAGCGTGCGCCTACGAGCTCCAGCAAGTCCCAGATCGCCACACGTCCTCTTCGTCAGCTGCAACCCAGTCCAAGCTCACCTCCTGTCTCTATGTGGCCTAGGCGTGCTACTGGGCTTCAGATCTTCTGCATTAAAAGAAAAGGCCAAAAAATAAAAAGGAAAAAAAATAAAAAGGGGCGTTTTTGGATACGGTGGCTGGGAGCTTATAAAAGAAAGCCTAGGGCTCCGTGCTCTTGGTCTTTGACTACGGGAGAAGCCGAAAACTAAAGAAAAAAAAGAAAAAAAAATTTATATTTTAGGTTTAGTTTTCTATAAAATTACATAAATATTATCTTGAATCATTAAGAGGAAAGGGAGAAGAAAATTTAGGAGAAGCCTTTGGAGACTTCTGACACTTTCAAATTGGGATTTTCTTGCTTTGTTTTCTTATCTTTTGATTTTTATAATTTGAGAATGATTAAATCTTTATTTTGTAGATTTCTTTTTTTTTTTTTAAATTTATATGGTAATTTTCTTTTTTAGGGATAAGATCTATCCGGATTATGATTATTTGAGTTTTTCTATTTTTAATTGATTGATGTTCTATTCCAGTTCTATGTTAAGTATTTTAATATGTGCTTAATGCCTGTGAATTTTTGATCAATTTGTGATTGATTTGGTATCTGATTTGAGACTGAGAAGTGATAATTGAATAAGCCATTGTTTAATCTACCATGATATTATCATAAATTAGAGATAGTTGTAAAACATGTACAGCATCATGAATTTCTAGGTTTTAATGAATTATGATAAGTTGTTTGAGATCGATAGGTGATAAGGCTTATTATAATAAATTATTAATGTTTGAAAAAGATTAATGAATATTTTAGAGAGATTCACTAGTAATGTAGTGATCATAGATGTTGATTAATTAAATTATAGGATTTGAATATGATTAATCCAGTAAAATTGGAAATTCTAGATTTTGAGTATTTTGTCTTTTTATTTATTTTGTTATTTTTATTTAAAAATCTATTTTCAATTATTCAAATAAAATTAGAGTTAATATAATTTCGGTAATTGATAATGACAGTTCTTGTGGGAACGATACTTTATTTATCACTTTGTTACTTGTTTATAATATTGTGCACTTGTAATTTTTCACAACAATATGTGTATCAGTTGATAATTTAACTTCACTAATATGAACAACTCCTAAATTCCATTGCAACTATAGTTGACAAACGAGCCGACCTATTTATTTTTGGATTCTTTATTGTTTCATATCATGCTTATTTATCAAAACCGATTTATAATATTGCGCCAAAGAAAGTATATCTGTGGATAATTCCCCCAACTACATATAATAGTTTTAGTATTTTTTACCTTCAGTAGTAGTAAAAAATATATATAAGGTATTAAGGAATGAAAAAAAAAGAACATGTCTATTTTTAGGGGTTATTTCCATAATTTTTTAAAAATATTTTTGTATAATTTATAGCCTCAAGCTCGATCAGCGATTTATTTATAAACATGCTATACCCTTACTCATGCGTGCCCATGTCTTAATCATATTTAACAGAAAAATGATAAATAAACAAAAAAAAAATACAAGTATTTGAATGCAACAAAAAAAAATTATGCATATAAAAAAAAAACTATGACATTAAAATCTTATCAAGTAAAAATTCAAATTAGATAAAATCATGATAAGAATAAGAATTACAAAACATAAATTTCATTTAAAAATTAATATTTAAATATAAAAATAAATAATATTATGGTGTCACTTATCATGTTATCAATTAAGCCATTAACGTGCGAGTGCTTAGCGTTTGGCGTCAAAAAATACGTCAAACACAAAGTCCTTTAATTAAAGGTGTTAGATTATTATTCAAAAAAAAAAAAAAAAAAGGGTGTTAGATGGAGCTGATTTTGTAATCGTGTCGACCCATCGCACCCGGCCCATTTTGACACCGTTACAGATTCCAAGATGTAATAATCGTACTTGTAGAACAAACAAAAAAAATAAAAAATAAAAAGTGATCCTTTCTAAAATGCCTTCCCTCGTTACACCCTCTTCTTCGGTCTTCACTATTTTAAAAACCCGCTCTCTCTCTCTCTCTCTCTCTCTTTTTAAAGTCTACAACTCTCTCTCTCTCTCTCTCTCTCTCTCTCTCTATCAATATCAATATGCCTAGATATATATGATAAGGGCATTTAGACTGTGTCTATATATTTCCATATTGAAGGATCTGTATATTATGGAAAGGAGAGAAATGCGCTTGGAAAGGTAGAAAAAGGGCATCAAAATAAAAGGAATTTGTAATGAAAGGGTATAGTCCGAGTGTCTGTCTGAAAG
Organism: Ficus hirta; assembly: GCA_038430175.1. NCBI lineage: Eukaryota > Viridiplantae > Streptophyta > Magnoliopsida > Rosales > Moraceae > Ficus > Ficus hirta. The sequence goes on from CM076586.1 coordinate 19,419,201, forward strand.
CTTTTACTTGTAATAACTACATGAATTTGGTGGTGGTGGTGGTGGCGGCCTTGGTGTTCGTATTTGTGTTTGAAACGGCGGCGACGGCGACTGCGACGACGTCATGGGCTCAGGCGAGGGCGGAGCATCGGAACGCCTACGCTACGATGATGTACATGGGGACGCCCAGGGACTACGAGTTTTACGTCGCGACACGTGTCTTGCTGAGATCGCTCTCCAGGCTCCACGTGGACGCCGATCTCGTCGTTATTGCCTCCCTCGACGTCCCTCTCCGTTGGATCCACGCCCTGTAAGTCTCCAACCCCCGGCCTCCATCTGCATCCATAATATTGCATTTACCTTTTCTTTTTCTCTCTCTTTTTTTTTTCTTTTTTTTTTTTCCGAGTATATGTTATATTATATTTCGTCTTCAAACTATTAATTAAAATTTTCTCCCTCCCTCTCTCTCTCTCTCTCTCTCTCTCTCTAATCTAAACGTAACGCAATTGGTGAGTCTAGCGCATTGAAAGGGAAAAGGTTTGACTCGATCCGTCGTACGCTACAAATTATGAATTAGCATTAAATTAATATAATTTTGGGTTTTTAAGTTTAACAAGATATTAATTACTGTCTTCATTCAGCTTTACTCTTTTTAAGGATACGTCTCCTAATTTGTTTATATAGACAAACACACACACACACACATATAAATGGCTCAGTGTCGTCTTCTTAGTTTTGTTAATAACTAGTCTAGTATTAGTAGACGTCAGATAATTACTGTCTCTATTCAGCTTTAATTTTTAGGAGACTAAGTCTAATTATAGCCCGCTGATCCTTATAAATTTATGAAAAACCCTTGTATAGATTCGTAATATACTAATAATTACATAAACATGATTGCCGATATAAATAATTGGATGGTGGGTTTCCTCCTTTCCCCCCCCCCCCCCCCCCCCCCCTGAATAATAGACTAGTTGGATTCTCCGCCCGTTACTATCGATGAACGTTATAAAAATTGTTGTGCCTTTTGTTTTCTGAGTTTGACTTGCAATTTAATTTTAAATTTAAAATTTTTTTTAACAGTATTTCTCCTTTTAAAAATCTGAATTTAAATAAAGAAATTTTATTCAAACTTATGAATTTACGAACCAAACATCACCTGTAGAATTGTGGTTGTCTTCTGAGTTGTAAAGCAATGATTTTTTACAACATGAACATGGCCTGATTCTTTTTGGGGGGAAAAAAAAAAAGACCTGAATAGCCCTGTGTTAAATTTACTCTTATGTTGCATACGAGACGCTTGTCACATTAATTTGTTTCGGCAAATACAAGCTGAATGCTTATATAGTAGAACCATGATTTTAACGAAAGAAAAAAAAAGGAAAAAAATGCTTGGATTTTGAATTAGTTCACTACTTTCTTTTTGAACTACTACTAGATGTTTTCGGATACCTTCAACGTACCATCATGACCAATATGTATGGATCCAATGTTCTAATGAGTGTATAACTCCACGCGCGCGCGCACACACACACACACACTCAAAACATTTGCTTCATAAATTTGAACACAAGTTTTAGTTTAAATTAAAATTTTTTGTACGGTAAGATACTGTAAAATATTAAAAAAAAAAAAAAAAAAAAGTGAGTGAAACCCGAAAAACAAGCAAACACATGAGTTCATTAGTAGTAGTGATCCGAAAAACAAAATTGTTGTGCATTTCACATACTTAAATACATATGGGTATATAGGGGGAAGGGAAGATATAGAGGCTCCCCTCCGTTTATCCTTACAAGCCAGTCCTGTCCACATTAAAGTAATAAAGAGTCTGCCTTTTTCCTTTGTTACATCAACCCCTTTTTCCTTTTAAATCTTTTTCTTAATTTCTTATCTTTTTTGGCATGGACGTACGGGTACGGCCAGTCTTGAACACTTTTTTGTCTGTGAATTGTGGTGAATGCAAGTTCAATAAAGAAAGACATATGTATATATGTATATGTATTATGTATTAATAATTAGAATGGGGCCACGGGGGGGGGGGGGGGGGGGGGGGGGGGGTGTGATGTCGTGATGCGCGCGTGAGAATATGTGTAATGTGTGGGGATAAATGGGCAGGGAAAAGGAAGATGGAGCGAAGGTGGTAAGAGTGGAAAATTTGAAAAATCCATACAAGGAACAGCACAACTTTGATTGGAGATTTATGCTGAGCATGAACAAGATATATGCTTGGAGTCTCGTTGATTACGACAGGGTGGTCATGCTCGACTCTGATAACCTTTTCCTCCTCAACACCGATGAGTTATTCCAGTGTGGTCACTTCTGTGCTGTCTTCATCAACCCTTGCATTTTCCACACTGGCCTCTTTGTCTTGCAGGTACCCCTTCCTCCTTTCTATTCCCCACCCCCCCACACACACATATATCAATTAACTTCCATTTTATATCTAATATATATATATATATATACACACATATACATAATAATGCAGCCATCAATGGCGGTGTTCAAGGACATGGTAAAGGAGTTAGAGAGAGGGAGAGACAACCCTGATGGTGCGGACCAGGGTTTCATTGGCAGCTACTTTCCTGACTTGCTTGATCAGCCCATGTTCCACCGCCCACCAAATGCCACCACCACTACTCAGCTTAATGGAACCTACAGACTTCCTCTTGGCTACCAAATGGATGCTTCTTATTATTGTTAGTACTAATTTGGTTAATTAAGCCACAAATTCAATTAATTTTCTCTTGATTCATTTCGTAATTATGGTCATACTGTCATACAAACATACACATGATTTCATGCCTGGCTCTTAATTTAACTTTTGTTATTATAATTATTCCAGACCTCAAGCTAAGGTGGAGTGTACCATGTGGACCGAACAGCGTGATTACATTCCCGGGCGCACCCTGGTTGAAGCCCTGGTATTGGTGGTCATGGCCTGTTCTCCCTTTAGGCATTTCTTGGCATCAACGACGTCTTCAAACCCTTGGGTAACACCCTTAAATACTCATTAATCTCTCTCTCTCTCTCTCTCTCTCTCTCTCTCTCTCTCTACACACACACCTTCCATTTCCATTTCCATTTCCATTTCCATTTCCACACAATCTAGTGGTGCCACAAATATTTCTGAAAAACCTTTTGAAATTTCCCCTGTTTCTTCTCATTTGTAATCCGAAATTGCTAAATACAAATACAAGTTATCGTGATTATCTCTGGTTTTTTTAGTCCATCTGTTTAAAATTAAGAGCCGTTTTTACCACATTGGAAATTGTATAAATAGCATTGCATAGTTTTGTTGCAAATAGGTAATTTCAAAACAAGTAATAACAATGGCGAGTAACATATTGTTCATCGTTTTGTGGAACTTTATTATTATAATTATTATTATTTTTTAATATTAAATTAATTTGTAGTGTTGAACACAAGTAAAATTCTCTTGTATTGGTCATTGTATAAATGAACAAAGTAGATAATTATTTTCAATTATAATTGACAGGTACGGGGCAGAGATGGTAGGAGTAGTGGTTCAGGCGGTTATGTACATAGGACTTGTAATAACAACGCGTTTAGCCCGGCCCAACATGTCAAAGCTATGTTATCGGCGAGCGGAAAAGAGCACCACCTTTGTACAGACGTTCCTAAAAATAGTGGCAACATGGTCCATAGTGGCAGCTTATATAGTGCCATTCTTCATAGTTCCTCGCACGGTTCATCCACTAATAGGCTGGTCTCTCTACTTGCTCGGTTCCTTTGCTCTTTCCTCTATTCCGATCAACGCCTTTTTGCTGCCAATTCTACCGGTTTTGGCACCTTGGATTGGGATCACAGGGGTTCTTTTTGTCATGGCATTTCCATGGTATCCAGATGGCATTGTGAGAGCTATCTCAGTGTTTGGGTATGCATTTTTGTGTGCACCTTTTTTATGGGTGTCTCTAGTCAAAGTCATTACTTGTCTCCGGGTTTCACTTGAAAGGGAATCTTTTTTCCCTAAATTGGGTGAGTCATCCCCCCCTTCACAGTTTAACAAGCTATACTAATATTATATATCTCCACACACACATTACAAATTAAACCTTCATCATCTTATTGTTTTTTTTTTCCCTTTAATTTCTTTTTTAAATGAAAACAATTCATTCAAGTTCTATTTATTTATTTAGTTAGCAATTAGGCAGGTCTTGCATCTCTCGTTTTTCAATATATGAACCAACCAACATAATCCTTTGTATATATGTATGGTTAATGAATCATGCTAAAGATTTGAATTATTGGAGCGTTCCAATCTTTGATTCAGGAAATGGAAGAAATTATAATAAAAAATGACGTCAAATATTATACACAATCATTATGTATCCACTTGAAACAAAATAGAAGGTGGTCATGACTAATTTGCACAAAAACCGTAAAAGCAAAACAAACGACACTGTGGAGGTGAAAAAACGACATGTTTAAGACTGAAGCGGGAATCTAACAGTGTATAAGGAAAAGACAGGTGGGACTTGGGAGGGACCCATGGAGGACGACAACACATCGGACCGTTGCTCAGCTCTGTAGACTAACAAAAAAATAAAAAAATTGATAAATATATATTTATTTGTTACAATACAATTGATAGTGGGCTGACCAGTCTGAGCAGAGCCGAAAAAGAAGGCCCTCTTTTTCCTCTCTTGTGATTCGAGTCCCACACCTTTTGTTTCATTTTTTTGTTATGGCCTATATTTCCCAACAATCAATCATAAATTTGCTTTTGGTAAATATTCCACAAGGGCGAATCCGTCACATAAAAAAAAAAAAAAAATCTATTCGGTGTTTGCATAGTATTAATAAGATTGTCCAGTAACTTTAGGGAAGAGCAAAGGATTCATGAACTCCCAACGTTCGAAAACTCTTACATAGTTGGGGCCCACAGATATAGTGTGTGTGTGTGTGTGTGTGTGTATATATATATATATATATATATGAGAACACACAGATCAGACAAAGAGAGAAGCTAATTAATACAAAATAGTAATGAACCATGCCTGGACCATCTTCTCTCAGCACAGAGCACAGCAGAGCAGAGGCACACTTATAATGGGGGAATGGGATTGGAGTTGGGCTTAAAATTTACCCTTTAACGTGATTCAAGTATGTTAGCAAATGTTAATTATTCAGTAACTTGTATAAAATATAGTGCCTTTTCCTAAATTATATTGTCAAAGATCTACGCTATATATTTAATTATTTAGAGAGAACCTAATTAAATAATTAAAAAATAGCTGATTACGGAATGGAGGGAAGAATTTGTGAGAGACCAGATAACGTGAAAACGACATAATACATATACATACATATATATATATATATGTGAATTATCAGAGTGAGAGTTTTTGAACGTGCATGAATGAAGAGGGAAAAGAGAAAATGACCCGCACATGGAGAGCATCAGTTGAAGTTAAAATACCAAAAAGCCCATACCTATCATATAACGGCATAAGCTGCAGCTAGCTTGTCTCTCTAGCTATATATGACTATGAGTAAGAGAGGAACAAATTACGTAGCTAAAGAAAAAAAAAAAAAATATGACCGTTGGAAGGACCTCCATTTAATATCATTGTTTCCCAACATACAGAAGAGACAAGACAATTGTACTATTGAAGACCCTCACAGACACTCAATTAGATTGTGTGGTACGGCCTTTCCCTCTTCCGATTATAGACTATTACACTTTGCCCTATAGATATATATATATATATATATATATATATATATATACCTACCTACATTCCTTGAAATCTCCCCAACAAATTTCTCATAATAATACTCCGCCCCTCAACTCATACAATTCTCTCATCCATTCATTCGTTCATTCTATCTCTCTCTCTCTCTCTTCTATAATTCGATCGTACGATCCGTTTAATGCTAGTTAAATGGCGTGTCTGAGGTCTTTGCTGGTAATCCTCGTATGCACTTGCTTGTTGATATGTCATAATAATGCAGCGCAAGTCAGAGGCTCAAGCAGGCACCGCCGCCATAAGTGGATTGGGCCCATCGGACACCGCTTAATAACGGTCGACGTCAACGGCTCCGGAGAGTTCCGGTCCGTCCAAGCTGCCGTCGATGCAATCGAAGATAACAATAGATTCAACGTCACCATTCTAATCAGCGCCGGATTCTACATGTAAACAACTCTACACCCCCCACACCACACACATATATGCATTTAATTATGAAATAGCTATATATAAATATATAGTATTAGCTACAAGTAACATTAACAATTGCCTTTCTTGGGCGCATGCACGCAATTATTACTTATAATTAAACTGTCCATCATTATAAATAGCATTGGTACAACGGCGGAGCCAGAAATTTTTTCCTGTGGAGGTATACATTAATTTTTTTTTTTTAAGATGAAACAAATTTTAGTAGGAACTATGTGATAATTTTTAATTTTAATAGGTTTATGTGATAATTTTTAATTTTAGTAAGGACAAAATAATAAAAATATAAATTTTTTTATCAGAATTAATATTAGTATGGATTATATAAGAATTTTTTATTTTTAATAAGGATAAAATAAGGACTATATAAAAATATTTTATTTTCAGTGAAAATAGATTATAAAATTAAAAAGTTTTTTAGATAAAATTAAAAGAACAAAAAATTTGAATGCCCCCACTCACACCTCCTCCCTCGGCCTCTGGATATGTACTTTTTGTTGAAGTAAATTTGACATTAATCATTATAATTACTGCCGCTAGGGGAAAGAAAAGAAAAAAGGGAAAAGATAGGTAGGTATATATGTATGTATGAATATATAGATGTATATGTGGCATAGAATATTAATGAAAGGGGTGGTGGTAATGGTAATGGTAATGGTAATGGCAATGGCAGAGAGAAGGTGGTGGTGCCGGCGACGAAGCCGTACATAACGTTTCAAGGGGGAGGGAGGGATGTGACGACGATAGAGTGGCATGACAGGGCAAGTGACCCTGGTCCCAATGGCCAGCAGCTCCGTACTTACAGAACGGCTTCTGTCTCTGTCTTTGGTAACTATTTCTCTGCCAGAAACATCAGCTTCAAGGTAACTACTTTAACTTGAACTTCTTCTTTCCTTTTTTTTTTTTTTAATAAATATATTTTAATTAATTTAATAGATACAGACAGCATTAACAGTAGTACTAACAGAAAATAAATGAAACAAATGAACAATAATAATAATATTTGGTAGAACACAGCACCGGCACCAATGCCGGGGATGCAAGGAGGGCAAGCGGTGGCGCTGAGGATATCAGGGGACAAGGCCTACTTCGGAGGATGCGGATTCTACGGAGCCCAAGACACTCTCTGCGACGACGCCGGCCGCCATTACTTCAAGGACTGCTACATTGAGGGTTCCATTGACTTCATCTTCGGCAATGCCCGTTCCATGTTCAAAGTAATTATTAAGCTTCATTAATGAATTGTTTCATGTCCTTTTAATTAATATATCTGCAGTATGTAATGACGACATACCTATATAAATGATGCACATGCAAGAAATGCAAAATTCCAACTAATACACACACATATATTTACATATGCAAGTGCAGGACTGCGAGCTGCACTCAATAGCGAGCAGGTTCGGATCAATAGCAGCTCAGTACAGGAACTCAGAGGAGGAGAAAACGGGATTGGCGTTCGTGAACTGCAGGGTCACGGGAAGTGGTCCGGTGTACGTGGGTCGGGCCATGGGTCAGCACTCTAGGATCGTCTACTCCTTCACTTACTTCGATAACATTGTGGCCCCCGGTGCCTGGGATGATGGTGACCGCATCCGCAACCAATTCAACTCTCACAAGAACAAGTAAATTTAATACATTTTTATTTTTATTTTTATTTTTTATAATAAATTTATTCACCTTTTTTTTTTTTTTTTTTTTCCATTTCTTTTTATCTTCAACTGCATCCATCACGCTAAGATTTACTAACCAAAAATAAAAATAAAATATACTTCCTTTCTCCTCAACCCTCACTATAAGTCATATATATAATATCAACCCTCATCACTTTAATTTAATTAGATTTGAAGTGGATCCATGCTTATGATTTTTGATAAATTTAAGCAAAAGTCGAAATTCGCAAGTGTAGCTATATAGCATGGTATTATTAGTTGTCTCCTGATTGTGATTTGTGATGGGCCCGACCACCACCACCACCGAACCAGCTAATTGAGCATTTCACTCCTGTTGCTTTTTTTTTTTTTTAATTAATTAATTTATTTAGTTTGTTAAGTGTTGGAAGACTTGAAAGAAGTAGTGCGATAATGCAAAAGTTCAAAAAAAAAGGGGGATTTACAAATATATTGTTGGTTGTTAATTGGCGGGCAGGACGGTGCTAATCGGAGTGTACAAGTGCAGGGGACCAGGGATAGGAGCACTGAGAGGACTGTCATGGGCTCCAGAGCTGAATTTCGAGACAGCCCATCCCTTTCTTGTTAAGAGCTTTGTCAATGGCCGTCACTGGATCTCTCCCTCTGACGCTTAAATAGCGCCGCCCCCTTTTTTCCTTCCTTCCTTCATCCATTACTTCACAACTTTTTTAAATACTTTCCATTCTACCATTCAAGAGAGAGAAAGAAGGGGGTGGGAGGGAATAAAAAATCAGCTTTTTTACCCCCCTTTTTTTTTTTTTTTTTTTTTTTTAAGTCAAATACCACATTGTTTCCTCCTATACATTAAATTCTTTATTTCAATTTGTAACAAAGCTTTTATGAGCTTCACTTTTTTACCTTTCTAATAATTATACAGACCAGTTACCCCCACCTGTTTCTTTTTTCAGCAGAGATTATTTTGTCCTTTTTTTTAATGCATTCAATTATATAACCGAGCTTTTTTGCCCTGTAATTATATCATACGACATTTCGACACTTACATATCATGCAACAAGTCCCACTCTAATATGTATATATAAATATATGATTGTTTTCTCAATGGTGATAATTAACATTATTCCTCTTAAATAATAACCAAGGCAAAACGCAAATGAATTACACCAACAGCTTTCTTTCCATACTTTGATTATGGATTCCCACAAACTCCCAGCTCATGTATGAGATTACATGAATCAAAAACCAGAGCATCTCAAATTGCTCAGCTGAATTTCTTAGAGATTATAAAAACAACAAATTACTATATAATTCAGGTAACACTAATTTATTTTTCACAAATTCTTTAAAGAAATAAACTGCGGCCCGGGCGACAAAAGGGAAGACATCTTGGAGGTTCGCCACAGGAATATATATCTTCACATTATACAGCAATTTTCCCGAGACTCGAGCATCTCCGGAGATCTGCCAAACAGAAAATGCTGCTCACTACCAAATAGTTGATACAACTATCTTATATTGTATGCCTTTACCAAAAACACCTAAACAAATTAAATAACAAATGTAAGCAAACTGATTGCACCGCTAGGCAAAGGCAATTTTTAGTTCTGGAAGTGCTTCTGACACCTTCCTATGGTTGCTACATGAGCTTTAGACGTAATAATATTTGACAAGAAATCCATCTGAATTCCCTGTGTACTTAAAGCTTACATGAATAGCATACGACAAACCAGTACATGTCATGACTTATCCTCTTATATATTTCGCTACACATGAGCTAAATAAATGTATGTCTGCACATACATCCATACATGCATCCAATGCTCAAAGTTGCACGCAGCAAGTAACTGAGATTTTTGTGATTAAAGAGTACAACACTTACATTTGGCCAAGACTAGCAAGATCAAAATCAGGAGCTAGCTCGTGCAATATATCGTTTGGTGGTTGACCACATTCTTGCATTTTCTGCATGAGCTCAACAATCTTGTTGAAGTTGCTAGGTTCTTTTTCATATACTTCGTTAAGTTCTTTAATGAATTCGTATTGGTGGGAAAAACGTTCGTACTCTTCTTTGCTCAAGCTTGCTTCATGTTCTGCCAACCACTTTGGATATCTTTCTCCAATCTCTTTCATGGGTTCGTGAAGAATCTCCTTGGACAAAAGCTGTTGCATCATGGTCTCCATGATAGATTCCATGTCCTAAACAGAATGGAAAAATAAGTTCCATGATTATTTGCGATATATCTGGAGTGCTGAAGCAAAGGAAACACATATTTGAACGGGAAACAAATTGATTAGCACAGACTTGAAACTTTGAACCACCATTCTATGAGATCCACACGATGTGCTAGGAAGATAGAGAAGACGAGTTGTTGATCTTCTTACCAACACATCAAAGTTCGTGGCCCGAATCCACTAAGTTTCAGTTTCCATGATTCAGAAAAGATCACAGAGAATAAGATAAGACAGCACGTGTTTTTGGTATCTTTTTGTGCATGAATAGATCAACTTTAAAACTTTTTCTCTGAAGCCATTGAAACACAACTTCTGGACAGTTAGACAGGACGTTTCTTGTTAAACTGAACTAACCACAACATATACATTGAAGAAAAAATACATAACACCATTCAGCATATAAATCCACGCATTTCCTAGTAGCAGCCTCACAAAGAACAAGTAAACAAATAGGAGCATGGCATAAAGTAAAATATATTAATATTTTAGCCACATCTCATTTTCTCTAAAACAGTAGAAAGATCCATAAAAATTGAAATATGTATTACTGCTTTGTGGAATAATAAAATTGGGCAAAGAGGCTTAACCATAACCAAATATAAATAGAAAGTTCAAAAATTCACTCAAAGTTGCAGCAGCCAACATTTCCATTAGGCAATTAACTCTGTTTCTAGTCCCTGAAGTTAGAGGTGAATCCCATTTTAGTCCTTGACAAATGACATTCAAAGCTTCTGACAGTTTGTCCCCAATCTATAAAATTGTCCCAGTGAAGTTCTTTCATTAAGAATCCATCAAAAAATGGATTGACAATAACGGGTGGTGTGACATTGCTTTACACGTTATTTTTCATCCATGTTTTTAACGGAATTCTTGACAATAAAGACTTAAATGGGACAATTTTATTGATCGGGGAATGCAAGAAGAAAAATGTGATTAACTCCAAAAATAAGGGGACCAAAATTGGGATTAGCCCTGGTTTTAATCAAAAGCAGAAGATAGTAAGATACATGATGATTGAAGCATGTTAAAATTAAGTTTTTTTTTTATTTTTTTTATTTTTATTTTTAAATCCAAATATGGATCGAAAGACGAACCTTAACTTGTTTGCACAATACAATAGCAAAAAATCAAAGCACAACTGCACTAAAATTCAGAACTAAAAAAGAAAGTAAAAGTAAAAGCTTGGAGAAAATTAAGGAAACCCTAAGAGAGAGAGAGAGAGAGAAAGCGGGGGGGGGGGGGGGGGGGGGGGGGGTGGTGGGTGTGTGTGTGTGTGTGTGTTGGGGTGGGAAGAAATAAAAGGAAAAAACCTGGGAACCAGCGAGGTCCTCGAACTGCTTGACCCAATCTTCCATGAGAGCGTCATTACCCAAAATGTCGGAGTGAGGGTTGGAAGGCGCAGTGACGGATTCGAGACCCTTGACGGCCTCTCTGGTCTGGGCTCTGAGCTTATCGAGTGCCTCCGAAACATGTTGAGGAGATTCCTTTGAAGCCTTTTGCTTCCCCTTTTTCTTGGTTTTGAGGTCGGGCAAACCCAGCCCCAACCCCAGCCCAGATGGCAGAGACGGTGGATGACTTTCTTGCTTCTCTTCTTCTCTGTTTCTACTTTAAATATACATATATATATATCAGAGGAATTAATTAAAAGGTAAAGACAAAATCTTTGGGAGAGAAAATCGATGATAAAAGAGAAAGAGAGAGAGTGAAAGGAAGGACCTTTGAAGGGAAGGATTGCTGAGGTTGAGATTTTGGAAATCGTCGAGAGCACCTGAAATTGAAATTGAAAGGGTAAATTATCTGTTGCTGGAATAATTAAAATTACAAAGTTGGGACTTTGAAAGAGAAGTTCGTCGGAGGAATTACTATCGAGAAGTTCGTCTAAGTCATCGTTGTGGTGAGAGGCAGCCATGGACTCAGGTCAGTTCAGGTCAGTTCAGGTTAGGTCGGAAGAGGAGGTCTTGGTCTTCAGCCTCGAGCCTTGGAGCCTTGGAGCCTTTCGAGTCTACGAGCCACCCCTTGAGAGATTTTGATGAATCTTCTTTTTCCTCCTTTTTTTCTCTCTCTTTCGCGCCGGTGCAATCGACGTACCATATATTTGGTATTCCCTTATTTGGCATAAGACAGACAGATATTTAGTTCCCTAAGTAAATATCCTTTTTTTTTTTTTTTCCTTTTGAGTAAATATCTGTTATCTTCACTCTCTCACACAAGCCCTCTCTTTTCTCTTCTTTCCTTTTTTTTTTTTTTTAATAAATAGCATTTTTAACCCCTTCCAATTATTTTTCTCGTACTCGTAAGAATAGAGATTCAAATTCACTCAAAAAAAAAAAAAAAAAAGAATAGAGATTCAAACTTAAAATAAAAATAAAAAAACTTAAAATAAATATATATAAAATCACGATATTATAGTTGAAACGGAAACCCAATATGGGATGTTTGGGTGATGAGTTTAAATTTATCATCATCAACTTAATTTTTGTCTTTTTTCTTAAAAGTTTTTTATCTTTTTTAAAAAAGTCAACTAAAATCACTATTTAAACTTACAAATCTTAACTCAAACTTACACACCAAACACCCCTATATTTTTTTTTTTTTTGAGGAAAATTTTTTAAACGAAAACGAAATTATTATATATAGTACGGTAGCATTAGAAAAAAAGGGGCGGGGGGAACAAATAAATAAATAAATATATATATATATATATAGCAAAATAAATAAAAATAATAAAAATAATAAAGAGCAAAGGGGGGAGGGTGCGAGTATATCTATATATCTCATTACCTGCGCCTGAGACCGAGACAGTAAATGGCGGCGGCGAGGGCAATAGCACCGGCATGCTGTGTGCGTTTGAAGTCGTACTCAACTCTCCGATTGCTATCTTTCTACTCCATTCCCAGTCGACCTCTGCTGTTCCGGCCAATTTCTCGGCGGTCTTCGGGCCCTGCTCAGACCAGATGTCTGAGCTCTCTGGTGTCCGGCGTGGGGGAGTTCAGGAAGAAGCTGAGGGTGGCCGACATCAAAGGCAGCCCCGAGCAGGGCTTGGATCGATTGGGCCACACTCTCGTTGTTAAAGGCTGGGTTCGCACCCTTCGTGTTCAGAGCAGCGTCACTTTCATTGAGGTAAACACAACAGTCCCACCATTTATATATATATATATATATATATATATATGTTTATATGTTTATATTATATATTGTGCATTGCATTCATTTTTGTGTACAAGATTTAAAGTTTTTTGCTTTTCCAAGTGTCTTTCATTTTAATTCAAAGCCATTCCATATTCCATATTCCTATTCCTCTTTCTCTTTCAATTCTCAATTCTCAATTCTCAATGGAGCTAAGGTATGTGATTCAAGTACAATATATTGTTTTGCGAGTAGAAGGCGACTGAAATTCTTGGAAAATAATGGGAATGTTGTGTTTATTTTCTAACATGAGGCTAAGAATCAATAAAGATATCATCTACTCTACACCAGATAAGTTTTTAAAAAAATGGAAAGGAAAAATTTTATTTATTTATTTATTTTTTTCTAGTACTGTCGACTAAGAAAGAAAGCATAAGAAGATAAGCAGTGTATCATGTATGTTTGTGTTATGTATTATATTGTTTTGATTAGGTTAATGATGGTTCGTGTCTCTCAAACATGCAATGTGTTTTGGACCCCGACACTGAAGGTTATGACCAGGTACCTTAATTTTCTTATACTATTATATTTACCTTCTTTTTGTCCTACTCATCATCTCAACTCAATTCATGTTAATTTGAAAGCGTCATCGCTTCTCTCTCTGCTAGACTGATTTACCCGCGGAGACGTAGTTTATGTAATAGTTTGAAAACAATAAATTATTTAATGCCTCAACAGGGTCTGTTACTTCTTCATAAATTAAGGCTCCAAGACAGAAACAAATATAAAACGCAACCATAAAAAATTTGGGTTAGAATGGATTACAACTGCTTTCTTAAATCTTGAACACACTTGTATTTGGTTTTCCCAAGTACCAAAGCTGTCTAGTATTTTTTATTTTTTTATGTTCAGGGAATTTGTTGTGTATCTAGCTGTTGTTTTGTGTTTGTTTCAAGCTTTGGAGGGTTATGAATAGGTAGAATCTGGTTCGGTCGCTACTGGTGCCTCGATATGCGTGCAAGGAACTGTGGTCAGCAGCCCAGGATCTAAACAAAAAGTGGAGTTGAAGGTCAAGAAAATTCTGGTGGTTGGTTTCTCTTTGCCTTAGTCTTTTATTGCACTTGCGTTGTTTTCATGAATTATTGCAAGGACTAACCATTCAGTTGCCTTCCTTTGGCTTTGCTTTTGTTGTTCATTGATCATCCACCATCTTAAACCATTTTGAGTCTTTGACAATGTATTATCATGATTAACATGACTTACAAGCAAGATTGGCACGCAGTCAATATATTGTATTAATGATATGAAGGCAAGATCCAGGCTCATATCTCAAGGCTCGGCCTTTATAGATTCAACTTTTTTCAATTAGAAATAAAATTTTGACTGTCAACAAAGCATGTCTGTTGCATATGGATTATAGTATTTTGTCTTGCTAGAAGGTTGCAGCTTGTTCATTACTGCGACTGGTATGTTTCGGCTTAAAGTCATGATTTTTGAAAGGAAACATGCCTTGAATTTTCCTTCTCTAGCTTGTATTTTAAGCATATGAGGTGTTTAGTGTCAGTTCCATCATGCTTGATGATTCACTGACTTGGTTCATCAAGTCAATCTAACAGATCTGACCCAAAGTTATCTTGGGCTAAAGATCTACAGAAAAGGAGCACAAGTATAATAAATTTTGAACACATTCAGGTTTCCCTTATCCAGCTGCATAGGTTCGTTCAGAAATTAAAAATGATTCTATTTGGTTCCTGTGTTGTAGGTCGGGAAAAGTGATCCTTCTTTTCCCATTCAAAAGAAAAGGGTAAGCAGAGAATTTTTGAGAACTAAAGCTCATCTTCGACCAAGAACAAACACTTTTGGTGCGGTAAGGTTCTGCTTCTTTGGGTTTTGTGCTCTGGCTCTATGAAACTAAATTTACGCAATTAATGTGATGAGGTTCAGTTTGATGTCTCTCTATTTATGTGCTTGCATTTAGGTTGCAAGGGTCAGGAATGCTTTGGCCTATGCTACACACAAGTTTTTCCAAGAAAATGGGTTTGTTTGGGTTTCAAGTCCTATTATTACTGCTTCAGATTGTGAAGGAGCAGGTGAACAGTTCTGTGTGACTACTTTGGTATGCATTCATGGCTTGAATATAGACTCTCAACGACAATTTCATGTTGCATGATTGATTTCAGTTACGGAGATGGCCATTGTGGATGTCTTATATTTTACTTTAGTCTTGCACAACATGCAAATCTTCCTGCTTTTGTTTATTTGTTTATTTATTTTTGTTTTTATTTTTTCTCTATTTCGCTTGAGCTTGTTATAATACAATCCTTTTGAACTACCAGATGCCAAGCTCCAGAGATGTCGTTGATTCTCCTGTGGATGGCATTCCAAAAACAAAGGATGGTCTAATTGATTGGTCACAAGTGAGTCAGTTACTGCTGGGTTGATCTTCTTTGAAAGTTTTCTGTTTATTGAGCTCATTTTCTGTTGTTCCTCTCTCTTTTCATTGGTCTTTTTGGAACTATATCAGTTTATAATTATTGTGATTCATGCCAAGCATTTTTCTTTAGTGTTGCCAATTGCAGAAATTCTGTTTTTTAGTTTTTTTCCCCCCCATGTATCAGGATTTTTTTGGGAAACCAGCATTCTTGACCGTCTCTGGCCAGCTTAATGCTGAAACCTATGCTACTGCTCTTTCTGATGTACGTATTTTATAAACATGTACTAATCCAAGTTATAAATTTGCTCAAAATTCCTAATATGTTGCCATGTGAAAATCGACTTTTTCAGGTGTACACATTTGGTCCCACATTCCGTGCCGAAAATTCAAACACTTCTAGGCACTTAGCTGAATTTTGGGTGAGAATTTTACTTTAGAGACAAAACTTAGCTCTTCTGTTTATATACATTAATCAAGCATTTTGTAACTTCTTTTTCTTTGCCTTTGGTTACAGATGATTGAACCTGAACTTGCATTTGCTGATCTAAATGATGACATGGCTTGTGCAACTGCCTATCTCCAGTATGTAGTACGTTGCCTCCCACAACTATTTTTGTTTCGTCAGAGTTGTTAGAACATAGTGGAAAAACTCAAGACAGAAGGTAACACATATGAAAGATCTCATTTTCTTTCTATTTTACTTGACATTTGCTTCTATCTTTGAAGGTGAGATATGTACTTGAAAATTGCAAGGAGGACATGGAATTTTTCAATACATGGATTGAGAAGGGCATAATTGATCGATTGAGTGTATGAGCTCTCAGTGTAACTTGACCTTACTCCTTTCTATTCCTATTTAATCTCTTTCTTATATTTTCTTTTGTTAATTGTCTTTTCCTTTTCTATCTATTTATTACATTTTCCTTTTACTTTTGTTTTTGGTCAACAGGGTGTTGCTGATAAAGAATTTGTACAGTTGACTTATACCGATGCAATCGAACTTCTTCAAAGAACAAACAAGAAATTTGAATTCCCTGTACTACCAACTATTTGAACTTCTCATATCATCCTGCCTAGTTCATTCACCGTGAATTGTTATAACTTGCTATGCTTTGCTTATTCATATTTGGAAAAAATATCCATATTGCTCCAATCTTTATCTGTTATGATAGAGAACCAGATTTATTGCTTTATGAACTTGTGTTCTCCGAAGTGATATGTTTGCCTATAAGTATGCTTTTGAATCCTTAATAGTCTTTTGTACCGGTTAATTTCTCTTTTCCCCTGGATTTATTTTTGCTAATATGACGTGTTTTTCCTAGTCAGGTAGATCTCTTCTTGTATGGAAATTGAAAAAAATAAAATAAAATTTCAAGACGAACAAACTCATTTTTTGGGCTAGATGATAGTTATAGTTCCACAAGTAGTGTTAGTTAAGTTTGAAACAAAGAGGATCTGAATCTAATGATTTCTTGTTATATTTCAAGACGAACAAACTCATCACATATTTGAATTTTTTGTGCTAGTGCTACTATTTTTTCCTTCACCATGTAGTCAAGTACCTTTCCAAATGGTTATTATTATTATTAATTATTATTATTATTATTATTATTATTATGTATAATAAAGGTGCAGGTGCTGTTCTCTGATCTTTTTTGTAAAATTCGTATTTTTAGGTGGAGTGGGGATGTGATTTGCAGAGCGAGCATGAACGCTATATAACTGAAGAGGCATTCAATGAACGTCCAGTGATAATCAGGGACTATCCGAAGGCATGCTTCCCTCCCTCTCTCTCTTATTGGTTTTTCTTTTTCACTTCCATATTTTCCATTTAGTTATACCGTATCAACATTTCAGGAGATCAAAGCATTCTACATGCGGCAAAATGATGATGAGAAGACTGTTGCAGCCATGGATATGCTAGTGCCTCGGGTAACTTTAAGAATTCTTATTAGTATATTATAGATATTCATTATCATTACGTTCTGAAGTAGTTTCAAGAGTGTGAAGTTCCTTGGTTTCTCAAACCTAATATATTCTTTAGTTTGAAGTCATTTATGTCATGTTGATTCAGTTATATAAAATAGTCATAAGAATTGAAAAGAAGGGAGAATAGAATGTTCTGAAAGTACCAATGCGAAATGCAATCAATCCACGTTTTCATGATGGTTAGCTGTGGCGTCGCTTGCTGTACTTATTTTTAGTTTCTGCCCCTCGTGTTAACATGTGAGAGTTAGCTTAGCTTATAAATCTGTTAGAATAATAAAAACCTTTCTGTTGATATTTGGTGTGTTGTTTTCTGATGATCTGTCTGTCAGGTGGGTGAGCTTATTGGTGGAAGCCAAAGGGAAGAGCGGCTTGAATATCTGGAGGATAGATTGGATCAGCTGAAGCTGAATAAGGACAACTACTGGTGGTATCTTGATTTGCGTCGATACGGTTCAGGTCATTACTTCTTCTCTCAACAGTTTTTCGCAAGTTGCTTGCCGAATCTTCTATCATAAGCAATTTAGAAAATATCTTGGAGTTAGACTCATGAAATGCCCGTTAGCTTGCCTTTTTTTTTTTTTTTTTTTTTTTTTTCTGTTTTCTAAAATTAGTTCATGATTGAAAGTTGTATGAAATACTGGTCATTGAAGTAAAAACAGGTGCCAAAGTTAGCCGTAATGTTGAATAAAATATTGGTCGTTGAAATATTGTTGTTGTGTCGTTCTTCAGTTCCTCATGCAGGATTCGGGATGGGGTTTGAAAGGCTAGTACAATTTACAACTGGAGTAGAGAATATAAGAGATGCGATCCCCTTCCCAAGAACACCTGGTTCAGCTGAATTTTAAGCAAATCATTCGTGAATGCCCCCCTCCCACTCTGCCAAGCTCATACATATATATATATATATATATATATATGGTCCATCTCCAACCGGATCTTCTCTCTTTACCGGTATCTCTATTTTCTCTTTTTGATTTAAATTTGAATTCTCAAAAGAGTTTTGGTTGAAACTCAGTAACTTAATTTCTTTGAGTATTGTCTCTTATTTGGTAATTTCTATGCTAGGAATTGAATACATTACTCTACTGATATTGTGTACTCTTCATTTTTTTTTTTAAACATTAAATTGCATCATGTCAAGAATAAACAACATGCAAATTTAATTGAAATCATACGAAACAGAACAGCTCTCTCTCTCTCTCTCTCTCTCTCTCTATAAAAAGAACAGTTGGCTGATCATTCAAGCAAAATTGCGGCACAAATACGACAGATTTATTTTATTTTGTTTTTGTTGTTCCTCTTTTTTTTTTTTTTTTTTTTGACTCTAACAATAATAATACACCCATTTTCTCTGAGCAGATCTATAGAGGCTTCCTTTTTGTCTACCCCACAAAAAGGACCTCTTTCTTCTTTTGCTTTCCAACAAATGAATAAATGAACTGTACAAACTACAAAAGGCGCCCACACTAAACCAGCTCTTCAATCATCGGATGGTCGGCAACTTCCGAGGACATATTTTGATAAAATACATGGCTTAATACTAAATTAAAAATTTAAAAAGAAAAAATAGAAAAAAAAAAAAAAAAAAAAAAAAACTGCACTTAATTCCGTCATTCATGGCACAGTCGGGAGGCAGGTTAAGGGAAAAACCATTCCTTGTTCTCGTATAAACTCGATTCCAGCCCATCCATTCCACTATTCCAATTTTCTGTGAAATGCAAGTGCAGGAACGGTCACCCCAAAGTATGGCACTGGTCACGAGGAACAAAAACTCATTATGTACATCTTCATGACTTGCTCAAAGTTCCACTTCCTGAAGGTCGTCAACAAAATTGCCACCATTCATCTGCGTACGCCTCAAAGAAGATGGGTCACTAGGCATAAACGAAGATGGGGACATGGTCAATGCCTCTCCTAAAGGTTTTACCTCAGTCTCCTTCGGTGGGGGGCTAAACGAATCACTAAAACTCCCGCTCCATGAGGCGGTTCGTCGCGAGTGCTGAGATAAAAGGGAGCCATGCCCATTTGCTGTCACTCTCTGGCTTGGAATGTTATCCATGCTTGGGAACCGTTGCATGGCTGATGAAGATGGTGTTGGAGTCTGTAACACATTGTTAATAGCGGATGTTGAAGCATCCCCACTGGTTGGAACACCTTCGTGCAAGCTTTCTGCTATTGCCTCCATTGTCTGTTCACCTGATGTGGGCGTAGGAATGAAAAACTTTGCATTCGCAGCAACAGCAGGCTTCATAGACGGTACAGATGGTGACTGGAATGAGGAGTTTGCCGGCCTTCCACCACCCAGGTTGAAAGTGTCAACATACCTGCAAAAAGTACATGGAATACCGTAAAATATATACTCCCCTCATTTGGTCCAGGCATTTGATGTGGAAGCTCGAAAGGATGTGAATTTTCAACATAATTATAACAGGCTTGGTTATGCAAAGCTTCACATTTGTTAACCCCGAAGCTAGATATGCCCACTTGCCGCATCCATGAAGTCGTCCATGATAAGCAGGATTTAATCATTCATTTCGAATGGCCAGGCCAACCAAAGAGCAAATTACACCTAAAAACACTTGCAGACAGCAGAGGGAAAGAAGTCATGTACCTTGAACGAACACCCATCCGCCCACGAGCTGAGAATTGATTTGAACTGGGTGGAATAGGTGGCATCCCCGAACTATAGTCGGAAGAAATTGAACTTGTTAAGTCTGGGCTTCCATCAGGAGGAGATGCTTTGCTCTTCAAACCGGATTTCAAATTGTAATCGGGCATTCCATTCTGGAAGGCTGCTGTTGTTGGAGGCGGCGGCAGGGCAGCTTCTTCAGTAGGAAGCTCGGCGCCTTGTTCCACCCATCTCTTCAGCTTTTCATCGTAATAGAATTTGTTCTCTTCACCCAATTTTGCCTTTTGTAGCAATGCAAGACAAAAACCATTTAGAATGGGCCATCAAGAATTCACAGGGTACCCGTAAAAAAAATTCAACACTTTGACAGACTACCTGTTTCCCAGGTCGAGGCCTTAGAACTAGGCCCACAGTCTTTTGCAATAGCTGCGACCCAAAACCAAATCGAGAGAGGCGAGATGCACCCCCTGAGGCTGATGCTTTGCCTTGTGCATCAGCTGAGGTTATTTCTTTTGATGAGTCAACCTGAAAGTTATAATCAGTCAGATACTTCTTGAGGATACTGCATAAAATCTGAGCGCGGATGCAATACAGCTTTTGTTAAAACAGGAAGACTTTGAAAATGCATCAAGGAGCAATTACACACCTGTCTCGGAGTTCTACCAAAGTCTGGCTCCGATACACTTCTATTAGACATCGTCATTTTATTGCCATCAGCAGCCCACTCACTAATAGGCTCCATTGAAGCGGAAGGCATCAAAGATGATATTGCCATTGTTGATTGACTACTTGATACTCTGGGGGCCACCTGCTGGTGAAAATATTCATTAACTTGGATGCTTCCCTGTGATGTTGAAGGTGCCGGAGGTGGTAATCCGCCAACAACACGGTGTGCCGTACTGTCAAAAAAGTTCAGCAATTTTCCAACTAATTTTGCAGGAGCCAAATTCGTGGCATACCCACCCTGCAAAT
This sequence comes from Ficus hirta, assembly GCA_038430175.1. Classification (NCBI taxonomy): domain Eukaryota; kingdom Viridiplantae; phylum Streptophyta; class Magnoliopsida; order Rosales; family Moraceae; genus Ficus; species Ficus hirta. Next base: position 19,440,414 of record CM076586.1, read on the forward strand.
CAAATTTCACAAAAAGGGTTCAATTTTAATAATCAAAAAGGCGACAAAATATACAGGTTATTTATGATTTAAAAAAAAAAAAAAAAAGAAAGAAAAGAAAGTACCTGTTGATGAGTTTTAATCCTCTCCTCGAGTGATATTACTAACTGCTTCCACGTTTCTACTTCAGGTGCTCTACCAGTTTTCAAAGACTTCAATATTGCTTGACAGTATCTGAAAAGAATCGCTCAATGTTATGACAAGTAGAGAGGTTGTATGAAAAACAATGCCAGAAAAAAAAAAAAAAAAAAGGAGAGAGTGTTTGTGTACTTCAAAGAGTCGGAAACTTTTCCAACTTCAGCTAGCATGTGTGCGTAGATTAGTTTATATGGCTGAAACGGTAGCAAGATAAATTGAGAGTTCCCAAGCACCTTTGAGTATTCATATAACTCTGTCCTCTGTCCAAATAACAATCAGGTTAGATTCAGTAAAAGCACCCAATACGGCTTAGAAAAACACATGAATAATGAAGAACAGTTTGGTCGCTTGAGAGATATAAGCTGGATTTGCAACAGCAACAACAACAAATATTCTGAGCTTAAGTTGACTACTCCCAACAATATGAAACACGATACGAAGGGAAATTTTAAAATGAAAAAGAAAAAAGAAACCCTAAACACACACCCGGGTCCACAATTAAAAATGAAATTAAGACTGCTGAAGTAAGATATCTGACATAGCAAGCACAATTCGGGATCAGAAGAGAGGTGTGAAACCCAGCAAGCACGAGACTATAGGAAGGCACAAACAACTTGTGTTCATGGTTCAGCTAATGAGTAAAAAGAATTAAAAGCACGCAGCCTGTTAAAAAGCAAGCAGAACATACATTGACAAGGAATTTTCAAATAAAACCAAACAAGAGAAATAAATTAGAAAGAACCTGAATAGACTCTGGACTAGCGTAGGTACGAGGAAATTTCCAGTGATCTGCTCCAACAAGACAGAGTCTTGCACTGTCTGAATACGACTCAAAGTTTGCTTCAGCAACTAAATAGCATATATGTGCTGCAGCAATCTGAAAGATTTCTCATGTCAGTTCACAGAATGCAAAATCCTCTAAGAAGCTCTAAAGCAGATAAGTTACATGATATACATATCCTACCTCACTTCTTTCCTTCCATAGGCAGTCTCCAAGATGAATGATTACCAATTCATCATCTTTTGTTCTGTTTGCAGTTATTACGGCCAGATTCTCCTCCCAGTCATCAAGCATATTACTAGCGCCAAACTGTTGCAGTAGATTTCAAAGCAGGATATTACAAAAATTGGTACACATTTAAAATTAGCCACGGAGAAAACAAGGCTATATAAGAATCCTAAAACAGGAATGGCTAAGTTTGCTTTTATTATGTTACTAGTTTTAGTGCCTGACTCGTATGCATGTATGTATATAATTCAGAGAATCCACGACTTTAAAACAAATGCTTCAAACCCTGTCAGAATTATCTTGATGATTTTTGTTTTTATTATTACTGTTAATTGTCAGTCCACCACCTTTTTTCAACATCAATACCTAAATAAATCATTTCTTGACAATATAGACAGCCACCAAAATAACTGAGGGGCAACTGGATGAATATATGGCATCATGTAGCATAAACCTGCCAAAGAGACAGTTCTTAAATAAATATCTCACCTGCATAGGCTGTTGAGGCATTAAAGCACCGCCTGGAAGGTTGCTATCAGTTGTGTTGTCCACAGAAAACACCTCAGCCGGTTGCCCCGCGATAAGAAGGCACAAAGTCCGCAAAGGGGATCCTGCTACAAGCTGGCGAAGTGCCATTTGCTTGATAGTATCGACATAGAACTGGAGCCGTTGAAACACAAGATTCCAAAAAAAAAAAAAAAAAATGGTCGTCAGTGTATAAATATTGACTGCATATGCCAAGCATGCAAGTGCTTGAATAGAGTCTCTCAGATGTGTGAACTCAGATAAACAAACCTGGTCGCCAAGTTGTGAAGCAAGAATAAGTGCAGGGCCCCACAGTTGACCTTCTTGTGCACGTTGTAAAGCCTCTTTCTTTCTACCCGAAACTAGAAGATTTTGCACCTCAGAAGCAGTTGCCTACAACGTTGATCCATCTTAATGCAAAATAATAAAGATTGCCAACTATAAGGGGAAGGAGGAGAGGAGAAACCTAAAGAAGAAATGTTTCCGTACCCGTATTTCTCCTTCAGAAGGAAGTTTATGCAAGCAGTGGCTTAGAGCACCATACTCACTGAATTGTGCACCATTCCTCTTTGCAGAAGCAAAAAGTTTAGCAACTGCTGATTCTGGGGTATCATTTTCCTATAAAAAAACAGAAAAATTTCAAAGATTTGGCAGATGCATAATTTGTCAAGCTGCATTGCATGGATGAAACATTTAGAACACATTAGTGAATGTAAGGCTGAATTCATCATACAGATACGTGGCATGGGAAAAGGAAAGAGCTCGGACACCCCACCCCCCCACAAAATAAATAAATAAATAAATAAAGTCTCAAATTTAACAGTTATTACCACTATTATAATGAAATATGACATGTAAAAGAAACAGCATTCGAAAATATCAACATCTGAATTTACTTCAGGAGCAAAATGTCATTAAAACAGTATTTTATTGAGCTAAAATCCCCCAAGAATACATCACTCTTTTCTTGCCAAATTTACCCTGCTACTAAAAGAATCAACAACAAGAATTTATTTTCTTTATTTTTTTCAGGCAGTTCTTACCACTGCCATCAAACTTCACCTTTTCAAGGACGCATCAGACAAATAAATAGAAAATAAAAAGGGAGGAGTGGAGACTAGAGATCGGTATATCAAAGATCTCTTAGAAGCACAAACCAAGCCCTCTATCAAAGTAGTGAAAGTCATGATTTGAACAAATTGTTAAACAGTGACAGTGATTTGCCATTAGATCATAGACGGAATGGTGATTTGTCATCTCCATAGCACCAATGAAAGTGATGATTTGAACAGATTACTCAACAAACATAAACAGAAAATATAACAAGAGCTTATCAAATGAAAGGCAAATTCAGCGCATGAGAATGTGACTTACTCTCAATACTGTTTCAGAACCAAAGGGAGAACGAAGTTTTCCATAATGCTGACAAGCTATCTTAAGTAATGAGAGGAGCAGCTTTAATAGCTGGGCTTTCCTGTAATCCACGTTAGACAATTCAAAGTTTGCAATTCTCTCGTCTATCCATTTATTCAACTCTTTACTTCCAACGCTTCCACCAACCAATGGACCTGGAAAGGACTGTTGGCACAAAGCATGAAGGTACCCCTGGCTTCCACTAGTTGTAACATCAGCGTTCCTTGTTGCAACTTCTTGCAAGTTCAGAACAGAAACCAAGCCTCCAACAGGAGCCTTTACATGAAGCAATAAACATGCATGATTAGCCCTTTTTATGACATCAATGTTAAAAATAGCCAAGTACAGTTGGTTTTTGGCCAATTTTGCAATTGAAAGTAGGATGGTGGGACCCAAAAAGTAAAATCTTGTCTGACTACAAGCCTAATGCATATCTAACATCCATGACTAATTTACGTCAACGAGCACATGCAATTTATTCTTTTTTTTTTTTTCTTTTTTCTTTTTTTAATTATCTCCCAAAGAAGGAGCAATTAGAAAAACCATAAAAGGAGAAGGTTTTGAGTTCTAACCTGGCTTCCAAATGATGAGTTCCGAAGGTTGCTATTATCCTTCATTACAATGAGTTTTCCACCAAACCCAAAAGCCACCAGGGCATGCGGGGGACGCATGTCCGATGACCTTCCAGCAGTAGAAGAGTGAGAAAACTGATTGCCACTCTGAAAAGATTGTTGAGCAAAGTTTACAGGCTTCTGACTGCCATAGTACTCGTTTGAGAACTGCATTTGGTCATTCAGCTTCGCATTTGCTTGATTATATGGTTGTAACTCAGCATTGAAGCTCTGGTACCCCAGAATCTGGTTGGCATCATTGTGTCCCTGATTAGCTCTGTCGTATGATGGGACTGCTCCAAAAGAGTTAAAAGATTTCTGCTGATCTTTGTTCGTGGAAAAGTTTGAACCATACGAGTTATCCAATTGCTGATTTCCACTAAACATCATTGACACCGCAGTCTTAGACATTTGATTATCATTACTATAAGATCCACCCCAGCTTCCATCTTGACCTCGGCTACCAAGGCCTCCCGACACATAATTTTCGGCCTGTCCATAATCACTGTACGAACTACTTTCGTTCTGAGAATAAACAGTACTTGAACCAAACCCATTTTGGTTCTGCTGACCATAGTCATTAACGGTCGATTGAACCGTAGATGCATATGCGTCCAATGAGCGCCATTCTTGTGCAATTGTGTCGTAATACCAACCGGGATATTGAGGATCAAAGACGATATGTTCAGGACACCCGCTGTTCACTTGGGACTGATTCCAGTTGGAAACACTCTGACTTGTGCTGGTCTTGGTTGTAGTTCCCACGACAGAGTGGGACGTTTGCTGCAAATAAGAAACCTCGGTTTTCACCTCAGAAACAGCACCAGTATCGCTGACTGAATTCGTGCTAGAGCCACCTTGAGCATTTGCTGTTGAGCCAAAACCATCAACTTGGTACCATTGCCCAGTGTTCAGGTCGTATTTCCATCCCGGATAGAGACTTTCCCAGTACTCACTGCAATTTAGATCCTGGCCATTTGTACTTTGCTCCGCCGGAGCTCCGTAAACCTGGCCGTCCGGAAATTGCGTATAATTAACCATACCATTCAGACTATCATCTGTATGCTCTACATTACCAACCACAGTTTTCTCTACGGCCGTTGAATTATCGCACAATTTCCCAGCAAATTCCACAGACGCATCACCCTCCAATTCATTGAAAAAATCTGAGTACGATCCGAGCCCATGAGTACCCCCATTCTGAGTAGTATCAGCATGAAACGAACTCCACCCCACCACCTTGAACCCCGAAGAACTTCCAGATTCGCTACTCTTGCTGCCAATCATTGAATCGGAGGTTGATTTGGATCCCGCACCAGTATCATTCAGCTCCGGTACGCTATCAAACACGGCCGCGTTGGTTGAAACTAACAAGTTCCTATCATTGGCATTGGAATCGACAAAACCCTTGTCGTTAATGGGTCCAAATCCGGATTCCCCAACAGAATCCTCAGCAACATCAGCAATGCTAAGATTAGAAAAGGCGTCGGCGTTGGCGTCGTCGGAATCGTTCCTTTGGGAGAATTTTGGGGCCGATTCAACGGGGCCCAAATCATCATCCTCATCAACCAATTTATCAAAGAAGTCCTCGTCCGTTTGATCCTCCACCTCGAATGGAGGAGGATTAGAAGCCATCAATTATTGATCTAAAAAGCCTAAATTTCTCGATCTTCGAACCGAATTCCCCTCGGAAGAAGGACTATGAGAATCAAGATAACACCTTTATTTACTTTTTTTTTTAATCTTATTTTAATCTGTCCAGAAATCCAAAATCACTCGGGAATCGAGCTCGGGCGTCCAGATCCAGACAAAAATTGAAGGTCGAAACCTGACCAAAAAGGGAGGAAATGATGGAGATCTAGGGTTTCGGAGGTGTCTGCAGTTCCAGCAAAAGAGAAATAGGGAATGTTGTATTGTTCGTTGGTTTCGAATGGGAAACTTGGAAGCAATTGGGTTTTATGCTATACACAAATTTAACGAAACAAAAAAAAAAAAAAAAAGATTCAAAATTTAAGTTAAACTTACAGATCCAGACGACGATTCCCGAAGAAGATCACAGATTGACAGATATGCAGAGAAGAGAAGAGAAGAGAAGAGAGAGAGAAGAGAGAGACAGAGCATAGGAAATCCCTCGTTTCGCACTACCCACCCAACCCCACCAGTTGCTTCATTTTTTTGTTCTTTTTGTTTTTAATTTTTTTTAATACAAAGTATATTTTCCTTTTTTTTTTTTTTTTTTTTTTTTTGAAATTGCATTTTTTTTGCTAATTTTACATGGGTTGTGCTTTAAGTCCTCCATCCCACTTCTAAGAATCCAAACTTCACTTTGATCCTAGCCACTCACTGTCATTTGAAGGGTTGAGATAGATGTAAGGACAAACAAAAAATGAGATAGCCTGCATCAGTTGTCTAACAGGTTATCTCTAAGGGGGTGTTTGGTATGGGGTAATCTTTTATAAAGGAATAGGAATTTTAAGATTATCATGTTTGTTATGAGGTTATCTTATTTTAAGATATCTGAGAATCTGAAACTCATGGGTTTCAGATGCCCTTATAAAGGGGTAATCTGAAACCCACCTCCCCCCTAGGTTTCAGATGACCCCTTATCTAAATACCATGGTAATCTTAAAATTTAAATAATTTAGACACAACTATCCTTTTAACTTTTAAAATTTAACTTTAAAAACCAAACACTATAATATAATATTCCTATAAATTTGATTACTTTAAAAAGATTGTCAGGTATCTGATTACATTTGATTACCTTCAACCAAACACCCCTTAAAGGTTTTTTTATTCGGGGCAGTAACTTTTAACATCACGAATAGTAACATATTTTACTTGTATCATATTAGAGTTGGATACAATTAGGATCAAATTTTTCATAATAGTTTTGTGGTTTGGTGGACTCTAAAGGCCTCAATGCGTCAATATAAAGAAAATTAAAACTCTTACAAATAAAATGCTAGATACACCTTTCTCGCAAGACAAAAATCCCCAATAGTTGGTTAAGATCGATATAGGTGTTAGGGATTACAACTTAGTTGCAATAACCTTAAACCATATGAAAATCATGTCCGCCCCTCCCCCACCTAAACCATATGAACACCCCCCCTAAACCATATGAACACCTAAACCATATGAAAATCATGTCCGCCCCTCCCCCACCTAAACCATATGAACAACCCCCCCCCCCCCCCCCCCCCAATTCATATTTATGAACTATACAGAAATACCCAAAGATCCCCAGTTTTCTCTTTGAATTGATTTTTTCATTGTAAAAAAACATACAAAATAAATAGGGCTTACAAGAAATAACCATCACCTAACCCAGAAAAATCTAAAGGGAATACGGGATAAAAACTCAAACCTTGGTGTTTATGTCCAATTTGAATCACCTAACTAATTATAATTTCCACATAATGTTAATTAATACCGTCCATTAGTAACTAATTGATTCAAAAGCCCAATCCTCCATGTCATTTCTGCCTGCAAGTCCTGCAATTTGTTTTACCAAGGGCAAATTTGGTTTATCTTATTAGAACTTAGTATTGTATTATTTAAAATAATACGATGCTTGGCAACGAGGGTCAGAATCGGAATTTGAGATGTGTGTCAGGGTCGAGGCCAAGTCCCATCCCAAAACCCAACCCGAACCCATCCTCGATATCGAAACGTGACCCGATCTTGGTACCAAAACCTGACTCGAACTTCTGTCCCAAAATGTGATTTGATATCAAAACCCAAACCTAAATCTGGCTACTATTCCAAAGCTCAACTCCGATCTTGGTTCTGAAACTCTACCCTAATCTTGAACCTTTCCCGAAACCCGACCCCAATTTTCGTCTTGAAATCTGGCCAGACTTAGGTTACATAAACCCGTTGACCCCAATTTGTGTCCCAAAAACTCAACCCCGACCCCTACCCCAAAGTCTAAGCCTAATCTCAATCCTTGCCTCAAATATGACCCCAACTCTTATCCCAATTTTGAATCCTGACCCCGACTTGAGTCTCGTAACCAGACTTTAGCCCCCATCTTGAAACTCAACTATGGTCTAGCATAAAGACCTAAATCTTATCTTTTAAACACTCAATTCTTAATAAAATATAATATAGTAGCAAACAAATAGTGTATAGTATAGGATAATACTGCAATACGCAAAATCAAATATCATATTATATGACAACAATAAAATACATGTCATACAATGCAGTAAAATACTACAGGCCAAATGTGTCCTTACTTTTCTTCTCCTTACACTTATGTTGTCTGTGAATACTGTGTCCGCTACCATATACATGCTCTGTAACAATCCGTATATTATATGAGACTCAAATATTCCAAAATCACCCATTCTAACCAACTATGTATTATTATGTCTGTTACTAGGATTTAGTCCTAGGGATACAATTTCAAATAGAACCTGCATTAAATTACTAAAAAAATTCATATGTAACTACATTAAAATCCCTATGAAACCCTCGTATTGACAACTTGCCATCACACACTAGTACCTCATCACCTATTATAAACAGTTGACACAAGATTTTCTTCTTCTTCTTCTTCTTCATCTTTTTTTTTCTTTTTTTTTTTTTTTTGGCCTTTTCAGACACAACTTATTACACTGACATTGTCTGATCCAATCCAACGTAATGCCAACCATTTTTTCTCCACCACTCACACGTGTCCGAAGTTTAAATACTTCTGAAGGACTGTAGTGCATGCCTACACACACACACACACACACACACACACACACACACACACACTTTGGTTTTTGCTAATTGAGATTGGTGATTCCAATTTTTTGTCCTCTAATCTTACAATTAACAGCCATTTATTCACTTTAGTGCGTGGAGTGTGATTTATTATTATTTATTACTATTTTTTTGCTAAACGACTTATTTATTATTGTTTTAATAATGTTTGCTTTCTTTTCAAATAAAAAAATTTTAATTGTTTCTATTTAGGGTGCGTTTGATGTTCGGATTAAGTTTGAAATAAAATGAAATTTTAAAGTTAAAATTGCCTGATTTTTCAAAAATTACTTATAATTTTTATTGATTTTTTTTATTTTATAAAAAGATAAAAAAAAACTAGTCATAAATTACAGTAGAGTTCAAACTCAACATGAATACCAAATGTAGGTGTATTATTTTTGCCAATGACACTATTTATCCTATCAACGAGGTTTTTTTTTTTTTTTTAACTTCGTGGTTGATTTTTTTTTTATAAATTTCTTTTAAAGAAATAAAAACTATTTATTTCTAGATCCCATATCCTAAATTAAAATATATATATATATATATATATAAATTTCTTCTCAACATTAGCAAAACAAATAAAATAAAAAACACCATCTTCTCACCCAAAATAAATTGAGAAAAAGAAAAACAAAAACAAAAACTAATCCACATCCTTACCTTATCAATTAGAATTTAGCTATCTAATTTTGCTTCATTTGTATTACGTGTCCATTTTCAAAAAGGAATTTTTTTATATTTTAAATATGAAAATATTTTTATTTTGAAAATAAGTTAAGTGTTTAGATGTGTAAAAATAAAAAGTCCATGATAGAGACTCTTTAAAAGTTCGCACGAGTAGTGTCCAATGACATTCTTTTGATGATCTTATGGCTAAGCGTTAAATTAAAAATAGGTTATGTCTCACCAAACCATATCCTAATAATTTAAAATATCATAGATTTAAGGTAAGTTTAATCTTTTTAGAACCAACTCTTTAATTTTATTATTTAAGTTTTCTAAAAACTCAACGAAGAGGGCAAAGCTATTTGTGACAATTTATGATTTTTTTCAAATATAAATAATCTTTATGTTCTTTTAATTTTGCTATTTTAACTCTATGTTAATGGAGGACTTTTTATTTATAACTTTTTCAATCAAAAAGATTTTTTTCCCCTCAAATACATCCTTACTTAAAGATCCTTTTTACCATTAAAAAAAAAACCACACCGCACGTGCATAGCGCGAGTTTATAAACTTGTACGTGTGTATATTCCACGGTTTCACACATGAAGTAATTATGTGTTTGAGTTGAAGATCAGAGATTAAAATGGAATGATTTATAACTATAAGATGGGTTGATTTAAGACATAATGTAATAGTATAGTCGCACTAATTTTCTCAGCCTACCACTTAACGTTATAGAGAGAGAGAGATCAGAGTGCCATGGATGATCATTTTCAGAATAACGGAGAGAGGTCCGATGGTGACCAAGAAATCAAAGAATTGCCGCCACCGTCTCCCCCGCCACAACCTCCACACGGTACTGGTGTGCTGGGTTTGTGGTGGCCACCCCTTCCACCGGTTGGGGGAGGACCGAAGCTGCCGGTTCCACCATCCCCATCCCCGTCCCCGTCCCCGTCCCCGTCCCCGTCCCCGCCCATGCCTCGCCTCGACAATAACAAACTGACGCCTCCACCATCAACACCGGCATCGGCACCCCCACCGCCACTGTTACCCGGCCCTTCTCCGCAACCACCACCACACGGTGGTGTGATGGGATTTCAATGGCCCCCCCTTCCACCGGCTGGGGGAGCACACCCGGTGCTCATGTTAACGAAACTACCGATTCCGCTCGTTAGGATGCCGCCTCTGAGAGTCTCATCTTGGCCGCCCCAGGCCCAGGCCCGACCCCGCCCCACCCTCCACCACCAACGCCATCAACACCGGCACCGTCACAGGCATGGTCACCATCAATGCCGCCATCCCGACCCCGACCCCAACCCTCGTATTTACAACTTGCCATCACTCACTAGTACCTCATCACCTATTATAACCAGTTTACGCAAGATTTTCTTCTTCTTCTTCTTCTTCTTCTTCTTCTTCTTATTTACTTTTTCAGACACAACTTATTACACTGACATTGGCTGCTCCAATCCAACGTAATGCCAACCATTTTTTCTCCACCACTCAGACACATGTCCGAAGTTTCTATACTTCTGAAGGACTGTAGTGCATGCCTATATATACATGTACACACACACACACACACACAAACTCTTTGTTTTTTGCTAATTGAGATTGGGTGATTCCAATTTTTTGCCTATAATCTTACAATTAACAGCCATTTATTCACTTTAGTGCGCGGAGTGTGAATTATTATTATTTATTACTATTTTTTGCTAAACGACTTATTTATTATTGTTTTAATAATGTTTGCTTTCTTTTCAAATAAAAAATTTTAATTTTTTCTATTTAGGGTGTGTTTGGTGTTCGAGTTAAATTTGAAATATAATGAAAATTTTAAGTTAAAGTTGACTGATTTTTCAAAAACTAATTAATATTTTTATTGATTTTTTTTAATTATTTTTATAAAAAGATTAAAAAAAAAACTAGTAGTGAAGTACAGTTGAGTTCAAACTCAACCTGAATACGAAACGTAGACGTATTATTTCTGCCAACAGCACTATTTATCCTATCAACGAGGTTTTTTTTTTAAATTTCATCGTTGATTTTTTTTTTCTAAATTTCTTTCAAAGAAATAAAAAGTATTTACTTCTAGATCCCATATCCTAAATTAAAAAATATATATAAATATAAATCTTCTTCTCAACATTAGCAAAACAAATAAAATAAAAAACATCATCTTCTCACCCAAAATAAATTGAGAAAAAGAAAAAGAAAAACTAATCAACATCCTTACCTTATCAACTAGAATTTAGCTATCTAATTTTGCTTCATTTGTATTACGTGTCCATTTTCAAAAAGGAAATTTTTTTTTTAATTTTAGATGTGAAAATATTTTTATTTTGAAAATAAAATAAGTGTTTAGATGTGTGAAAATAAAAAGTCCATGATAGAGACTTTAAGAATTCGTACCAGTAGTGTCCAATCTGATGGCTAGAATGACATTCTTTTGATGATCTCATGACTAAGTACTAAATTGAAAATAGATTATGTCTCATCAAACCATATCTTAACAATTTAAAATATCATAGATTTAAGGTTAGTTTAATCTTTTTAGAGCCAACTCATTATTTTTATTATTTAATTTTTCAAAAAACCCAACGAAGAGGGCAAAGCTATTTGTGACAAGTCAAATATAAATAATCTTTATGTTCTTTTAATTTTGCTATTTTAACTCTATGTTAATGGAGGACTTTTTATTTATAACTTTTTCAATCAAAAAGATTTTTTTCCCCTCAAATACATCCTTACTTAAAGATCCTTTTTACCATTAAAAAAAAAAAACCACACCGCACGTGCATAGCGCGTGCTTATAAACTTGTATGTGTGTATATTCCACGGTTTCACACATGAAGCAATTATGTGTTTGAGTTAAAGATCAGAGAGTAAAATGGAACGATTTATAACTATAAGATGGGTTGATTTAGGACATAATGTAATAGTATAGTCGCACTAATTTTCTCAGCCTACCGCTTAACGTTATAGAGAGAGAGAGATCAGAGTGCTATGGATGATCATTTTCAGAATTACGGAAAGAGGTCCAACGGTGACCAAGAAATCAAAGAATTGCCACCACCGTCTCCCCCGCCACAACCTCCACACGGTACTGGTGTGCTGGGTTTGTGGTGGCCACCCCTTCCACCGGCCGGGGGAGGACCGAAGCTGTCGGTTCCGCCGTCCCCGTCCCTGTCCCCGCCCATGCCTTGCCTCAACAACAACAAACTGACGCCTCCACCATCAACACGGGCACCGGCACCCCCACCGCCACTGTCACCCGGCCCTCCACCGCAACCACCACCACACGGCAATGTGATGGGATTTCGATGGCCCCCCCTTCCACCGGCCGGGGGAGCACACCCGGCGCTCATGTTAACGAAACTACCGATTCCGCTCGTTAGGATGCCACCTTTGAGAGTCTCGTCTTGGCCGCCCTAGGCCCCGGCCCCGACCCCGCCCCACCCTCCACCACCAACGCCATCAACACCGGCACCATCACCGGCACAGTTACTATCAACGCCGCCATCCCGACCCCAACCCCGACCCCGACCCCGACCCGGGCCCCCGCGAGAGCAATATTGTCGATACTGCTCCTACCGATCAGATGCCTTGGATATGAAGTGCCACCTGAATGATCGGCATGCAAATAAAAAGTCTAGCCGGTGTCCAAAGTGTGGGTGGAGGTTTAAAAACGATTTCTTGACGCATAAATATAATAGGATATCTCAGATTGTATCTTTGACTTTCCAGAATATTCTTGTAATCTTCTAAATTAGGATAGTTAGTTAATTGAATTATTTTGTTTCCTTATTCTTAGGATTACGTTTAGCATCAGTATTGTATATATATCTACTCCTTACTATGTGAATAAATATACAACATTATTCTTTCATATACCGTATTATGGTATCAGAGCATCAAGGCTAACGCCGACCATTCCCTAACGCCAGCCGATCACACATTATTCTTTCATCAGTATTTTTTTTTCTTTTTTTCCTTAGTCATGGACTCCGCTCCAACCACACCGTCATTTACCATCTCCTACACCACTATCATTAATCCTCTAGACACCACCACACACCTCATTGCTATTAATGTTTCGGTACAAGCACCTCTAAAACTCACATCCACAAACTACACTGCATGGCAGTTCCAGTTTCAAATGCTTCTCACCGGCTATGACTTGCTTGGGTTTATTGATGGAACAACACCATGTCCGCCTTCCACCGTCATGCAAAACAGTGTCTCGACACCCAATCCCGACTATCTCCTGTGGATCCATCAAGACCAACTCTTGCTCAACGCCATCATCGGCTCTCTCACACCGTCGCTAATCTCATTTATTGCTACTGCAAAAACATCCTATGATGCTTGGACGACTCTTTCCAACACCTACGCTAAGCTGACTCGTGGTCACATTCTCGGTCTCAAGAACTGACTCACCAACCCCGTCAAAGGCGCTCAATCTATCACCGAGTTTATGCAAGGTATCAAAACCACTGTCGATGCCCTAGCCCTTATGAACATCTCGGTCGATTCTAAAGATCTTGTCATCAAAATACTTAACGACTTCGATGAAAACTATAAAGAACTCTCCAATGCTATTCAAGTACGAGAAACATCCATCTCCTTCGACGAGCTACATGAAAAACTTCTCAATCATGAAGCCCAATTGATGGCTAAACTAGATTCATCATCTCCTACCCCTGCCACGGCTTTTCTTGCTACTCGGTCTTCTCCACAGAGTCGTGCTTCGCTGCCCCAGCCACCGCGTGGTCTGCCTCGCTTCTCTAACCAGTCTCGCAGTCAGTCCGTTCGATCACCGCATGCCTCCTTCACACCCCGGCCTCCATTTCCAGTCGGCAACCAAGGACAACATCCGTATCTTCGCCGCTGCCAGTTATGTGAGCAACACGACCACTCTGCAAAACGTTGTTCCATTTTCAAGCATGTACCGTGGACTTTCACTGCCCAACAGTCACATCCTCTGCCTCATCCCGCCTATACGGCACCACGTGCTCACACTGCCACTCATCCAATGGAATCTCCCACACAATCTGAATGGATCCTTGACTCGGGTGCTTCTCATCATGTCACTACCGATCTTGCAAACCTTTCCCTTCACTCGTCTTATGACGGTTTTGATGACATTGACATTGGTAATGGTAAAGGCTTGGTCATCACTCATACTGGCTCTCTCAACACCCACCTCATCCTCTTTATCCTTCCCAAATACTCTTTGTGTTCCAACTATGACAAAAAATCTAATTTCAGTTTCCCAATTATGTACCACTAACAATGTTGATATTGTCTTTTCCATGTCTGGTTTTCAGGTGAAGGATCGTCAAACGGGGGCCCTTCTTCTCCAAGGACCACATAAGGACGGTGTTTATTATTGGCCGGTCTCGGCGAGCTCGTCAGCTCTACCACGTGCTCTTTCGTCTATCACTCACTCTATGTCTTTGTGGCACTCACGCCTTGGTCACCCATCCCAAAAAATTATTCGTCATTTAGTCTCGTCTAATATTTTCTCCTTATCTTCTCATCTTTTATCAAACTTTTCTTGTAATTCTTGCCACATTAATAAAAGTCATAAGCTTCCGTTTTATGAATATACTCTTTCATCTTCGACACCTCTTGAATTGATTTTTTCTGATGTCTGGTCTTCTCCTGTTCTCTCTGTTGATGGATTTAAGTACTACGTTGTTTTTGTTGACCATTTTACTAAGTACATATGACTGTATTCTCTCAGGCGAAAATCGGATGTTCTCCAAACCTTTGTCCGATTTAAGTCTCTTGTGGAAAACTATTTCAAAACTAAAATTGTTACCTTATACACAGACAATGGGGGGGAATATAGTGCACTTTGCTCCTTTCTTGCATCCAATGGAATTACACACCTCCACATACTCCCAAACACAATGGTTTTTCAGAACGCCATCACCGTCATATTGTTGATACCGGTCTCATCCTTTTCCATCATACGTCCATTCCTCTTACTTTTTGGCCATTTGCCTTTGCCACAGCTACCTACCTCATCAATCGAATGCCCAAATCCAATCTCTCCATGATGTCTTCCTTTGAAAAATTGTTTGGCCATTCCCCTAACTTTCAAAAGCTTCGTGTCTTTGGTTGTCAATGCTACCCATGGCTGCGTCCGTACACCTCTCACAAATTGGAACCTCGGTCTCGTGCTTGTGTCTTTCTGGGCTACTCTTTAACACAGAGTGCCTATCTTTGCTATGATCCATCTTCCTCCAAAATATTTACTTCTCGCCATGCTGAGTTCATCGAAGACGTTTTCCCATTTTCTATGCCCGTTTCATCTGTCCCTCAGTCAAGTCCTTCGTCATCTTCCTGTCTTTTCTTTAAAGTCCCGTCTGTCTCGCGTGGTAGTGCTGTCAGTTCGCCACTCTTGCTCAATGATGAATCCTCGTCCTCGGTCTTGCCCGCGGCCTCCAATGATGATTCCTCACCGCCGAAGTCTTCCATTGTCTCTCCCACTTCCCAGGTTATTTCCACCTTGCCTATACCAGTCACCAATGACCACCCCATGCTCACACGCTCAAAAAATAACATTCACAAACAAAACCCCAAGTATTGCCTTATCTCTTCCCCTCAACCTGTTGACATTGAGCCCACGAGTGTGACCCAAGCCCTTACTGATCCACGATGGCGCTCTGCTATGTCAACTGAGTTTGATGCTCTTCTTCGAAATGGTACATGGGATCTTGTTCCTTATAGTAACTCGCAGAATATAGTTGGTTGTAAATGGGTGTTTCGAATCAAGTGCAATCCCGATGGATCTCTTAGCAAATACAAAGCTCGCCTCGTCGCCAAGGGCTTCCACCAACGACCCGACATTGATTATTATGATACTTTCAGCCCGGTAGTTAAGCCCACCACTGTTCGTCTTGTTCTGAGTCTGGCACTGTCACGTGGTTGGGCTCTTCGGCAACTTGACGTCAATAATGCTTTCTTCCATGGTCATCTTGACGAAGACGTCTATATGGCACAGCCCCCTGGATTTATTGATGCCAACTTTCCCACTTATGTTTGCAAACTCAAGAAAGCCATCTACTGTCTCAAGCAAGCACCTCGGGCATGGTACCAAGAACTTCGTAGCTTTTTCCTTGGGTTGGGTTTTGTTCACGCACAGTCTGACACGTCTCTCTTTGTGTTCAACCGTGATGGTCTCACTGCTTACTTCTTGGTGTATGTTGATGATTTGATTATCACGGGTAGTGATCCTACTTTTGTTTCTAGCGTCATTGATCAGTTGGCTGCCAGGTTCTCTATCAAAGACTTGGGGTCGCTATCCTACTTTCTCGGTATCGAAGTTCTCTTGTGCCCACACTCATGCTTCCTTTCCCAATGGAAGTACATTGTGGATTTGCTTGCTCGCCACAACATGCTCTCTTCTAAACCTGTTCAGACACCTCTTGCAATTGGTACTATACTTTCCCTCTCTGATGGCTCTCCCCCTATGGATGCTACTTTGTATCGACAGGTTGTTGGGAGTCTTCAGTACCTTCTTGTCACGCGACCAGACATTGCCTTCGCAGTTAACAAACTCTCGCAATATATGCGTGCACCATCAGAACATCATTGGGGTGCTGCCAAGCGTCTACTCTGCTATCTAAACGGTACTCATGATCTTGGCCTTCGCCTTCGTGCAAGCTCCTCTCTGTCACTTCACTGTTTTACCGATGCTGACTGGGCCGGGAACTCTGACAATCGCACATCTACAGGGGCTTATGTTCTCTTTCTTGGTCCTAACCCCATCTCCTGGAGCTCGTAAAAGCAACGCTCTGTGGCCCGCTCCTCTACTGAAGCTGAATACAGAGCGATCGCCTCTGCTGCATCGGAAGTTCAGTGGGTTCAGTCTGTACTTGCTGAACTTGGGGTCTCACTTTACTCGCCACCAGTTATTTACAGTGACAACATTGGCGCCACATATCTTTGTGCTAATCCAGTTTTTCACTCTCGCATGAAGCACATCTCCATTGATTATCATTTTATCCGGGATCTTGTTCAACGCTCTATGCTTCGCGTGTCCCATGTCTCTTCCGCTGATCAGCTTGCCGATGCTCTTACCAAGCCTCTGTCTCAGACTCAACTGCGTGAATTAGTCTTCAAGATTGGTGTCTCCTCTGGATCACCATCTTGAGGGGGCCTAATAGGATATCTCATATTGTATCTTTGACTTTCCAGAATATTCTTGTAATCTTCTAAATTAGGATAGTTAGTTATTTGAATTATTTTGTTTCCTTATTCTTAGGATTACGTTTAGCATCAGTATTGTATATATATACTCCTTACTATGTGAATAAATATATAACATTATTCTTTCATATGCCGTATTAAAATGTTGATTTTTTTTCCTTTCCATCTTGATATGTAGTGGAATTAATTAGCAGTAGTTGTGATCAAAGTAAGAGATTTGTACTTGTTTCCGACCTTGATGAGTTCGTATTCTACTTGATGCATTTTAATGTGATTGGCTTGTGCAATTTTTTGTCCCCCAGATTCGAACCACCAGTAAAACTCAATGAATTTCTTATTGAAAAATCAAGAATATTCATCAAGAATAATCAAGAATATTCACCAAAGTTGTTGTTATTATATTATTAGGGCAAGAATTTTATTGTTAATAGAGACGTAGACTTCTCCTTCGTTCTTGTCCATGAAAATGACTCGTCTCCTATAGAGCTGAATCTCGAGCACAATGGTGTTCTGTCGATTCATCGGCGTAGAACCTCATTGTGTTTTCCACGAGTGGATTTTTCCGCCACCGTGGGACTACTCTCCGACGGGGGACGCTTTGCTGGGAGAGGCGGTGGCGAGCGAAACGACGACTTAGAGTTTGGAGTTGAATGGCGAGGAGGTTTGGGGCGTCATCCAAGGATATGCGAGGTACGGACATGTCGAAGGCACGGTAGTCCATGATGGGGGGTAACGAACGGTAATCTTGGAGGTTTTTATTTTTATTTTTATTTTTATTTTTATTTTTGATGCTAAAGAGTGTGTGTGTATGCAAATAATTATGTGTTTGGAGAATCTTAAAAAACATATATATATATATATATATATATATATAGGGAACGTCTGGGGTCCTTCAGTAGAAAAAGTGAAGGAGGTCCTTCATTTTAAATTGTAGGCCATTGAGATTAAAATGGACGATTGAGATCTTCCCTAAGGGTAATGAAATAGTGATTTACCAGGTCTTCCATCAACAATTTAATCCCTTGATAAATATTGAGAAGAAAACGACAACGTGTTTAGGATTGAGAGAGCTTTGTATTGGGTGGTCATTTAGTGGTGGGTAGAGAAGAAAGGTTTGGTGGGCTTATCATTCATCAAAGGTTATTTAAAATCAAACTCGAGAAACTGTCATTTACTCTAAAATCAAAAGTTTAGTTTAGTTTAGTTTAGTTTTTTTTTTTTTTTTTTTTTTCTCTCTCGAAGTGATAAAAAATGACCTCCTACTAAGATATTATCATTTAAATGATATTTTTTAATAAATTTAATTATAAAATGACTTCAAAGCACCTGATGCACTTTACTTTCGTACTATGTGCCTTGTTAGGCACTCAATATGAAAATAAATTAAAAAGAATGTTATGCTAATTTCATTTTGGAAGATAGGTGTATACTTCCCTAATTTTTACCTTTGACTTAAACTCACTTTCTAATTTGAAGTGCACTGATTATTTCATGCATGACTTTATCCTAAGAGTTTGAATCTCTCACTACTGAGTTTTTTTTTTTTTATATAAATAATTTATCAAGTTGGAGTATTTGTTGTTCTTATTTGTCTTGGCAAAATCTGTAACATGTCTTTGTGATATTATGTGAACCTGGCATGATAATTTGGAGTATTAATTTTTTTTTTTTTGGGTTAAAATTACACAAAATATTTTAATGACATTGCAAACAGGCAGTCGATCTAGAAGTTAATAAGTTTAAAGAGGTATCTAATTTAGTTGTAGTATCTGGTTTTCATAATGGAACAAAATTTTAGAAATATAAGTAGCACAACTTGTTAACTGAAAAGAATGGTACTAATGAAGTAACTTCTTCAAAAAAAAAAAAAAAAAAAAAAAATTTTTTTTAAATTAGTAACTTCTTCATTTTATATACATAAGAATTGGCTTGTAGCCTCCTAAAGTCATGGAATATATATAAATCTCATAGAATTAAAATAAGGAGTGTGGTGAAAAAAGAAAGTAAATTTTTAATGAGCAAGCATAAAATGTTATGTTATGGTACACTTAAATATTGAATTGACAAGTATTATGAATAATGTTATGGTTGTTTTATCTAAATGTTATTCTTCAAAATATATATGTTATGACTACATATGCGAAATTAACCATGAACATCTATATCCACTTTAAAAAAATAAATGACATCTGTTTTGAAAATTACAATTACGGCTTCCACCCAGTACACTTATTTAGTGATTTCCTTGATCATTTATATTTTTTACCAACTCCAACGGGTTTCAAAAAAGATTATATAAGTTAACATCCCATCAAGATCCACCAAGTTGACAGCTTTACAACAAATGAGAATATAATTTGGAATCAAAACATATTATGTTGGTGAAGGTCCATCCTGACCATAACAAGTGTCTATATATACAGCCATATGTAGGAAAATAAAGGAGTACTGCACTTTCAGAATCTTCACTTCTTAAAGATGGTTTTGCTTCTGAATTGCTCCTAGCAAACTCTAGGTGAATTTTTTTTTTTTTAAAAAAGGGGCAATTAAATGAGTGCAAATTTGTGATCATGCCTATGGGCTTGTGTGCAGTCAACATAGTTGCAGCTGGCTTCATGTTTTTTTCTTCTCCTTTTTTCCACAATTTTTTTCTTTTGTTTTTTTAACCTTATTATTGTTCCTTTTTAAGACTTGTAATGATTACCTTTATATTTATTTTTATAGAGATTTACAACTAAATAGTCTTTTTTTTCAAAAAGTTCTTTACTAAATAGTCGAAGCTATGAATGAGGCAGTGGACCCATGGCGCCCCTCAATGACTAGTTTTGTGCCTCCGTTTTCATACACCAAAATTTCCACCCTTGAATTTTTTTTTATTTTATTTTTTATTTTTTTTGGGATAGTGACAGTGAGTGTTGAAATTGTCATTTGGTGAATTCAGCATGCATTTGATACTAAGTTTTAGATTATTGTATTTGAGTTTTAAATTAAATTGTACGTTTGATGAGTCGTTAAAAAGTGGAAAAACTTGAAATATATTCGAGAAAAAAAAATATGAAACTTGTTTCGTCTGTCTTGAAATTTATGTAATTTGTAAAAAAAAAAAATCATCTGATTTGGACTTGTATATGTAAAGTTATGAACTTTTAAAATTGGTTGACTTAAAAAAAAAAGACAAAAATTGAATTGTAAATTGTGATCCAAAATAGAGCACCAAACACCCCTTTTGTTTTGTTTTGTTTTTTTTTTTTTTTTTTTTTTTGGAAAGGGATTTAGAGATCATAATTAGGTAAATAGATAAGCAAATGGATTTAAAATAATTAATCACAAAGCAATTTGTATTAAACCGATTAGCATTATTTCCCTTTTGAATTTGATTTTTTTTAAAATATCAATTAAATAATAAAAAAAGGTGTTTCAAGGGTAAGTTAAATTTAAAAGACAGGATTGTATTCATTTGATAATAAAGAGAGAGAGAGAGAGAGAGAGAGAGAGAGAGAGAGAGAGAGAGAGAGAGAGAGAGAGAAAAACTAATGCCGAGTTAAATATGGATAATATAAGTGAATTTGTGATTGTTTTGCATAAATGATCAACGCTATCAAAATAAAAAGTGACAGTAGCATTAATATAAGACTTTCATTAGTACAATACGAATTAAGTAGGAAGAAAATATAATGGTATGTTCATAATCTTTAAGATATTCAATTTTTACTAATACACATAGACCAACTCTCAAGTAATTAAATAATTAGGAAATAAATCATAAGGATCAGTCGATTGAATTTTAGTGGGAAATTTTGAACTGGTTAGATTCCCTTGAGGTTAGTTCTTTCTTCTTTCGATCTTTTCTATGTCAAGTTACAGGCAATAAGAGTACTGATAATAATGAAGGATCTAAGGTCTGGAATTGATGCATAAAGCATAAAGCCCTATTGTTTTGTGGAGATTAATGGTCTAAAATTCACATCATCAGAAATTATTTATTAGGATAAGATATATAGAACTTTACCATGTGTTTATGAGGCGGTGGACCCTGATTGCCCTCTAAATTCTTTTCCAACAGCTTATATATAAAAGCATTAAGTGAGAGCAGGTTTAGTAGGAGAAAGGCTCTTCAATTTACACCAAAATGCACAAAGTATCCACCAAATTCGACCCAAAAAAAAAAAAAAAAAAAAAAAGGCTTTGGAATTTTGTCGGAAATTCAATCAAAGAGCAGTCCAAATTACACCAAATTTCACAAAAATTCCGATAGCAATAAAATAGGATTGAAACCAAAAAGATTAGGAAGAAAAGAAAACAAGAGAAATATAAATAATATAAAGCAACAAAAAAAATTAATTAAAAAAAGGAAAAAGACATAAGAGGAGAGCAAATGAAGGAAAGTAATTACGCAATGCAAACAGTCGGAAATAAACTACTAAATACCAAATTACAACCGGATGCAATCCGGTAGCCAGAGAGCATTTCCCTTGAAATTTTAAAATTGCCCTTTCCTTTCCTTCCTTCTTGATGACCGTCCGATTTCTGAGAAAACATTTAGAAAACCACCACGCCATTCTCAATCATTCAGATTACGGTTCCTCATTTTGAAAGTGTGAGGCTGTAGAAAGCCCATATATATGCGCGTGTGTGTGTGTATTTTTAACTAGTGTCAAAAAATATTGTATCACCGAAAACTTTGACATTTATGTTTATAAAATAAATATTCAATAAGCTTAGTATGTATGTGCTTCGCAAGTATGAAGCACATGATTTCAACTAGTTAGCATAAACACGGGAAAGTCCATCGACTGCGCCCGCCCTTGGAACTAGCTTTCCATTAACATGGCACTTTCGCAATAAACATGTACTAGTCTAAAGCATATGATACATTTGAGAAAATTTATCTAAATAGAGGGGGAAAAAAAAAACAAAAAAAGAAAAAACAAAACAAAACAAAAACAAAAACAAAAACAAAACAACAAAACAACAAACCGAAAGACCAAAAAGAAAATACAAAAGTTTTTTGTCCAAAAAGTGCGTTTTGAACAAAAACAGTAACTTTTGGGCTAAAAAGGGTATTGAACAGCACAACAGAATCTTAATAATCCTTCCTTATTTTCACGATTCAAGGACAACTTGTACTCTGTTGGACGAACTAGAATTGGAATGGAATCCTTCAAACTACATATAGAAACGCAGGAAATTCAAGAAGAAAAAGCAAACAGAAATCTTTGTTCCCATTCTTCAAAGTTTAGAACAGCCTCTCTTCATGGTGACAGCCTGCTTGCAAAGTCACCTTGGAACTGACAGCCCAATCTCTGAAGCAACACACACAATAATTTGGATAAGAACACTGTAGTTGACTTAACACAACCTTTTAAATAGTGTAAAGTTATGCCAAGGAAGTTGGAACTCTAATCTCATCAAACAAACAAACAAACAAACAAAGTCCACGTGTAGCTGCCACTAGATATTTGGCGGCAACATGAATCTTGTCAATTTGCCAATTGTAAGTTCTACAGAGTATATGGTGGTGAAACTAAACAGCCCCTGTGTCCAGAACTTCAGGGTTTCACTGGACAGTACAAATAGCCAGATAGACAGACTTCATGAATAACAAAGAGACAAGAAACGGATTTTATCAAGAAGCAGTTTAGTTTTCCACAGTGTTGTTATAAGTAGGAAATGGAGTATATCTAGATGATAGCGCCCACCTCCAAATAGAACATAGCACACATTGTCTCACGTACCGTCAATTCCATCTGGGGAAAAGAAGAAGCTACGTTATCAGGCCTATTCTTATTCACTAACAACGTAAAACCACTCTTTAAGTGCAAAAATAATAATCCAAGATTACGATACCAGAAATACGGGTTCTTTGATAGATTCTACCCACTCTGCAAAGGAAGCTTAATCTTTGCCGTAAAAGAGTCAAAAAAATAACAATATCCTAAGCTAGTACCATATTGTTATGTGCTTGATGTATCCTGTTAATTTTTGAAACTTTCCTAACATTACTAATATGATCATTTCTACCATGACATCATCCCATACTAGTAATACTAGTAAACATCTTACTTAAACTTAGAGAAGTTTATCGGGACAAATGTTTAAAATTACATGGGTTGTGAGTAACAGACTGGATACACTGTTGTAACAGAATAGAAAAGAGGACTTCAAGAGTAAAGAGGAGAAGGTGAAGCTTGAAAGCAGGGGAGAACAGCACCACGATTCAAAACATTCTAGTAAAACAAAGTGAAAAAGCAAGGCAGACAAAAAAAAAAAAAAAAAATGAATCAAAAGAAATCTTGCATCTGCAATGCAAGTGTACGAAGTTTCTTTTGACCTATCAAAAGTTTTGGTGCATGAAAATGAAACACAAATTCTCAACTAATAAATTGGTTTTTTATAAGAAACAAATCTCTAAAATAACATTACTAAGAAATTGAGTAGTCGTCGTAAGGTTTGTAGGGGAAAAGGAAAGGAAAAGACATGGCTTCATACTTGATAAGGAGGCAGGTCTTGTAAAATTTTTCCAGGTTTTTATTCTTTAAAGCATATTAAAGAGACATTATGTGCCTGCAACAACAAATTAATGCAGTCCGTCAGGTAATAGGGTAACCCACTAACTGCATTTCTCCCTCTCAGCTCTTCTCGTTAGAACTTTAGATTTAGAGTTTGTGTCTGCTTCACTTCCTTAATAAAATCCATCATCTTTTACAATTACTGGCATCAATTAGATTAAGACTTTAGCATGTGCGTGTGGACAGTGGAGTAATAAACGTGTTTAATTAAGACTTGCTTATCGTTGGTATTACTAATACTAAACGTGTTTAATTAGTTGGAAAGAGCACAAATTTTTTTTTTTTTTTTCCTATTTCAAAATTCAGAGTTGGAAACACAATGGAACGAATTTGATGTTAAAATCCAGTGAACCCGAAAATTTGATGGTAGATATTAGATAATAAAAGAAGAATAATGTTTGATTAAAGAGTAGGAATGGAGAAGTTACAATGATAAAAGATAGGATTTGGATGAGTAAAAGCAATAATAACAATGGTAAAGGAGGGATTTTAAAATGATAAATAGAAGAATTTTATAGAAAAGAGCGAGTCAAAGGAGGTTTTGGGGGATTAGAGAGGGAGGGAAGCAGAGAGAGAGAGAGTACCCTGAAAGAGAGACCGGCAGGTGAGGGAGGAGGTGCTGAGACACGCCGTCATTCTGGCAGCGGCCACCGCGTTGTGAAGAGGCATCAGCGACTCCACGCTTCCCAATTCCACTGGATACCTGCCCAATATTCCCCATCGATTAGAGTGTATATATATAGAGACAGAGAGAGAGATTGAAAATACTATATATATATATATATATAGAGAGAGAGAGAGAGAGAGAGCCGGTACCTGGAGAGAGAGAAGCGGCGACTGCGAAGAGGAGGAGGAGTAGCAGCAGCAGAAAAAAAAGAAGAAGACGAGGAGTAGGGAGTAGGCGAGGGAGGTTTGGCGTTGCGGTGAAGGAGGCTGAATCCAATTCCATTTCCATTTCCATTTAAAGTTCGGACGGCGTATTTGATGATTCCTCTGTTCGCTACTCGGCCGTACACTGACGCCATCTCCGCTCTCAATCTCTCAAATTCCAAAATGCAACCAAACACCAAAAACCCTTTTCCTTCCTTCAAATTCAATTGGGGTTTGGGGGTTTTACAAGCCAACCAAACTATTGTTTCCCTTCAATTCAATAATTCAATTGGGTTGGGTTTTCCTTCTTTTCTTTCTGACGACTAGGCCCTATGCGCCCTTTTATTTTTTCTTTTCTTTACCACCACCACCACCACCACTACTATAATAGCATTTAATTTTATCAAATCAAATACCGTATGATTTTAGGGACAGTTTGGTATTTAAATTTAATTTTAATTAAATTATATTTTTTTATCTTAATTTTTATATTTTTTTAAAAAGTTAATAAAATCAATAATTAATTATTAAAAAATTAATCAACTCGAACTTAAAAATTTCATCTCTAACTGGATACTTAATGTTTTCATCAATTTTTATTTATTCTAAAATTAAATTTATGATAAAAATTGAAACATGTTTATATATTCTATTAAAAAAAACTTTATTGAGGGATTAAAAAAAAGCCTTTTATGATATGTTTATATATTTTATCAAAAGAATTTCTAAAGTTTTTTAAAATAACTAAAAAAAGACCTATATAAAATCATATCCAACAACAAGTTCAAACCTATTCGAAAATTCTAACATATTATTATTTTACTGTTGACCTCTAAATCCAAAACTTATATACATTGTAGATGCTAAAATCTATGGTCATAAAGAATTTAAGAGTGCTCTCTTCCCCCTTATGTGATGGACTTGATGTTCTATTTATAGAGAAATGCTCATTAGTGAAGTTAGTGAGGTTGAACCCACATTTTTAAATATATGATTGTTGATCGTCCACTTCAGTTATGGATAGTTTCTATATTGTCATTATCTTCTTATTGCTATCCATAATCTCTTAATGGTGTGATGCTTGACACATGGAGAGCTAAGATTAGAGGACAAAGTTTGGCACCAAAGAAGACCTTCACTCTCTACTTAATATCTGCAACTCATGCTTCAAACGAGTGTTATGCGTATTTTTCGTCAAAAAACTAATTGAGGGGGAAAATTCACGAAGTTTTCCAAAGTTCAGGGGGGAAAATGCTAAAATTAAAGGTTGGAGGGAATTTTGTGATATGACCTAAAGTTCGAGGGAAAAAAATGTAATTTGTCTTTTTAATTAGATTTTATTTTACCTAAAATTCGAAAACCCAAGATTAGGCATACTAAAAAAAATTAGATCCCTAACCCAAAATGAATTTTCAAATCAGCCCCCAAAATTTGAAAAAACTAATTAAAACAAGACCCCAAATTGAACTCTAAAATCCCCAAATTTTAAGAGAAAATTTGGTTAATAGCCATGATTTTATAATTTTTACCCGCTCTAACATTAAAACTGATAATTTTAATGTTATGAAATTGTAAAATTATCAACTTTAATGTTATGGTGGGCATAAATATAAGGAGATATCAAATTTATGGCGTTCTTGTATTTTACCCAAATTTTAACCTCTAAACCATTGAAAATTAAATAAGGAAGGAAATAAAGTAAAGTGTGACGACCCGACCACTCAGACCGTCACTTAAAACTTGCTTACTTAGTTTTTCATCTTATTTAAATCGTTACTAGTTTATTTGTAGGTTTTTTTTTTTTTTGAAAACTTTATTTGCCGAAGAAGTGATTATTTAAAAATTATAATAATTAGAATTAGTTTTAAACAAAACATACTAACATAACATTTCAAACTTAGTCATACCAATGTCTAATTAAGTCTTTCGTACCTAAGTATTAAAATATACTAACTTCAAAATAACATTTAACAAATTCTAAAAAACATGTACGAAATATAAAAATGGAGGTGGCATCCATAAAACTCATCATACTTTCACCCATCACGCATCCGCACCACTAGTCCATCAATGCTTAATATGTCATACGCAACTTGCATGAATTACTTACAGTGGGAAACTAAAAGGGGTGAGATAAACCCAGTAAGCATAGACGTGCAATCCCACAAATGCATACAATTGAAAATGCTTGACAGATTATGTAATTATCCATTTATTAATTCAACATCTTATGGGCCATTGTGTTCGTACCGGGATGCACACGACCTTAAATGGGGAAGACGGGGGAGTGACCTAATTCGTAAGCACCCAAGGTCATAACTTTAACTTCATTGATCATTATTATCTCTCATTTGGCCATAGGCGAATATTCTCACATTAGTTCATATTTATATACACATTACAGAATCTATTCACATCTATTTTACAACTAAAATTTAAATCTAAACCTAACTCTAGAATTTAAATAAATTCAAAATCTAAACTAAAGAACTAAGATAATTTCTAAAATACATTTGAATATAATCTAAATAATTAGCAATTATAACTATTTATTTCCTCCTATATGCCCGCACAAGATGGAGCTCTGATAGGGTGTCCAAGCTTGAACTAAAATATAAAAAAGAAACTTGAATAAATAATTTCTTTTTCAAACTTCTGAAAAAAAAAAAAAAAAAAGAATATGTGAGGTGCAAGAGCACAAGCGTTGAGAGTGGAAGAGAGGGTGCTTAGGCGCAGAGACAGCAATCGTCAGAAGAGGAGAGAGAAGAAAACAGGAACTTGGATGTAGGGAATGAGAGGGTGCTTGGGGGCTGAGACATCAATCATCAGAAAATGAAGGAGAAGGCAGAGGGTGCTTGGACACATGGATAACAATCGTCAACGAGAAAAGATGCATTGGCATTGGAATGGCAATCATCAAAATAGGACACAATGACATAGAGATGACAATCATCAGAAGAGGGCACGGTGGCGTAAAAGATCAAAGAATTAGTGACTCATTTGAGTATAATTATGTTATGAAACAATTTGAAATAAAAAAAATGGAAGATGATTTGTTTTTTGTTTTTTGTTTTGTTTATATATATATATATATATATATATATATGTATATGAGTGATAGATGAGGTTGGGAGGATTATGTTCGTGGGCAGGGTGAGCTTTCGTGAGGAAGGTCGAAGGGATTATAGGATTATGTGAAGAAGGAGCGGTGAAGGGGAATGTGTTTTTGGGGTAGGAGAGGTACGTGGATAAAAAAAATGGTGGGAAGTGTAGAACTGTCTTGGGTATTGAGGTATAAAATCTTAAGCTCTGATACTATATAAATATAAATATATTTAACGTAGATATGTCATTGTCCATGAACTAGGGACAAGAGAATAGGATTACAATGAATGAGGCTTCACATTTATATGCTTATTACAGAATCTATTTATGTCTATTTTACAATTTAAATTTAAATCTAAACCAGATTTTAGAATTCAAATAAATCAAAATTTAAATCAAATAATTAATTAGATAATTCCTAAAATACGTTCAAATCTAATTTCAAAAATTACAAATATATTTATTTCCTTCTATTTAAACCACATATCGAGCACAAATGCCTAGGCCCCAGTCGTCACTTTTTCCCTCCTCTAATTTGCCATTGAGTATCGACGTTTTGTCAAATACTACTTGTCTTTTTCTTATGTTTTTAATATCGTACTTGTCAAATACCACATATCGAGCACAAACGCTTATTTTATTTTATTTTATCGTAGTGTCAGTTTGGATAACTAAAAGTTAGTTTGGGGGATCTGGAGATGGTGTTTCGAAAATTAGGTTGGAAATGTGTGTTTAGAGGAAAAACTTTTGAAAAAATTATGTGATATAGAAAATAATACAAAAATTTAAAATGTGTTCGGAAAAAAATATATATATGCAAAATGGATCTTATCTTGTATGTCTCATCGATACGAGCATTTTGATATAAAAATCATCTCATTTCACTTTGAAGCAAGAAAATTATAGACTTTTAAAATTTGTGTTTTGTGAAACTAGAAGAGAGAAAGTTTGATATTGGAAATTTGAAAATCCAAATGATAAAGTGATATTTGGAGATGTTGCTCCAAACAAGACCTAAACATCACATTTTCTTTAGTTCAAGTGATAAGGTGTATTGCAATCTAAGATTCGAATTTTAAAATTTTTCATTTCTTAATTATAGTAGTAGAATATATTTTAAAATATTATTGTTTCTTTTTCAAAGCTAATTGATTCTAGATATCTTTTTTTCTTAATTTATTTTTTTTAGGATAATTTTTGGAGAAAAATAGGGAAATAGCTATTAATTGGGCACCCCCTTACAATTTTGCCCACTCTGACATTAAAACTGATAATTTTACCATTTTATATTTTTTAAATTTATTTTCTTCTTTGAATTTCCAGTTTACCCCTACTTAGATATTTGAGATTAGATTTGAGGTTTTATTTTCTCTTTATTCAGTACTCTATTTTTGTCTATTTACTATTATTTTATTTAATTATTTAATTATTTAATTAAATGTTATGAAATTATAAAATTATTAATTTTATTTTTATGGTAGGTAAAATTATAAAGAGTTATCAAATTTATGGCATTCTTGCAAATCTTCCTCATTTTTATCTAGATATCTTTTGGTGTATATTTATGAATTAATGTTCTAATATCTTGTAGCGTGCACCTCTACTTTTTTACGCAACTTTCAAGGTGAAATTAAATACAAAATTGGAAATAAAAAGAAAAAAAAAAATCTAATAGGATGTGTGAAATTGTAATTGATGAATCATTTGCTATCTCAAAATATATAATATTGACGAATGATTTAAGTTTGGTGGCATGGTTCACGCCCTCAAAATATATAAATGCTTACTACCAACGCAAAAGACAAGATATATACTAGATTTGTAATCAAACTTGATTAGTAACTGTCTCAAAGAAACCTTTAGCTGGCCAGCCAATTATAAATGGTAATTATAGGTAGGATTTGGATTTAGACGTATATAGTTTTAGAAAAATATTTTGAGATATTAATAATATTGAACGTCATAACATCAAAACTAATTAGAAAAAAAATAAGATCATATTTGATATTTAATAGTGTAATCATTCGTAGTTTTTGAATATATATATATATATATATACATTTTAAAACCATATGTATCATGTAAAGGTCATTGAGTTGAGTCAGTAGTAAATGAGTGGGGAGACTCTCCTTCCATATTTGACTAAGAATAATATTAGTTAGAAGGAATTCGAAGTGTTTCTTTGAATCTTCTCATCTCTCTACTCTTTGTATCGACGTATAAAGGGCCTACCTGCCTTAGTGCCAATTAAGACAAAAGTTAATATATATATATATATATATATATATATTTACACAATGAGCTTTTATTTGGCTGTTAGATCCAAACTTAAGTTTTTCATGTCAGTTTTTATATTTTATTTAAATCAATAAAATTTATAATTAATTTTTGAAAAATTAATTAATTTTAACTTAAAATTTTCATTCTAGACCCATATATAAAGATATTTATTTAGTTCTGTTCACCTTGACAAGTGATACCTTGGTTGTACCAAAATTCAGGTTAAGCATAACAAACAGTGGCCCATGGTGGCCCATTGAAATTTTTTTTAAAAAAATTATATATATATTTATTTTTAACCCTCTTAAAAAAAATTTTGAAGTCCTCCTAACCTGTCCTCAAGATTTAACTCAATTTAAGCCCCCATAAGTAAGTTTCTTGGCTTCGTCACCACTGATAACAAAAATATATTCTTGGTAAACCACAATAAACTACACATATTACAAATATTATATATATGGAATATAGTTGGGTAATGGTTTGGTAGGTAGGGATGTTCAGCACGACACCCTTAAATCTTGATTCGTTGATTAACTCATAATTGATAATTGGCCTCTTTTCTCGTCCACTTATCTTTTTCTTCTCCGGCCTTTTTACAAGATTGATCTTCACATACATATGAAAAGCCAACTTTTGTCCCTAGTCAACTATATACTGAAGTAAACAATATTATTATTATTATATTTTTTTTTTAATGTCATGACAGTAGTCAATATATATATATATATAAATATATGTATGTATGCACGTACAAGTCCATATAATAGGACGCATTAGAAATATCATGAGTAAAAACAGTCGTAAAAAAAATTGACAAGAAATAATTGAGTATACGTGGACAATCTTTTCGTCCCAGTATTTTATATTAAAAAAAGAATATAAATGGAAAAAGAAAGAAGAAAGAAAGTGGGGGGGAAAAAAAAAAAAATCCTACAAGTGGATGTGTAGGAAAAAAAAGAGAGAAAGGAAAAAGGAAAAAGAAAGAATGGAGGACAAGGAGAGGAGACTGGGGAGAGGAGGAGAAAAGGATTGGTTATAATTAAAAGAAGAGGCCTGAGGAGGAGCATGGAACAAAGAGCTAATTTTGAAATTGGGGTTGGAGCCGTAAAGAGCCTGAACACCACGGACATCGTCAATGATGAGGTCAACTTTCCTAGTCCGAGGACTCAAACTTGGATACATTACCGCGTCTTTTACTGCCGAGTGACCCAACCCAAGCACGTGTCCAATCTCGTGCGTCGCCACCGATTCCAAGTCTATGGCTGCTTTTGACTTGTCCCTTCCCAAATCCACCGCCCACGACTCCGCCGCGTCCAGGTGGAACCTCCCGTGTTCCGGTGAGAACGCGTGTGCCAGCACTCCCAATACCCCGTCGAACGGCTCTCCGTCCCCGTGATCCCCTTTGTAAAACCCTATCTTTATGTCCGCCGACGAGTACTCTTCCGTCTCCCTGAACTTCACCGGGATAACGGCCGACCATCGGGAGAACGACCTCCTCAAAACCGACCGTATGTCCCTCATGCTCAGGTACTTCACCACGTCTGTTGGAGAGAAGGCGTACGAGAGCGTCATCGGCGACCTCCGCTGCCACCGAGGCTTGCCGTAGAAGTACGCGAAGTGGCGCGTGTCGTGCACTTCGTCATGATCCTCATGTTCGTGATCGTCACGCGCCGCCGTGGTGTCCCGGTCGCTT
Organism: Ficus hirta; assembly: GCA_038430175.1. NCBI lineage: Eukaryota > Viridiplantae > Streptophyta > Magnoliopsida > Rosales > Moraceae > Ficus > Ficus hirta. Next base: position 19,472,319 of record CM076586.1, read on the forward strand.
ACCCCGCACCTCGGCGACATGATCGATGTTATGGTATCGGAGTCGAGCTTGCCGGTGACGGGCAAACCGAGCTTGGTTTGGTAAAGGAGGACGGCGGATTCCAAGTCGGAGTCAAAGTTGTCGGTGAAGTTGGTGTGGGAGAAGTGGGGGAGGTAGCCGAAGCGGCGGAAGTACTCCTTGAGGTCGGACATGCCGGCGACGTGGCTGCCTTTGACGGCGTCTAGGAACCTCGTGAAGTCGTGCCACGTGGCGTTTTTGCGGGTGTCGTCGGAGGAGGTGGTGGTGGTTACGACGGAGACTTCTTGGTCGGGCGGGAAGAGCCTGGCCGGAGAGGAAGGCCGAGAAAGAAAGAGAAGTAGGAACATCAAGGAGGAGAAGAGGGTGCGGCCGTGGTAACTGAATAACGGAAACATGATGTGGTAGTTATTTGGGAATTAGAGCCTTTCGGGAATCAGTTGGAATAATACACACACACGCACACATATATAAATATATATATCGGATTAAGAAAAACCCCAAATTAGTGAATAGAAAAAAAAAATTTGTTAATTATTGTGAAGATGATATATGTGTGTGTGTGTGTGTATATATACACATAGAAGAAAAGAAAGAAAAGAAATTGGTGGGGGATGGATAATCAAAGAAGGAAGAAGATGGAATTTGTAGTGACCAAGAAGAAATGAGAAAGCAAAAATGGAAGAATAGAAGATTCTGCCGTGCAAGGATGGGAGATTCTGACTTTTGGTGAGCTAATTCTATTTGGTGGGCAAACCACTTGCTTACTTATTATGTTGTTGTTGTTCATAGATACATACATATATATACATATATATATATATATCCACTAATTAATTTGCACTACTAACTGATCAGTGATGATGTGAAAAACGAAAGTTGAAGCGGCTCAACTAGTTTGGTCCAAATTAAAGGCTTATAAAATATTAACTCGATCGTCTGCTAAATTTCAGTTGACCAAATTAAAAATTAGTGATTTCTAACATCATCATCTTAAAAAAGGATATTTGTGCTACCAAGTCCTTTCCTCATTTGCTTTTCTTCGCTCCAATTATTTCTACATTTCCCACCTTTTTTTTTTCTTTCTCCTTAACATATATTTTTATAAGTTGCACTCTCAACAGGATGCATATTGCATATGATAATTAAATAATTAGATAATCACTATTCAGTACTGTTAATGTGTTTCCTTGATCTCTTTCTGTTACTATATATAAATTAATTGATTAAGTAATTAATTAGAAAATAACTCAAATTGTTTTTGTAGCATGATTAAAATTTTTCTTATATATTCATTAATTTTCTGAGTTTTAGGGGACAAATTAAATCACCAGTTCAGTTTAATTAGTTGTGTTTCTTAGAATAGAAATAGTAATGCAGTAGTACTTGTTGGTAATAATTAAAAATGACATGGGAAATATTTAAGAGGAATTGAATCGGTGATTCTACATTTTTAGTAAGTGTAGTACTAGAGACATCAACTCTAATCTTAATTTTTTAGGTATTAACTCAACTGTCATCTTTTTATTGGTAGAAACAATCAAGTAATGTGACAAAATTTTAACTATTTATCAAAAAAAAAAGACAATTTATATATCATTTATATTGTTACTTAAAAGTAGAGATTAGAATTGGTGTCCATAATATTTTTCTTTTAGTAAGTGCATGGTATATGTAAATTGTTGATCAACTACGGTTTATCTATTTACGTCTTTATAAATTAATTAATGATCATGTGTAAACACTAAGAAATATTTTACACTTTGCATGCATGTATATTGAACTGCGATTGGTGTTAATATAAAAAGGGTAAATTTCACTTTTAGCACCTGTGGGGAAAATATTATTAAAATCAGCACCACTTTTTCAGCCCTTCATTTGTAGCACCGCCACGTCAGCAAAGTCCATGATATGTGGGGCCCATCTGCATTTAATGTATGTCAAATTACGGGTTTACCCTCATCTCCCTCGCATGCCCCAGAAAATTGTTCCGAACCAGCATCTACAGTATTTTAGAGAGAGAAAATGAAACGTAGAGAGAGAAAGAGTTGCAATCGGCCGGAACCGCTCGAAAACCGTCCGAAACCACCACGTAACAGGCATCCATAAACAGCTTCGTGATATAGAAGGCCACCTACTTAGAATAGTTTAAAAACCCGCCACCAGAGATCGAACCAATGGGGAAATCGAAGTTAACGAATCAAAGAAGTCGAAAGTTAAAAAAATGGGTTTTTCGTTTCAAAGTTTTGCGTTTAACGCTTTGTTTGTAGAGGGGAAAAAAATTTAATTATTTTGAATTTGTTTAACAGTTGGTCGTCTTACAGGATCGGTCGTTATCATAATGACCGCCTGGTAATTATCGTTTTGACCCCTGTAACTGTTAAATTTTAGCATACAATTTTGGTCACAACGATATTGACCAGGTGGTCATTATAAAAATGACCAGTTTTTCGTCAGACATCATTCTACAGAATCGGTCATTTTCATAATGACCCCATGGTCATTATCGTTGTGACCCCTGTAAATGATCAATACGGTGACGTATTGGTCAAGTGTTAGACGCCCCGGTCATAACGGTTATGACCAGACGGTCATAACCGTTATGACCTCTGGTCTTACACAAAGGTCATAACCGTTATGACCTCCCGGTCATAATCGTTATGACCGCTGCGTTACACTATCGGTCACAACAGTTATGACCGTCTGGTCATAACAGTTATGACCTCTGTGTAAGACCAGCGGTCATAACGGTTATGACCGTCCGGTCATAATCGTTATGACCGCTGCGTTACACTATCGGTCACAACAGTTATGACCGTCTGGTCATAACAGTTATGACCGCTTCTTTACACTATCGGTCATAACAGTTATGACCGTCCGGTCATAATCGTTATGACCGCTGCGTTACACTATCGGTCACAACAGTTATGACCGTCTGGTCATAACAGTTATGACCGCTTCTTTACACTATCGGTCATAACAGTTATGACCGTCCGGTCATAACCGTTATGACCGCTGCGTTACACTATCGGTCACAACAGTTATGACCGTCTGGTCATAACAGTTATGACCGCTTCTTTACACTATCGGTCATAACAGTTATGACCGTCCGGTCATAACCGTTATGACCGCTGCGTTACACTATCGGTCATAACCGTTATGACCGTCTGGTCATAACAGTTATGACCGCTTCTTTACACTATCGGTCATAACAGTTATGACCGTCTGGTCATAACAGTTATGACCGCTTCTTTACACTATCGGTCAAAACTGTTATGACCGTCTGGTCATAACCGTTATGACCGCTGCGTTACATATACGGTCATAACCGTTATGACCGCGCGGTCATAACCGTTATGACCTATGAACAGCGGTCATAACCGTTATGACCGTCTGGTCATAATCGTTATGACCTCTGCGTTACACTATCGGTCATAACTGTTATGACCGTCTGGTCAAAACCGTTATGACCGCAGGCACTGGTCAAAACGGCGACGTATTAGTCAAACCTTAGGCACAAGACGGTCACAACGAAAATTACCAGGCGGTCATTATGAAGTTGACCGTTTTGTAATATGCATTTTTTATTTTAAAATGATAGAAATACCAAGAGTCATTTAAATGTTGAATTACAGATTCACCCTCATCTCTCACCCGCCCAAAAGGCATTCTCCCTCGTTTAAGCTCACAAAAATTTCCAACCAGCGTCTACAGTGTTTTGGAGAGAGAAACCCCGATTCTAGAGAGAGAAAGCTCTGCAACCGCTCAGAAACCGCTCGAAAACCGTCCTAAACCACCACGAGAGCCGTTTATATACTTGTTGGAAGTCTGCTAACGTCGAAAAATCTTTAAAAAATACCCATGTCGACGCCAACGAAAATGTCAGAGAAAAACACTACTCCCGAAACCTCGCCGAAGGGTACGCAGGGGGAGGTCGAATTGAAAGACTCACAAAAGTTCGTGAGTGAACTAGCCGATCAGATATCCGACTCAGAAAAGGTAATGAAAATGGTTTTTGTTTTAACGATGAAAAATATTTTCATTGTATTATATATTAGTGCCGTTTGAAAGATATCGGGAGCCCGATCGATGTAAAAGTTGTTTTGGGCTTTGTGGTTAAAAAGTTTACACTTTTAATATTTTCCAGTAAGAATATGCAGTATTTATTGATTTTGTGAAAACAAAGTTTCCATTTTTATATGTGTTTTTTTATGATATTCCACTTTCCAATTGATTTGCTGAAAAATGTTATCATAATGTACATAAAGTTATAATTTTTATGTGTTTCCGTACCATAAAACATCCTTTAACTCAAGTTCGTGTTTTGGTTTATAATTTATATTAGGGTTTTCGTCGATGTTTGTGTTTAAGTGTAGATGATATAGGCTATTTGAAACAAAATGGAATGGTAATTTTTGTGATGACTCTCTGGTCATTTATTATTACTCAGATTCAGTTTTCTGTTATGTCCGGTGGTCATTTTCATTATGTGTTGTTGGTCATAATAATGATTACTATGAGTTTTAACTTATTTTAGGCTGGTCATTTTCATTATGACTTGGTCATAATAATAATTACTCATGTGTTTTTCCCGATGGTCATTTTCATTATGGCTTGTTGGTCACACAAATCACCATGTTGACTTCTTGTTTGTTCCGGACTGTCATTTTATTATTACTTCACTGTCATAAGTATAATTACTCTTTTCTGTTACGATTAACATTACCGCAGGTTCAATATAATCGACGGGTACCGGATTCTGCAATTACCAGGGCAAAAATAAACACTTTTATTAACATTCCGGAGAGTTGTGCGAACTTGAGAAAGTGGTTGACCCCCCACCAGTACGAGGCCGTCATCCACCAGGGATGCATTCAACAGTTTCTAAGATTAAGCACTCTTGGTTGGGCTGGGCAGGTCTTCCACAACATTGTTATGAGATTGACGGATCACTCAGCAATGGGTGATGCTCTTTGGTTTGAGGTCGGTGAAGAACTTGGCCGATTTTCCATCAACGAGTTCTGCCTCATTACCGGCATGAAATGTGTAGGGTCTACCCATCTCCCACTGGTCGAAAGCCGATTGATAACCAGATATTTTTCGACGTTGAGAGGTGTGTCGAGAGAAAATTTAGGGCTGCAGCTGTCCAATGCCAATTTTGACAACGACGACGACGCTGTGAAGCTTAGTCTACTATACTTGATTTTCTCCATTCCTTTATCAAATGCAAACTCAGTTAAGATAGACCCGAAGTTTTTTGCCCTGGCCGATAACATTGCTGATTTCAATGATTTTCCTTGGGGCGTTCTCTCATGGGAGGCAACCCGGTCTGCAATCTGCAACACAGTTGAAAACAGGCTGTCTTCGAAGAGAAGACCGGTAAAAAGGACTGACCAAGTGCATTACAGTGTTGCCGGCTTTCCTCATGCCTTACTGGTGTGGGCCTATGAGACCCTCCCATCGATATCATTGAAATTTTGCAAAAAGTACGATCATGCCATTCCGCGCATGCTGTCGTGGACCACCGCGGACAATGTCAAGTTCGACGATGTTATATCTGCTTTTACCGCGGTTGGCGAAAATCAGGTATAAAGATCAAATATTTAGTGTCTTCCATATATTTATATTATGTATGCAGTGTCAATTACAATTGTTGTTGAAGATTTACATTTTCACAAGCCTGTTATCATAACATGTGTTTATACTAACATATTGATTTGATTCGTATCCCGTACTTATTTTTTTAACTGGAATCAAATGTGTTCAGACTAAGGGTTTTGTCATGATGCCAACTGAAGATGAGTTGAAGGACCCATGGGTCGCGCGTCTATATTTGAAGAACCCAAGTGTCGTGCCTAACTTACCTCCCAAGCCTTCTGCCCCCCGACCGAGATCCGATACAAACTCAGGGTGGAGGGAGTTTCAAAAAGATATCCGAGTAGAGGTTGTCTCCATTAAAGAAAAGTTGGTGGCTCTTGAAAAGGGCCAGAAGAAGGCTAACAAACTCATGCGAACTGTAATAAAAATGGTGGCCGCCAACATTTCTGATAATGGACAGGAGAAGGCACACACCTGGTCCTATGTCAGCAGCCGCCAGAAGCCTCAGGTTCACACGGCTGAGTATCATGAGCTGAAAACTACCTCACCTCACATCGGCACCGGCTCGCAAGATGATGTGATGTTCGACTCTGACATCGGTGCAGATGCTGATATGGGTGTTCAAGCGGCCATGGAGTTCCTAACTGGCGAAAAGGTGATTGTTGCTGGGGAAGATGTCAAGGCTGCGAAGAATAAGGTAATCATTTATGACCTAGTCGAGTATTACATTAATTTTTGCCTGATCATAACTGTATTCCACAACTAGAACTTTGTAATTATTATGACCGGTTGTGAAACCTCACAGGACAGTATTAAATACAATTTACCAGCAACCGATCTAGCAGCGAAGGAAAAATCAGATCAATTAGTTTTTGTAAAGGAGGAGATCATTCCTGACCCGGAGATATATGGTAAAGAAAAAAACATACGGATGGCTGTCGAGAAGCCTGAAGAGCCAGACGACGATGAGAGCATCGGTGACGTGGTTGTTACGATTATCTGTAACTTAGTTATATAGTAATTATGGTCATTTTACAATGTTAACTCCTTTCACCTATGTCACTTGTAGATCCGTAAGAAGAAGAGGGCCAGGCTCTCAAGGATTGGCCAGCGTCCATCCGGGTCAATCACTGATGTTGCCTCGCCGTCGAAGCCTCCGAGTAAGCTGCTTACACCCCTCCCTCCGGGTCTCGCCGATGAACCTCCGAAACAGCTGCTAGACGAGTTCAGGGAGTGGTTCCCAAAAGGATTATTGAAGAGGACTCCTGCAGGGTAATCTTTTTTTTAATACACTTTATGTTCGATTTGAAATTTACAATATATTAACACCGTCGTCACCAATTAACCAGAAGGTACATTATGTTTAGTAAACGGCCTCCCCGATACAGTGCAAAGCATGAAATGCTCGACGATCCACATGACCTCGGATGCATGCTTGTGGAAAAAAAGACTTGGTATTACGAGTTAGCTACATCCCCTGTTTGGCTATGGGATGAAGTAAGTACCGTTCTTCAGATCTTTTATACTCCATGTTCTATATATTTTTCCCAATATATGATCTGATTTTTTTGATTGTGCAGCACATTGACGTTGCATTCTACTACCTGAGGAAGAAGATCAAGCAGTACCCCGAACTGGAGCAACGAAAGGTGACAACGGTAGACACGTTTTTTGCTGCAAAAGTTCGTTCGTTGTGGACCGTCTACCAGGCTGCACCCGATAAGTTCGATTGGGCCTGCTGTGATTCTGTGTTCAGGATAATGCTTGGCGTTCGTGTCCAGAGTGGGGCCTCGTGGTTTGACGTTAACACGGTGCTAATGCCAATTCACTTTGGCGATCTGAAACATTGGGCATTAGTAAAGCTCGACCTAACAAACTGGACCATTGATGTATACGACTCTCTTCAGCACGAGGGACCTCATAACTCTAAGGTCCGCGCAGGAGTGGAAGGTCTTTCAAAGTTCATTCCATTTCTAGCTGAGAAAAACAGTTTGTTCGAGTTCAAACCACGAGTTCCTCCAGGAAATTACCCAATACCAGTCACCATTATGAAAGATATCCCTCAACAAGCCAATGGGTTAGTACAAGCATTGCATATGATTTCATAACTTGAACTGTGTAGAGTGTGTAGATCATTTAATATTCTTTTTTTCCCATCTTTTCGTGCAACAGGGGTGACTGTGGAATGTTTACAATCAAATTTGCTGAATGCTTGATAGAAGGGAGGGAGGTCAGTTATTGGGTAATTGCTAAACGCAAGCAAATCTTCAGGGAGTATTTTGCCTGTTACATGTGGTCCCATGCCAAAAAAAAGCTCGCGAAAACTTATGAGAGTGATCCTGATGAGGAGGCTGACGTTTAACATCTTGACTAACCATTTCATGCCAACGTATCTAACATGCAGAGACTGTAAATAGTGGCATTATTTAATTATTGGTAAACCGTTTTGATTTTTGTTGTATATTGACTATTGTTGAAAATTTGTAATTTTAACATTACACTCTAATCGTATTGGCCGAGCTCATAATTGTAATAACCCTTTGGGAATACATTGATTCATCGTAATTGCTGAATGTAGCTTCGTACATGAAATCATATAAATTGTGTTCCTATAGCAATAACAATCTCTCTTTTCTTCAATACAAATACTATCGATGATAACGGTAATGACCGCCCGGTCATAACGGTTATGACCCTTGCTTTTACGCCCATGGTCATAACAGGAATGACCGCCCGGTCATAACCGTTGTGACCCCTGTTTTACGCCCATGGTCATAACAGGAATGACCGTGCGGTCATAACCGTTGTGACCCCTGTTTTACGCCCATGGTCATAACAGGAATGACCGCGCGGTCATAACCGTTGTGACCCCTGTTTTACGCCCATGGTCATAACAGGAATGACCGCGCGGTCATAACCGTTGTGACCCTTGTTTTACGCCCATGGTCATAACAGGAATGACCGTGCGGTCATAACCGTTATGACCCTTGTTTTACGCCCATGGTCATAACAGTAATGACCGCCCGGTCATAACCGTTATGACCCTTGTTTGACCGATAACTGTGTTGACCGGGTGGTCAAAACAGTTATGACCGATACATAAACTGATAGGTCATAACTGTTATGACCACCCGGTCATTTCGGTTATGACCGCTTCTCGAACAGAGAGGTCATAACTGTGTTGACCAAGTGGTCATAACAGTTATGACCGATACATAAACTGATAGGTCATAACTGTTATGACCACCCGGTCATTTCGGTTATGACCGCTTCTCGAACAGAGAGGTCATAACCGTGTTGACCAAGTGGTCATAACAGTTATGACCGATACATAAACTGATAGGTCATAACTGTTATGACCACCCGGTCATTTCGGTTATGACCGCTTCTCGAACAGAGAGGTCATTCCTGTTATGACCGGGTGGTCATTCCTATTATGACCATTGGCGTTAAATTATACCTATATAACTTTAGATTCCTTTGGCAATTATTTTAATCGAAAAATAATCAAGCCGTGTTATATTTGTAGTGTTGTACTCTAAATTAATTACAATATGCTCGACAAGAGAATAATATAAATTAGTAGTTGACTCGTTATTAAAACATAGGTCATAACAGTAATTACCACACGGTCATTAATGTTATGACATATGTCTAAATGTCCCCTAAACTATGAAATTACAATATGTTAGGTGTAAAATGTTAATTTTAACGAAGTGAATGTTGCCTGCGTGTTATATCACTCTATATGGAACCATAACAAAAACTATGAAATTACAATATGTTAAGTGTGATAAAAAGTGCACTCACCAAATAGTTAAAAAAAAAATCGGCTACATTTATGTCCATTTACACTAACTGGGTTAGAACTGTAAAATTACGATGCATCAGTGCTTGTTGTTGGACGTTTTCTCAAGGGTACTGAGTTAGAACATGTTTGGCGGTTGTGACCATAATCATTACATCTACCACAGCGAGTAGGCGCATGGTCTTCACCTTGTGACGGAATCCTTCGAACACGTGGCCTTCCTGGCCGGCGCTTTGTAGGGGGGGGATTAACTACATGCAACCTTACATCTTCACTAACATCCCAGCCCTCGGCGCTGCCAATCGGATGGACTACATGTGCATAGCAAGCATACAAATAGTCTTTCGTATAGTAATTTGAGCAATAATTATATGGATCAATTCGTCGGTGGTTACAGACGGCCATTGCATGAGGACAAGGAATTTGATCGACCTGAAATCGTCTGCAAGTACACGTCCTTTCGCTCATATCGACAATCCATATTTGGGCAGCATTGTTGGTGACGGCGTACTCAAATTGATCAGCTGGCCGAGGCTGTTAAAAAATAACAATGTTAAATATACATTAGTTTAAACTATCGCATGGAGGCCACAGCAAACTTGATTTTTGTATGCCCACGGCATGATGTGGTCTTCTTAACATACCGTTACTGTTAGACCCATTGAGAAGTTTGTTCGGATAAGTGACTCAGCATTTGGGGCCAGTTTCGATGTTATTTTAAGCGCCTCTTCCCGCCTCTCGACAAACCATCTTTGTAGTAGTTCCCTCAACCATTCCACCAAGTATCCAACTGGCATTAACCTGGCTTTCCGATCCACATTGTTCAATGACTCTGCAATGTTGGTCGTCATGATTGAATACCTCCGGCCGTTGAAATACGCGCGCGACCACTTTGTAGGATCGGCCTCGACAAGGTATCGATGCATGTTGGGGTTACGACCACGGATGGAATCCATATGACGATGGTGCTCACTTGGAAGATACGACCTCGAAGCACCGTCGAAATAGGTCTTCAATGGTCCTTTGAAATCTTTGTACCTAGTCTTCAAGTTTGCAGCCAAGTGATGGACGCATATACCGAATGCAGCATCTGGATACACATGTTTGGCTGCATATTCGATGCCCTTATGCCTATCGGCCACAATAGCAAGAGACTCTCGCGTACCGATTGAATCCCTTAGCTTCTCAAAGAAATATTTCCATGATTCATGACTTTCCGACGGAGCGATACCAAAAGCAAGGGGAAATATGGAGCCATTTGAGTCGTGTCCGCATGCTGCAAGCAATACTCCTCCAAACCTGGCCTTTAGTGCTGATCCATCAACCACAATTACTGGACGACAATAAGGCCAACCATGTTTCGAAGCAGCTAAGCACATGTACAAGTATTTGAAACAATTTTCTGAGTCCGTCTCAATGTGAATGTCCGATTCAGGATTTTTCCGCTTGACCATTTCAGCCCACGCGGGCAGAACTGTGCATAATAAATTATCAGCACGAAATCGTGAATAATAAAAAAAATGCAGTCCATTATCGAACGTATAACCAGATAAGGGGTCATTACCTTTGTATGACTCTGCATCATCGCCCCTCAGGCTGGTTAGTGCAGCTTCCTTCCCTCGCCATGCTCGAAGATAATTGAAAGATACTCCAAATTCGGCCTGCATGTCTCGCATTATTTCTGCTGGTCTATATAAGGTATTAGTCGGATCCAAGTATTTTGCCTTAACACACTCCCCAATCATCCAACTCTTGGCTTGACGATGATGTCCTTGAACGATTTCAATTGAACAAGTGTGGACATCGTCGAACCTCTTCACAACAAACAGTTCACTATCTCTCATCCTAGTCGCACGCAATTGCCATGGGCATCCCTTATCATCTATACATATCACGTGTAATAGACTAGAGTTCGACCTCTTCACCTTGAATTGGTAGTGTTTACTCATAGCATCGTGATGAAGATGGTACTGCAGTAACTTTTTGTTCTCAAAAATGGAATTTTTTCGCACTGTGACAGGTGTATAATCAGCAACAACGACTCCGTCGGATACACTGGCACTGCTTGATACTTTGTCATACTGAGACGTAGTATTATTGACAATAGAATGGCCGCCAATGCTTACTGCCAAACTCTGCTCGTTTGAAAGATGAGCATCATCCGCACCGTTCAATTTTACGTCATTCAAATCATCAGGGGCCTTGTAGAAGTCATTGTTCAATACTTGATGTTGCTCATCAAATCCATATTCACTGTGCAAATCCAGAACTACTGTGGGAGAAGGGTTATGAGGCGGTGGAGGATGAGAGGAAGGGATATGAGGAGGAGAAGAAGTAATATGCGGACGAGGACGAGAAACAGGGTTATGGGGAGGAGGAGGGATGTTGGTAAAAAACCCATTTACATGTTGCATGGCTTCATCACTCTGTCCCCCCTCCTTAGAACGTTGAACGTCTATGTGGTTTCTTCCCCTTACCTCCGGTGGCATGGCGACCGCCGCAAATGAATCCAATACATCGATGGCAAGAGCAAATTTGCTAAGCACATGCACATCCTTCTTCATCAGTTGTATATAGAATCTAACGTCAGCATCACATTGTATCCTCACAAGAGGCAATCCAGGTTCAACACCGTATCTCACTATTATATTATTGTCTGGGGTACTAATTCCAAGCACACTTTTCACCAACTCAATAAGACCAACGTATGTTGAGTTCTGGGGAACCAATAATCCTTTCATTTCGCCACCAACATATTTGTACGTGTCATCCCATTGACCATTATACTTGACGAAGACACAGACCGCATCCATTCCTGTATGAAACAGTATCATGTTATCCAATGTATTGTGACAATTGATCGAAAATGATGTAATAGAGAGTTGACTTATAACTATAAAAATGGTCACAATTATATTGACCGGTTGGTAATTATGAAAATGACCCGTTTGTTTTTTAGCTTTGTAGTGTTGACTTATAACTCTGTTCAATCACAATGATAAGTTTAGATTGTACTCATACGTGAAAGATAATAAATTTTTTAGGATTGTAATTGAGTGTTGACTTATATTTCAAGACTGGTGACAATGGTAATGGCCGGATGGTTTATGCTACACTTTCCCGAAAACATTCGCTAAAACAGTGAACAGATAACAATTATCTACAGTATAAGTCACAACGCAAGGTAATTTACCGCATAAATTAACAAATAAAACCAAATACCAAGCACCATTACCTCAGATTGGCTGTTTGGAAGTGTGCAGATCTATATTCAAACCCAGAGGTAGTTGAAGATAACAATTATCGACCGAAAACTCAGATCAGAAAGCGGGTGTCAGTTTTAACGAAGTGCAACGGTGTTGAGAGGAATCGTGAAGATATGTTGAGAGAAAAAAGTTCAAACGAAGAAAGTGGGCAAGTGGGTAAGTGGATACCGAGATGCCCGAAGAAGATCAAAATTTAGGGCACTGAGATTGGCGGGAAATGGCAAAATTTAGGGTACTGATAATGGCGGGAAAGTGGGCAAATGATCAGATTAGGGCCTGAGTGTATAAATACCCAATAACGAAAAAAGTTACAGTGACGTGACGTGGCATTACTATTGGCGTTTATGTATGGTCATAACTGTTATGACCGCGCGGTCATTCCTGTTATGACCATGGGCGTAAAACAGGGGTCACAACGGTTATGACCGCGCGGTCATTCCTGTTATGACCATGGGCGTAAAACAGGGGTCACAACGGTTATGACCGCGCGGTCATTCCTGTTATGACCATGGGCGTAAAACAGGGGTCACAACGGTTATGACCGCGCGGTCATTCCTGTTATGACCATGGGCGTAAAACAGGGGTCACAACGGTTATGACCGCGCGGTCATTCCTGTTATGACCATGGGCGTAAAACAGGGGTCACAACGGTTATGACCGCGCGGTCATTCCTGTTATGACCATGGGCGTAAAACAGGGGTCAAAACGGTTATGACCGCGCGGTCATTCCTGTTATGACCATGGGCGTAAAACAGGGGTCACAACGGTTATGACCGCGCGGTCATTCCTGTTATGACCATGGGCGTAAAACAGGGGTCAAAACGGTTATGACCGCGCGGTCATTCCTGTTATGACCATGGGCGTAAAACAGGGGTCACAACGGTTATGACCGCGCGGTCATTCCTGTTATGACCATGGGTCATAACCGTTATAACCGATAGTATTTGTATTGAAGAAAAGAGAGCTTGTTATTGCTATAGGAACACAATTTATATGATTTCATGTACGAAGCTACATTCATCAATTACGATAAATCAATGTATTCCCAAAGGGTTATTACAATTATGAGCTCGGCCAATACGATTAGAGTGTAATGTTAAAATTACGTCATTTTCAACAATATTCAATATAGGGCAAAAATCAAAACGGTTTTTTAGAAGATATGGGTATCGGTCATTACCGTTATGACCCATATGTTCATAGTGAGGCAGAGAGAACTATTTATTTTTAGAAGATAACATTTTTTGTCTGATGAGGTACGAATATAATTCCTTTCATTCCCAGATGCTCATGACAATTATGAGCACCAATACAATTAACCATGCAATGTATAAATTAACATTTCACAACAGTATACCATATCAAAAAACCATGGTATACCATGAATAAAAAAATGGCCCTAGTTACAGTCTTGTTAAGTTAGTACAACAAAATTGTGGTAAGTGAAAATGTTAAAAGTCGGTTTCCACCTCATCATCACTTTTATAAGTTTGTTCAATCTTCCGTTTCGAATGGGACCACAAGTGGAATGCTAGCAACTCCCTGAATGTTGGCATGCGTTCAGCAATTACCCAATCACGGACATCCCTCCCTTCTATCAAGCATTCAGCAAATTTAATTGTGAAAATTCCACAATCACCCCTGTGGCACAAACGATGGGAAAAAAGCAAAAGAAATAAGCATCACATTATACACATTTAATTTTACGAAAACATTTTCAAAACCTGACATACCCATTCGATTGTCGAGGGATATCTTTTATTATGGTGACCGGTATTGGGTAAAATCCAGGAGGAGATCGTGGTTTGAACTCGAACAGACTATTTTTCTCAGCCATGAGGGGAATGAACTTTGACAGACCTTCCATGCCTTCTCGGACTTTAGAATTGTGACGGCCTTCATGCTGAAGAGAGTCGTACACCTCTAAGGTCCAGTTAGTCAGATCGAGCTTTGCTAATGCCCAATGTTTCAGATCAGCAAAGTGAAGAGGAATTAGCAAAGTGTTCAATTCAAACCACGAGGGACCACTCTGGGAACTCACTCCAAGCATGATCCTGAATAAAGTATCACAGGAGGCCCAATCGAACTTATCGGGTGCTGCCTGGTAGACGGTCCACAACGAACGGACTTTTGCATAAAAAAACGTGTTGACCGTTGTCACCTTACGTTGCTCCAGTTCGGGGTACTGCCTGATCTTCTTCCTCAGGTAGTAGAAGGCAACGTCAATGTGCTACACAGTAAATGTACCCTCATCACATTAGGAGATACAAAATATATAAATCATGGGGAAAAAAAAACTTGAAGAACGGTACTTACTTCATCCCATAGCCAAACAGGTGATGTAGCTAACTCATAATACCAACTTTTTTTTTCCACCAACATGCACCCGAGGTCATGTGGGTTGTCCAAGGTATCATGCTTTGCACTGTATCGGGGAGGCCGTTTACTAAACCAAATGGAGGGGACAGGTTAATTGATAATGACATTGTTAATATATTGTAATACTCAAATCGGACATACTTTTAAAATAAAAAATTTACCCTGCAGGAGCCCTCTTCAGTAATCCTTGCTTGAACCAGTCCCTGAACACCGACAGCATCTCATTCGGAGGTTCATCTGCGAGACCCGGAGGGAGTGCATAAATCGGCTGCGCCGGAGCCTGCAACGGCGGGCCAACCACGGTCATGGAGCCAGAGGTCCGTTGGCCAAGCCTTGATAGTCTGGCCCTCTTCTTTTTCCGGATCTATAAATGACACACGCGAAACTCGTTAACAGTGTAAAATGACCATAATGAATATGTGACTAAGTTATAGATATTCGTAACTACCACATCACCGAGGCTCTCCTCGTCGTCTGGCTCTTCAGGCTTCGTGTCCAGCACAACCATTTTTCCTTTACAGGCCTTATCCTCATTGACGTCTTCCGTCGAACCAATCGCCTTATCGGCTGGGAGGAACTCCATGGCTGCTTGAACACCCATATCAGCAACGGCACCGATGTCAGGCTCGAATAGCACATGAGCTTGCAACACTGCCTCCTTGTGAGCTGAGGCAGTGTTCACCTCATCGGGCTCAGCCGTGTGAACTTTATTCTTCGGGCTGCTGCTTACATGGACCGCCGTGTGTGCCTTTACGGGTTCCTCCTCGGTCTTTTTGGCAGCCAACATTGTTATAACCCTTCGCAAGAGTTTGTTTGACTGCTTCTGTCCCTTTTTAAGAGCCGCCAACTTTTTTTTAATGTTGGCCACCTCTCCCCGGATCTCTTCTTGAAACTCCCTCCACTCGGAGTCTGTATCGGAGCTAGGTCGGGGTGCAGGAGTCTTGGGAGGTAAGCTAGGCACAACACTTGGGTTCTTCGAATATAGCAGCGCAACCCATGGGTCCTTCAACTCTTCATCAGTTGGCATCATCACAAACCCCTTAGGCTGAACACATTTGATATCATTAATAAAAACTATGGGGAGGGGCTACGGTCAATATGTTAATGCATATTAACTTATTTATTAGTGATACAAAAGGTATGGTCATAACGGTTATGACCGTTACTATAACACAGAGGTCATAACGGTTATGACCACTACACTAGCATATATATACGGTTATGACGACTAGGCTGATTATTTAAAATGACCAACAATATATATACCTGATTTTCGCCAACCGCGGTAAAAGCAGAGATAACAGCTTCGAACTTGACATTGTCCGATGTGGTCCACGACAGCATACGCGGAATGGCATGATCGTACTTGGAGCTGAATTTCAAGGCGATCGATGGGAGGGTCTCATAGGCCCAGACGAGCAAGGCATGGGGAAAGCCCGCAACACTGTAGTGCACTTTGTCTACCCGTAGTACCGCTCTTCTCTTAGAAGACAGCCTGTTTTCAACTGCGTTGCAGATTGCAGACCGGGTTGCCTCCCATGAGAGTACGCCCCAAGGAAAATCGTTGAATGCAGCGATGTTATCGGCCAGGGCAAAAAACTTAGGGTCTATCTTAACGGAGTTTGCGTTTGATAGTGGGATGCAGAAAATACAGTATAGTAAACTCAGCTTCACAGCGTCGTCGTCGTTGTCAAAATTGGCATTCGACAGCTGCAGGGCTAAGTTTTCTCTCGACACACCTCTCAACGTCGAAAAATATCTGGAGATCAATCGGCTTTCGACCACTGGGAGATGGGTAGAACCGACACATTTCATGCCGGTAATGAGGCAGAACTCGTTGATGGAAAATCTGCCAAGTTCTTCACCGACCTCAAACCAAAGAGCATCACCCATTGCTGAGTGATCAGTCAATCTCATAACAATGTTGTGGAAGACCTGCCCAGCCCAACCAAGAGTGGTCAATCTCAGAAAATGTTTAATGCACCGCTGCTGGATGACGGCCTCGTACTGTTGGGGAGTCAACCACTTTCTCAAATTCGCACAACTCTCATTGATGTTAATAAAGGTGTTGATTTTTGCCCTGGTAATTGCAGAATCCGGTACCCGTCTCTTATATTGAACCTGCGGTAATGTTAACCGTAACATTAAAGAGTAATTATCTTTGTGACCAACAAGCCATAATGAAAATGACCATCGGGAAAAACACATGAGTAATTTTCATTATGACCTTTGGTCATAATGAAAATGACCAGCCTAAAATAAGTTAAAACTCATGGTAATCATTATTATGACCAACAACTCATAATGAAAATGACCACCGGACATAACAGAAAACTGAATCTGAGTAATAATTATTATGACCAGAGAGTCATCACAAAAATTACCATTCCATTTTGGTTTCAAATAGCCGATATCATCTAAACTTAAACACAAACATCGACGAAAACCCTAATATAAATTATAAACCACAACACGAACTTGAGTTAAAGGATGTTATATGGTACGGAAACACATAAAAATTATAACTTTATGTACATTATGATAACATTTTTCAGCAAATCAATTGGAAAGTGGGAAATCACAAAAAACACATATAAAAATGGAAACTTTGTTTTCACAAAATCAACAAATACTGCATATTCCTACTGAAAAATATTAAAAGTGTAAACTTTATAAACACAAAGACCAAAACAACTTTTTAAACGATCGGGCTTCCGATATCTTTTGTAGTACGGCACTAATATATAATAACAATGAAAATATTTTTCATCGTTAAAACAAAAACCATTTTCATTACCTTTTCTGAGTCGGATATCTGATCGGCTAGTTCACTCACGAACTTTTGTGAGTCTTTCAATTCGACCTCCCCCTGCGTACCCTTCGGCGAGGTTTCGGGAGTAGTGTTTTTCTCTGACATTTTCGTTGGCGTCGACATGGGTATTTTTTAAAGATTTTTCGACGTTAGCAGACTTCCAACAAGTATATAAACGGCTCTCGTGGTGGTTTAGGACGGTTTTCGAGCGGTTTCTGAGCGGTTGCAGAGCTTTCTCTCTCTAGAATCGGGGTTTCTCTCTCCAAAACACTGTAGACGCTGGTTGGAAATTTTTGTGAGCTTAAACGAGGGAGAATGCCTTTTGGGCGGGTGAGAGATGAGGGTGAATCTGTAATTCAACATTTAAATGACTCTTGGTATTTCTATCATTTTAAAATAAAAAATGCATATTACAAAACGGTCAACTTCATAATGACCGCCTGGTAATTTTCGTTGTGACCGTCTTGTGCCTAAGGTTTGACTAATACGTCGCCGTTTTGACCAGTGCCTGCGGTCATAACGGTTTTGACCAGACGGTCATAACAGTTATGACCGATAGTGTAACGCAGAGGTCATAACGATTATGACCAGACGGTCATAACGGTTATGACCGCTGTTCATAGGTCATAACGGTTATGACCGCGCGGTCATAACGGTTATGACCGTATATGTAACGCAGCGGTCATAACGGTTATGACCAGACGGTCATAACGGTTATGACCAGACGGTCATAACAGTTTTGACCGATAGTGTAAAGAAGCGGTCATAACTGTTATGACCAGACGGTCATAACTGTTATGACCGATAGTGTAAAGAAGCGGTCATAACTGTTATGACCAGACGGTCATAACGGTTATGACCGATAGTGTAACGCAGCGGTCATAACGGTTATGACCGGACGGTCATAACTGTTATGACCGATAGTGTAAAGAAGCGGTCATAACTGTTATGACCAGACGGTCATAACTGTTGTGACCGATAGTGTAACGCAGCGGTCATAACGGTTATGACCGGACGGTCATAACTGTTATGACCGATAGTGTAAAGAAGCGGTCATAACTGTTATGACCAGACGGTCATAACTGTTGTGACCGATAGTGTAACGCAGCGGTCATAACGATTATGACCGGACGGTCATAACTGTTATGACCGATAGTGTAAAGAAGCGGTCATAACTGTTATGACCAGACGGTCATAACTGTTGTGACCGATAGTGTAACGCAGCGGTCATAACGATTATGACCGGACGGTCATAACCGTTATGACCGCTGGTCTTACACAGAGGTCATAACTGTTATGACCAGACGGTCATAACTGTTGTGACCGATAGTGTAACGCAGCGGTCATAACGATTATGACCGGGAGGTCATAACGGTTATGACCTTTGTGTAAGACCAGAGGTCATAACGGTTATGACCGTCTGGTCATAACCGTTATGACCGGGGCGTCTAACACTTGACCAATACGTCACCGTATTGATCATTTACAGGGTCACAACGATAATGACCATGGGGTCATTATGAAAATGACCGATTCTGTAGAAGGATGTCTGACGAAAAACTGGTCATTTTTATAATGACCACCTGGTCAATATCGTTGTGACCAAAATTGTATGCTAAAATTTAACAGTTACAGGGGTCAAAACGATAATTACCAGGCGGTCATTATGATAACGACCGATCCTGTAAGACGACCAACTGTTAAACAAATTCAAAATAATTAAATTTTTTTCCCCTCTACAAACAAAGCGTTAAACGCAAAACTTTGAAACGAAAAACCCATTTTTTTAACTTTCGACTTCTTTGATTCGTTAACTTCGATTTCCCCATTGGTTCGATCTCTGGTGGCGGGTTTTTAAACTATTCTAAGTAGGTGGCCTTCTATATCACGAAGCTGTTTATGGATGCCTGTTACGTGGTGGTTTCGGACGGTTTTC
Organism: Ficus hirta; assembly: GCA_038430175.1. Lineage (NCBI taxonomy): Eukaryota > Viridiplantae > Streptophyta > Magnoliopsida > Rosales > Moraceae > Ficus > Ficus hirta. The sequence goes on from CM076586.1 coordinate 19,492,133, forward strand.
GAGCGGTTCCGGCCGATTGCAACTCTTTCTCTCTCTACGTTTCATTTTCTCTCTCTAAAATACTGTAGATGCTGGTTCGGAACAATTTTCTGGGGCATGCGAGGGAGATGAGGGTAAACCCGTAATTTGACATACATTAAATGCAGATGGGCCCCACATATCATGGACTTTGCTGACGTGGCGGTGCTACAAATGAAGGGCTGAAAAAGTGGTGCTGATTTTAATAATATTTTCCCCACAGGTGCTAAAAGTGAAATTTACCCTATATATTATGCTGCCTTGGCTTCCGTGAAAGCGGTGACAAACCACGAAATTTTTCTTGCGGCTATAGCTATACTAATGACATGTTTACTTTTTAGGAATAGAAAATCAGAAAGGAGAATGAGAGTTAATTCCATAGTTATTTACCTATTTTTATCAATGAATAGGAGTGAAATTATATGAGACCCATACTAATTTGGAATTGAATAAGGGAATTGGTAATCCCAAACCCTCCCATCGGATTAACACTCTTAATCCTGATATTAAAGTTAAATTATTACTTTACCCCCAATTTTACTTTCTTAATGAGGATCAAAAAGAAAAAGTAAAAGATTGAAAAAATCATAATTTTTTCACGTTTATTCACTTTTTCTTCTATTGTGTTTTTTAATGTTACTTTTTAAATTTTTTAATGCTCTAGCAAAATTTTAAAAAGTGAGCAATAATAAATCAACTATAAACAAAATTTTGACATTTTTATTTATTTCAACATTATGTTTTTTTTAAACAAATTTATATTTTAAAAAAAGTTAAATATTTACTAGAACAAACTATTCATCTCAAATTTTGACATTTTTATTTAAAAAATAATTTTCATAATATAATAACTATTAGTATATAAATAACGTATCTCAATGTTATGTTTCTAAAAAATATACATATATTTCAAGAAAATAGTTCTATAATCAGTAGAACAAAATAATTTATCTCAAATTTTTTTAACCTTTTTTTAAGCACAAAAAATAATCATTTTAGTATTAAAATAATTAGTATATAATCTACTTGTTTAAATTGAAAACACAAAATTAACTGAAAGGGTATATAAGTAAATTTATAATAACTGATTATGATTTCTGTTTTAAGTAAACACATGAATGACATTGACAATAATTTCTGACTCCGATTTCTGGAATTCAAATAAACAACATATTCTGACTCCGAATCCAGCTCACTCCGAATACTACCCATTTCGATTCATGTCCACTCTGATTACGCATAAGTCAACATGCCATGAGTACGATTAATTTTTCATTTTTAAATGGTTATTAAGAAACTTTATTCAAAATTATAGGCTTCTTTTTTTTTTTTTCAGAAAAAGAAAAGTGAGGGGCTTAAATCCAGGGGCTCCAGATAATGAGAATTTTCTTACTTGGCCCCAACAGCTGAAAATGACACAAAACCTCCATAAACTTGTATCAAAAGTTTATACTGAAATGTTATTTTGCCATTTTTTTTCCCTAACAAAGCTTTAATATCTTATTTTGCCATTTTCATTGTTAAATATATGTATATACTGAAATGTTTAAATCAAAAGGACAATCGCAATAATTTAATTGTATCATTATACGGTAATACAAAAAAAAAAAAAAAAAAAACTCAAATGATACTTATTTTCTCTTCACACAGACATATGTCATTTACCTAAATTAACACTATATAATATATATATATATATATATATATAGTTTTTGCTATAGAAAAAGAAAAAAAAAACGCATAAATCCTTACATTTCAAAATCTATAACAAGACTCCTATTTTTCACTTTTTAGTAACCACTTTTCCGTTTTTTTATTTTTGCAAACTTCTTTTTCTTGAAAAATTTTAAGTTAATAAACAGATTATACTCATTTAAAAAGATAATAAATAATGTATTTATATTTTAAATGTTCAATTATCACTTTTCCTTTTTTCTTTTGCAAACTTCTTTTTTCCTAAAAATTTTTAAGTTCATAAATATAGTGTAAATATACTCATTTTAAAAAGATAATAAATAAAAAAAATATAATTTTTCAAAATATTCAATTTTGCTTTGCATATGAAAAAAATAGGCTTTATAACTAAACATTTAACAACAAATTAAAAAAAAAAAAGGAGAGAGAGAATGGAGAATAATAAAGTAAATATAATAAAATTAAATGATGGATGTGGAAAGATAGAAAGTGATAGAATATTGTTTATCCTAAGAAAGTAGTTACGGGTAATTTTGTAATATATAGGGATGTGAATTAAATAAATATAATTAATTAGATGTGATAGCATCGTTACATTATATTTGTAATTATTTATAGTTAAAGGAATGTGTATGTAGAAAGAGGCGTGAGGAGTTAAGAGGGACGTGTCAAATCGTATCAAAAAAGTATTTAAAACTTGACTTGGACCTGGGCCTGGGATTGGGCTTGATCTTGCACAATGCGCACAGACTGGAGCTGCAGGCGTGATTTTCGAGTTTTCTAATGAAAGTGTTTCCCTTTTCTTGTTTTGACGGTCATTTTTTTTTTTTTAAAAAAAATTTCTTAAAATAAGTAAACTGTGTCGAGAGTGGAGAAAAGGAAAAGGAAAAGTAGAAATAATTGAAGAAATAAAGCCCGCAGCACAGGCGACAGGAGAGGGAGACTGGGAGAGTGGTCTTTTTCTTTCTAGATTTTCCTTAAAAAAAAAAAAAAGTTAGAAAAACCTGCGCTGGAGAGGGAGGGAGGGAGGGAGGGAGGGAGAGAGAGAGAGAGAGAGAGTTTTTTTTTGTTGGTTTTCCAAATCTAGAATTAGAAAAACTTGAACTTGTCGGAAATCGTGATTTGGTGGGAAGATCGATCGGGAATTGGAGGTGGTCGGATCACGGATGGATCAGAAAGAGATTGAGAATGAGAATGAGAATGAGATGGAGATGGAGATGGAGATGGAGATGGAATGAAATCGGAGGGAGGATGGCAGTGGTGGGGAAGGCGGCGCCGTCGAGGCTCAGCAGCAGCGTGTTAACGGCGGCGCTGTGGCAGCATAATCGTAGTGCTAGTAATCATAATAATAACAGTAGTAGTAGTAGTAAGGGAAAGAAGATGTTGACATTGTGGTGGTCAGGGACATGGACATGGACATGGTCATGGTCATGGAGAGTAGTGTGTGGAGTAATGCTGTTCGGATTAGGGATGATATCCCTCTTCACAGGTCATATGTCCTCTCATCTCGAATGGTACTCTCACCGCTTCGTCAACCGCTCTCTCTACTCCTCCCTTTCCCTTGCGGTCTGTCTTCTCTCTTTCCTTTTTCTTTCCCTTTTTCTTTATCAATTACTCTATACAAACATAATGGTTTTTTTTTTTTTTTTTGTTTGGCGTAGGATTTCGGAGGTCGTGCCCCCATTGATATCTGGAAATCCAAATACTCCAATCATTTCTACGGATGCAGTCAAAGAGGCCCTCGTTTTCCTCGTATGTTTCTCTTTTTTTCAAACCCCCCTTTAATCGAAATGCTTTAATCTTTTGTGATTGTGATTGTGATTGTGATTGTGATTGTGATTCTGATCGTCTGTTTGTTTAAATATATATTAAAATTATTTGTGTAACAAAGTGGCTAAACGCGAGAGATCGTCGAATGGCTACTTACTGATTGCGACCAGTGGAGGCCTCAACCAACAAAGAACTGGTGTAAGTCTATTCTATCATCATATTAAGAAAATTTTTTTTTTTTTTTTAAAACTTTACTGGTCTCTCTCTTCATTTCTTCTTGTTGTTGTTGTCGTCGTCGTCGTCAGATAACAGATGCTGTTATTGTTGCTCGAATTCTTAATGCTACATTAGTTGTGCCTCAATTGGATCATCATTCCTTTTGGAAAGACGACAGGTGTTGTTTTTTTTTTTTTTTCTCCCCTCTCTCTCTTTACTTCTCCCACTGTTTGCATCTACATTTCCTTTTCTTTTTCTTCTTCTTTTTTTTTCACTGGGGCTGAAAATTTTGGTTTTGTTTTGCTTAATTGTTCTTTAACTTTTTGGTTGTTTGCTTACTATTCTCGCAGCAACTTTGTAGACATTTTCGATGTCAATTGGTTCATTTCTTTCCTTGCAAAGGATGTCACCATCGTTAAGAGAGTTCCCGATAAATTCATGCGATCCATGGACAAACCTCCTTATACCATGCGTGTTCCTCGGAAATCCGCCCCTGACTATTATCTTGATCAAGTCTTGCCAATTCTTTCCAGGAGACGCGTAAGGCTCCTTTTCCCCCTTGCCCCCTGCGCATTCTTTCGTTTCTCAACTGTCATGATGTATAACATACACAAAATGCCAATTTCGGTTTCCTGGTTGTATAGTCAAGAATTTAGCAATGTATGTAGCATATGGAATTTAGGGGAATTCTTTCTTGATCTCATTGTAGTATCTTATCGGCAGACTATTAACATTGAGGAGGATTTCAGGTTTTGCAATTGACAAAGTTTGATTATAGACTTGCAAATGACCTTGAACAAGAGCTGCAGAAGTTGCGTTGTCGCGTTAATTATCATGCTTTGAGATTTACAAAACCCATACGAGAGCTTGGTCAGAAACTTGTCATGAGAATGCGAAATATGGCGATCCAATTCATTGCAGTTCACTTGAGGTTAGTTCCTAATTCCTATTTCTATCTCAACTGTGTCGTGCCCTGTATGCAAATTATATGCTTATGTAGTTGCGCGTAGATGGATGAATTTCCATGAATGTGGCTGAATCTTTTATACAAACAGGTTTGAACCGGATATGCTAGCATTTTCTGGGTGTTATTATGGTGGGGGTGAAAAAGAGAGATACGAACTTGGCGAAATAAGAAAACGCTGGGCGACATTACCTGTGAGTCACTATCCTTTTTGTAAAAAATATATAGAACACATATATATATTGAATTCTGAAATTAATTTTCATGTTCATTGGAACGGTCGGAAATGTTAAGAATTATCTGATACTACGTGTATGGGTTATTTTTTACAAGGATATTGGTTTTGCAGTAATATTTAAGTATCAAAATACCATGCTTGTTAGAGGGTTAAATTTGCCCTGTGTTCTGTATCTTATCAATTTCTTCATCATTCTTTAACCTTAAACAGGATTTAAGCCCTGACGGAGAGCGAAAGCGAGGAAAATGTCCACTCACTCCTCATGAAGTGGGTTTGATGCTGCGAGCCCTTGGTTTTGCAAATGACACATTTCTTTATGTTGCTTCTGGTGAAATATATGGTGGAGAAGAAACTTTACGTCCTCTAAGGGAACTCTTTCCGAACTTTTACACAAAGGAGATGCTTGCAAATGAAGAGCTTAAACCTTTTCTTCCATTTTCTTCACGCTTAGCTGCGATTGACTACATTGTATGTGATGAGAGTGATGTATTTGTCACTAATAATAATGGAAACATGGCCAAAATTCTTGCAGGTCGAAGGTATAAACTTTTTATTAGTCTATTTGCTTGTTTTCTTTTTGTTGGAGAGAGAACCATATCTGCATTAATATATATATATATATATATATAAATTTATATATTTTCCGCTGGTTCACAGGAGGTATATGGGTCATAAGAGGACCATCAGGCCAAATGCAAAGAGGCTTAGTGCTTTATTCATGGCTAGGGATAAGATGGATTGGGATACTTTCTCAAAAAAGGTAAAATCATGCCAGAGAGGATTCATGGGTGAGCCAGACGAGATGCGACTTGGGCGGGGTGAATTCCATGAATTTCCACACTCTTGTATCTGTGAAAAATCAATTAAGGATTTGGAGGACGGTGATCATGTAGATAACTCAGAGCACGTTGCAACAGACTTGACAACAAAAGTTTAAAACAAGTACTATGGAGATGAAGTCAAGGTGAGAAGTGGTTGGCAACACCAAAAAAAGTGAATCATGGGGTTTCTCAAAGAGACGATGAGGAAATAACACTTTTTTCGCTCCACAAAAAAGGAATGTGGAGTAGTGGTGGTTAGAAATATATCGATGAATAGGTTTGATAGTGACTTGGTGGTTGCACCTATAGTTTGGCAGTCCTTCATACGAGCTCAAAATTTCACACAGCTCGACGTTTTGAGAGCGGTTTATTGTTGTTTGGCAGTGTTGATTAAGTTGCTGAACAACAGAATTGGACCTTGTATAGGAGAATGTACTTTTTCTGAGCTGCAATTGTCCATAGGTTGTCCTCCCCCCCCCTCCTCTCCCTAGATAAATAGCTCAAGTCAGGGAAGAAACTCATCTTGGTGCTTGTAAGTCGAACAAACAGAGTTTAATTTAATTTTGTGTTCCTTTTTCTGTACGTGGTATTTTATACATTCGAGCTTTTGCGGCTGAGTGTGCCGTAGCCAACTGAGTTGATGACTAATTTAAGATTAGTGCTATACCAATTTGTTCAGCCATTGTATAAGAACATGTATCGGTAGGATCCAACTTCACAAGAAAATGGAAGGAAGAATTTATCTTAGCAATTATTTTATTGATTTGTGTTTGATTCCAGAAGATGATTAACGATCTGATTAACATGACCGTCTCAAAGAAAATTGGAGGAGCATCTACAGTTTCAGATATGGAAAAGGTAAGGTTGTTTTTATTCTGAAAGGAAAGGTAGAATTTTGCGAGTAGATATTGACTCTTGTATTGACGTTCTAACGATAGACTAGTAAGGAAATTAATCAGGTGGATTAAGTACATTCTTCTGAATTGAGGGGACGTCACGCATGGCTCTGCGACTTTGGCATCAAGAAGGCCGTGAATCACTGGGGACTGGAATGACCTGCAAATGCGGCTCCTGCTGCGTCTTGTTCTCTTCAGCTTCTTGAGCCAGTTTGCTTACAAAATTCTGCATTTCCTTCTTCTTACCCCAAAGAAGGATGTACAAGCCAATGATCACAACGATGGATCCTAACAGACTGCTGGATTCATAGCAGCATTGATAGTGAGGAGTGTGGTCACAGAGAATCAGTAGGAATGAAGCATGCGAAAAGAGAAATATGAAATAAGCGAAAATAACGACCTTCCCAGGTAGAGACGCTCATGCAAAACGGGGATATCTATCAAGGCTGCCATAATCTGAACCAGAGGGCTAAAGGCGGCCGTGAAGACGGGACCCCTTTTCTTTACACACCATGACATTGTCACATACCCCAACCCTGATCCTACCATTCCCTGCATTTGAAATTCGAGCGACATGCCAAATCCCCTCTATTACTCTCTACTTTTGCTAGTGTAATTGCTTCATTAAAAAAAAAAAAAGTTTGTAAACTTACAGCAAACAGAACGGTTGCGATTTGTATCCACCCTCGCAGAACCCACACGGAGAGGGGGCTGCCTGTAGAAAAACTCAAGATGGCGGATTGAATGGCACCGAAGAAGGACATGATGGCGGTGCTGGAATACTGGCAGGGGTATCTCTTGCCTATGCTTGATTGCAGAAGAAACCAGGAAGACCAGGAGAGTGTTCCTATGACCAGAGCAATTGTACCAACTGTCCATCTCTCTGCCTTCTTGGCGGAGCTTAGGCTGATTGTGGTTTCCATTGTTCGATTGGTAATATGGGAATGGTCAAATAGAGATGGTCCTTTGTAAAGCGTCAATAAAGTGCCGCCGCCAATGCATACGAGCGTACCTATGACTTTGGCTCTCCCGCTGCTGCATTTCAAGTTCACTGCCTCAAATCTGCCAACAAAAGACGAGAGAATATTTAAGAAACAGCCTTTGCAATGGAACAAGAAGAGCTGATAATAATGGTGAAGATGGGGGCGAACCCGAATGGTAAAGCCATTAGAAACGTGAGGACGGGGACCATGTTGACGAAAGCGCATGCAAAAGTGGCTGATGTGTATTGAATCCCCAGAAGGAAGAGGTATTGTGTTAGCGATGCCCTACCCCAAATTAGAGAAAACAATATAAAATGAAAACCACCAAAAGCAGGCAAGCAAGCAGCATGTGACTTGAGAAGTCTTGTGTGTGTATATATATATATATATATATATATATATATATATATAGAGAGAGAGAAAAGTTGTAAAAAGACTTGAGAAGAAGGTAATTCCATAGATTAGATATATTGTGGATTAACAGAAGAAGACTAACCCGAGAATGGCACTGAGGAAGAGGTAGCATAAGATGCGAAGTGTGAGCCTTGGTCTGCTATCCCTGCAAAATTGCAAAATTGCAAATATATATATATATATATATATATATATATATGCATATAGAATAGGTAAGGGGAGAGAAGAGCAAAGAGTGAAAAAAAGAGAAGGTTACCTTTCGAAGAAGTAGGCAATTGGGGCTAAGAAAATGGTAGAAATGGAGAGACGATACGTTACGAGAACCAAATGGTCCATGCCTTGGTCAAGCACTTTCTTCAGAAGAATATTCACGACCGCAAACGCAGAGTCGACGCCTACCATTGCTATAAACGGCTTCCATTCCTCACAACTCCGGCTTCGAGATCCAGCCATTTGGAATTTGAATTATCAAAAATCGCCTTTACTTTCTCCTCTTTGGCTCTCCTAACAAGATGTTTCTTGCCTGGCTCTCTTTTAACAGCAGCGACTCTTGTCTAACTTCATTCTCTTTATTTATTTAGTTACTTAGCTATTACTATTAATATTTTGTTTTCTTCTTCCAGTGTGAGAGAGACATGTGTAGGGGTTGGTGTTTTAAATAGAAGGTCCAGAATAAGTGGGGAGAAAGGAAGATTAAAATTCTTCAAAAAAAAATCACAATCAAATGCTTTAAGCAACCAACTATTTCCAATTATTTAGCCAATTATTCTCTTCTTTTGACTGATCCTCTGATCACCAGTGAAATGCAAAACTATTTTCGTTCTTTTTCTTTATATATAAAAAGAAAGAAAGAAGAAGAAGCATTTAGGGAATCATTTGGCAGGCTCACACACACACACACACAGTCGTCAACGAAGAATAAAAAAAAAAATGCAAATCTTATCTTTTGTCCACAAGTTGCCTTGTCTTGTCTTGTTGATTAAATAGGCCATGAGTTTCCCATTTGAATTTTTTCGTGTTAAAAAAAAAAAATCTTGATCAATTTCCATCAAAATCTTTTTGGGGAAACCTGCTTGCTATATGTATATATGTGTGTGTGTGTGTGTGCGCATATACCTGGCAAAGAGTTTAGGAAATGGATATAGGTAGGCATCTTTGGTGGATGGCGATGAAATATACTCGTGTGTTTTTTGTTGTAAGCATTTTTTATTTTTTTGCCCTGTTGTGGATGCTGGTGGGGGGGGGGGGGGGGGGGGGGGGGGGGGGGGGCTGGGGTGGGGTGAGCATCTAATACCACCCCTTTTCATCTCTTTTGGAACAGAATGAGCAGCTCCTACACCAGTACAAAGCTACTAGTTCCAACCAAAACCCAAAAAAAAAAAAAACAGAACAGAACAGAACAATGCGTCTAATCTGATTTACACGTATGCCTTAAAAACACGACCACCACCTCTGGCTTTGTTGATAAACAAAGTACCCCCCCTAAAAAAAAAAAAAAAAAAAAAAAAAAAAGAAAGAAAGAAGATAAAACCACCCTGCAGTCGCTCTGGACAACTCAACAACTGGGGTTTTTTATTTTTTGAAAAAAAATTTATCAACTTCCTGTACGTATAAATAAATATGTATCACCAATTTGACACTACACCAGTGTAGTTGCTTGGTTAGCTCTATCCTCATCTTTCGGAATTATTGGTTAGCTTCAATCATCTTTGTCAATATACAATAAATTCAGCTTCAAACTAAAAAACAAAAAAGAAGGGGAAAAAAAAGGAGACTGTCAGCGTCATGAGATATTAACAAGTTGAAAGGTAAAAATTGTTCTAATTAAATAATGGCCATGACTAGTCTTGCTTTCTTTCTCATCATGTGTCCAGTGTGCGTAGAAAACATATTTAATAGTAGAATAAGTTGGCAAAGACACAAATGTGTGTTTCATAATTAAGGCGTGTAGAATTAGTGTACAAGTGGAGTAGAATATATTAATATGTGAGCGAGGATAATTCTCTCAAGTACTCGTACATTACAGGCTGTGTATGTATGTGTGTGCGTGTGTGTATGTATGTATGTATGTATGTATGTAATATATGGAGAAAGGATGACGTAGGGGAATATCAAAGTTATTAGGAATTAAAGTGTCAAAGTTATGTCGTTTCAATGCCCCATTAGTTTAAGTTGTTAGTTGTTTGGTTTTGTTAACTTAGACTATATGTCGTTTAGTTTCCCCAAGTAAGTTTGTGTTGTTTGGCCTTTGCCATTGCAGGGTATTTAGAGACTTGGGGTTTCATTTTGCTTTGATTGAGCTTTGCTCTTGAATGAGAAATTCCCTCTGAGATTTGGTTCATAGAAACAATCTCCGTTAATCTTCAAACTCTAAAAGACTTTTTACTTCAGAGGAGCACAGGCATATAGGCATAGGCACAGCATGGTTGACAAAGGCCCAAAAAAGATCAAAGAGTAAAGAGGAAACGAAATATCAATAATTATCACCATCATTTTTCAATTTTGTCAAGAGTTCTTTTTGCTTTTTCGCTTTTGGGTTTTTGCGTATTTGGGTTTTTAGGAGAGGTTCCTTCTCTCACTTTTCTGGGCTTTGTTTTCCAGTGAGACTGTTGCAATCCAACAAAGGGTCACTTTCATTTGCTCCCACAGCCACAGGCCGCCATCAATTGAAATTCGTTTCTTATTTTATTGGTTGACATTAAAGGGAAAGTATGTAATAGAGTCCTTTTTATATATTGTATAAGTAGAGTTTATTTTTAAATCGTTAAAATGTAATCGAACGACTGAAATATTATTTATGTAGAATAATTATAATACACCTTATCTCATATTAATATATATTAATAATTAATTAAGTAATTAAAAAATTAAAAACAAAACTAACCCCCTTTCTCGACTGACGACTTCCACACTGACGCCGGCGACGAACCTCCCTCCCCACAAGCCATATCTGCCCCGCCTCCCCACACCCCCCAGACGGGCCCCCACTCCCCCCCGACCAAATCTGCTCCGCCTCCCCCCCTATAACCTAGATCTGCTCCACCTCCCCCCCTCCCCCCCCCCCCCCCGGTGTCGGCGTCGACCCAGTCCCCCCCCTTCCTTTTCTGATGCCAGTAATGAACCCTCGCTCGACCTGACCAGATCTGCCCCCACCTCGATGCCGACAACGGACCCCCCCGACTAGATTCCCCCCTCCCCCGATACCGACGACGAGCCCCTCAGGCCCCCTGTAAATGAGTTTTTTTTTTATTTGTTATTGTTATTTTATTTATTAATCTTTACTAATATGAGGTAAGGTGTATTATAATTATTATACACCAACAATATTTTAATCGTTCGATTATATCTTAATGATTTAAAAATGAAAAAATAAACTATACCGATAGAGTATATAAAATGGACTCTATCACAGATTTTCCCACATGTATATAAATAACCCAACTTATTGTGTGTTTATATCTTGTTTAGCAATTATTAGCAATAATGGAGAAGATCATCACAAACAAATATATATATATAGAGGTTTTTTTGTATTGTGCACTCTAAACTTATTATAAAGTTATAATTTACACTATGAATTTTTAATTTTAGCAATTTACACCATAAACTAATAAATTTATAGTAATTTGCACCTTACTGATAAACAATGTTGATTTTTTTTAATGAAAATTGATATTTTACTTGCATATAGATTGTTAATTAATAAAGATAAAATGAATATATATGTCATGAATTAACAACTTATGTACAAATCACATATCAATTTACTTCAAAAGATTAATATTATTTTCAATAGGGTGTAATTTTGCTACATATTTGTAAGTTTAGAGTGTAAATTATCAAAATTAAAAATTCAGGGTGCAAATTGTAATTCTATGATAAATTTAAGGTGTATCAATGTAAGGGCCCGTTTGGTTAGTAGGTTCATTTTAAACTAAACTGTACTTTTTTCATCATGTTTTTTGTCTTTTTCCCTAAAAGTTTTTTGTCTTTTCTGAAAAAGTCAACCAAAATTACTATTTAAATTTACAAATCTTAACTCAAACTCATATATCAAACTAACCCTAAAAAAATATATACAGATTGGTGGAAACAAAATTAGCATAGAAATGCAGGAATAGTGGTATTGTTGAATAAAATTTACAAATGGAAAAGAAAAGTAGATGACGATCATGATGAAAACACGATACAAAATAATAAACATAAAGCATTAGTTTGTGTAGGGCATCATAGTGAGTAGATATATATTTTATATACATACGCCGGCAGGCATTAATATTAATGCTTACACGTGTAAAGAAGCCAAAATCATGATCAATTATATTGTTGTTGTTCTTTTGGTTGAATCAATATTATCGGTCATAACAAAGACCATGTTTCTTTGATAATTTCATCCACCACCACTCTCCTTGCAATGAGCTAAGGCATGACGTGCGTAGTATTCTTATTTAAATATGCAATTGTCATTTTTTTTAGAGTATATATATGTATTTTTTTTTTAATTTTAAATTTTTAGCTAGGGACTTGGTATAAGCTAAAAAACTAAATTAAGAAGTAACGGAGAGAAGGGTGTACAATATTTAAAAATAAAATCCGGAAGGATGCAAAGCCAAGCAAGATGCATATATTCTAAGTCCATCTATATATATATATATATATATATATAAATGATTTGATATATATTATTTGATGAGAACAGTACTCCCCCAATTAAGCTGATATATCCATTACTCCAGTTGTGGACGTAGCACTATCTTATATATACATATTCTTTTCCCACATTTATATCTCGTGTATTCTATTTTGTATTGTATGGTATATAATTCCTAGTTTCCTACCCCTAATTTTGGGTTCTGTGTGTATGTACATATATGTGTGTGTGTGTGTGTGTTTATACACATATATCACACATGAATTTCAAAAAAGTGTACCATAAAAAGGACCCGATCTTCCATGCTACTTTGACAGTAAACATTTTTACACGCACAAACACTTCCAGTCCATTCCATTCCAGCCTGGAGCTCATATATATATATATATGCATATATAATCATTCTTCCATTCCAGCTTTTCATCGACTAGTTATTCAAATTTGCACTATAGCCAGTGTTCTCTGATGTACGTAATGGAATTAATTGCTAATAATTAAGGATATATATGAGTAATTAATGTATATGTATGTTAAACAAATATGCCTAAGATCAAACTTGACATATATAAAATATCTATATATATATATTCTACTTCCCCCCCCCCCCAAAATTACTAATATATAGTATATAAAAGTAGATGATCATTATTCATCAGTTAACGTGTATTGCAAGTGCAGCACAGACACAAATAATTCAATCCGACCTCTATATAATTAATTTATATAGATATGTAACTATAAATAAATAAATAAATATATATATATATATATATATATGAGCTAGAATAATGAGATTGAAGTAAATATTACTAACAAATGAACTCAGTAGTAGATTGGGAACATTAATTAATAATCAGGCTGAGGGCATCAACCTAGGACGGAAGACACATAATGAAAAACAGCAGCATCCCAAGAGGCAGTCGTAACAGAAGCAGAAGCAGAAGCAGAAGCAGAAGCAGTTGTATTTGTGGAAGCTCCGAAAAAGACGGCGTTGTGATCTGAGAGCTCAAACTGATCATGTTGATCGGAGGAGTGGCAAACACCACCAATACAACTCATATCATTACTACTACTATTATTATTATTAGTCTCCCCATAATCTCCTTGCATAATATTATTTAACACACTAATAGTAGTGCTATTACTATAGTAATTGTAATTATAATTAGAATTGGGGATTAAGGCGCCGCAGATAATGTCGTTGTGATGGTCATGGCCAGCTTCTGCTGCAACATGAATCTGAGGAGGAGGAGGATGTTCACCATGGTTGGCGGCCCACTGCAGCTGATTATCATCGTGATTAAATTGTTGATCATGATCATGATCATGATCATGAACTTGGATGGATGACGGTGGCCCCTTACCACCACTAGTACTACTAGTACTGTTAGTACTAATAGTACTAGTAGGAAAATGGCCGAGGGGCGCCGCCGCCGTCGCCTTCGCCTTGAAGGTATTACCGCCGTTAGCATAGGTATTAACATTTGGGGCATTTGCATTTGCATCGCGAGGGAGGAGCTTGGCTTTGAGGGCGCCGAGGAGGCCGTCAGTGGTACTTGAGGCGGCGCACGATGAAAAGGCTGATGACGAAGACGACGACGACGACGATGAGGATAGTTGCTCGAAAGAAAAGGGCTCTAGGGTTTCTGGAGGAGGCGCGTGGTTGAGGTGGCGGTGGCGGTGGTGGTGCGAATTGGGGGGTAATTGGAAGTTGGTGCGGGCGTTGACACCACGCAGGGTGCGAGCAGCATCATCGTAGGCGCGGGCAGCCTCCTCGGCAGTGTCGAAGGTGCCAAGCCAGAGGCGGACCTTCTGGACGGAGTCCTTGATCTCGGCCACCCATCTTCCGGAGGGCCTCTGTCTCACTCCCACATATCTCTGCTGTCCTCTCGACCATGATTTCCTTGTACTTCTCATGATCATGATCTTGCACCATGAGCCAGGCCTAGGGCTAGGGCTAGGGCTTGCAGGGACTTTTCTTTTATGTATAGATTCATATATATATATATATATATTGATGTTGAGTAGTAGATGTAAATACAACTGAAGTTACAAAGTCAGAAATAGGTAATTAAATTAGTTTGGTATCTGTAGCTGCTGCAAGTAGACATTAATATCAGGACAACCTAATTTTTTGTTTTTGTATTTTTGTGTTTATCCGATTAAAACTTGGCAAAGTCCCTATCTCATGCAGGCCATACCCTTCTCGTTTCTATCGGCATACATATATATATATATATATATATATATATTTGTTTATAAAAAAATGTTAACATCAGTTCTGCTCTCATACAACAGTCATTAGTTCCTAAAAGAAAATAGTAAGCTATGCAGTCCTATGTTGCTTGAGAATGAACATATGTGATGATTTATAAGTAAAAAGACCACCTTATAATGGTTTGAGGCCTTTTGGGATAAGCCTAAGAGCAAAACCGTGTGGGCGCGAGATCCAAAGCGGACAATGTCATACCTAAGAGAGGCACAAGTCGTTACAAATGGTATCACCCAATCGAAAATATGGCTAATAAAGAAGTTGGGCCCCAAAAGGAAGAGTGAATATGTCAGTCATCATCATTCCCTAGAAGGAAATGATAAGCTGTGCAGTCCTACATCGCTTGGGAATGGATATATGTGATCGTTCATAAGTGAAGAGACTACCTCCTAATAATTTGAGGCCTTTTAGGGTAAAGCCAAAAGCAAAACCGTGCTGGCACGTGACCTTAAGCAGAAAATATCATTAAAAAAAAAAAGCACGGTCGTTATGATACCATACCAAATATATTGAAAATCATTCCTCTCTTCCACATTTTTTTTTTAATCACGAGCTGATGATTCAGTTAAGGTTGTTTTTGTCATTCCATCTATTTGAGATAGGCATATTGAAAACCGTTTGATGATACCTCTCATTTAATTAAATATATATATATATATTTATATTTATATAACGGTCAATTTTTTATTTTTATTTTTGTTATAGTTGACTAATAAGGGGTGTCTCTTGAACTATTTTAAAAATCAAAGGAGTTGTTGTAATTTATATTGATCAAGGGGTATCTTTGTAATTTTGATAAAATATTGGGTTATCACTTATCAGTGTAGTTCTCCCTTATTAATGTTGTTGTAGTAATTTATTTTATTTATTTAATTATTTTTGAAGGAGTTGTTGTCGTTGTTATTTTTGGAAACGGTGATAGAGAGGTTGAATGGGCTAAAAACGTCGTTTTATGATAAGAACGACAAGAGAGCGGTTATTGGAATGGAATGCCGAATGACATTGGTGTGGAATGGCGTATGACATTAATTAGTGTGGTACGGTAGTAGAAGAACGTCGTATGAAGGAAACGACAATCAAAGAGAATGGGCTTACATTTACAATCAGAGAGAGAGAGAGAGAGAGAGCAGTACTACACTGCTCAGGCGCATGCAATAAAACTATGGACAGGATAATTTTAATAACAACAAAACATGATCAATAGATATACATTTGTTCATAAATGATCACAATTTATTATTTACGAATGGTATGCGAATTCAGTGCTTATATTACTCCACATAACTATTTTCAATATTCTCTCACGTAATCAAGGACTTAACACTCACTCACATGACACGCAATATATATATATATATATATATATATCAAATAATAACAATATGCAAGCACATGGACATTCAATAAATTTTCAGTCTCAATAAAATAAAACAAATGTGACTAGACATGCCTCAACAAATATGAGAAACGGCTAATAATAAAATGGGACTTTTGAAACTTTATCCATATTATATGTCTTAATTTTTTTTTTCCCATCAAACTATCAAATTAGTTTGTGAGAATAAATAAAAAAATGAACAGTACAATTAATTTGTTGAATATTTAGTATACCCAACAATTATACACATGAAAGATATATAAAGGATTATTAGAACACACAGACAATTAATATACGGATATATATATATATATTTTTTCTAGCTAGCTAGTAGTTGTTTTGATCATCTATGGAATGCTTAGCACCACTCTCAAGAATAGAGAATCAGTAAAATATAGTGGGAGATACCATGATACCATTATACTAGATTAATTATTTGGCATGTTTTTACTCACACTGGTAACCACATATATAAACAATCGTTATTGTCAAATTCTCACAACAATATATGCCATATTAACTCTAAGTATTACCATTGAAATTTTATAACATTCAGTCATCAAACAAATAGTATGCAATTTTCCGAGGAAATAGTTTGCTTGGATATTGTGAGAATTAGCCACCCATATAATGTATAATTAATGAATAATATGTAAATTAACATCAACATTAATTTATGGTGACCTAAACGCAAAACAAATCACATGAATGGGTTGGAAATGAAAATTGAAGAAAGCATAATGGCAAAAACGGCGGTCAAAACGGATGTTAGAACACACTGGACAAATTTCGTCAAACAATTGATTATTTTTTTAGTACGTTTTCTGTTTGGTCCCTAAACTATGAATATTCTGTCACTTTAATCCCTTAACTTATTGATTTTGGAAAATTAGTCCCTGAATTTTAGTTTTTTTAGCAATTCTGACCCCTCATACTATAATTGATGGAAGATTTCTAAATTTTAACATAGATAATCGTATCTCTATTGCATAATAACTAAAAATTAAAAAAAAAAAAGTATATTAAGTTCAAAATGTTTTAGTTTTTAATGGTTTTAATAAGCATAAGGAGGAAATTTTTATACTTAGTGCAATATTTTTGAAAAATTTCGTATTTACATGGAGTTGAAACATGATTATATATACTAAATTAGAAAAATATGTTTCATCAATTTTAATCTCAGATACTAAAACTGTCGAAGACAAAAAATGCCGGAATTAATTTACATTAATATATTTATCCTAAATAAAAATGTAGAGAAAGGTCCTGTCATGATATATAGCAGGAACAAGTTAAGGAATACTTTGAGGTCATCACCGACAACAAATATTTGAAGCATAAAGCCACAAATTACATTTATTTGGGAGAAAATCAGTTAATTTCATGTGATTCGGATTTCCAAACACACGGAAAAATGGGATTTTATTCATATATTTATTTATTATTATTATTATTATTATTATTATTTTTTAAGCTACGAAAATTGCATGAAAGAAAAAGGAGCTAGCCTGTGTTATGGATCATTAAATAGAATCGATATGCTGGCGGAAGAGCAAAATATTGAAAACCAAAAAAGAAGGTTGAACGACACCACCCACGAAGAAGAAGAAGAAGAAGAAGAAGAAGAAGAAGAAGAAGAAGAAGGAATTTTGATAACTAAAATAGGATGTTATGACACCAGTTATTGAAATTGAAATAAGAAAATACTAAATATTATTGTGAGAAAGGTTGCCTTGGAGTGGAAAATACCATCGAAACAGAACAATGACAGTGAGAAGGTAGTCGTTGGGTGATTCTTTAATCCCAACAACAACCAACACGAACACACCAAAAGAAGAGGGGTGTGTTCCTCAGTCACTCTGTTCCTGGTCCCGTTCCTTCCTAAGAAGATCACTTTCCATCCGTCCTGGCCGCGGAGCAGTGCCTGATATAAAAAAGCTAGCCTAGACTAATAAATCATAACTAGCAAAAATTAAAAAAAAATAAAAAAAAAAGAAAAAGAAAAAGGTGTTTTATTGACAACGATTAGATTACAACAGAGATGGTTTAGAATAAACAGAAAAGAGTCGAGTAATTGAAGAGAGAGAGAGAAGACTTGAAAGTTACAGAAGAGAAACAAGAGGGGAAGGAACTATTCCTCACTCACAATCCATCCATGATGAATCTTTCAACTGTAAAAAGGAATAAAAGCATATTAAAATTAAAAAAAAAAAAAAAAGAAGAAATGGAATATGTGGGTGAGGATTGAATTTAAGCAGTTGAGGTTGAAGATGTAGGTTGAACTCCGATAGGGTATAAATATGAGGAAATGGAATGATGGATATTAGAAGCAACAAAACAACTTATTTAGAAAATTGGAAGTTGGAAAAAACATTTTTTTTTAAGTATGAAAGAATGCAAGTATTACATGGCAATGATAGGGGTACAAGTAGCATATGGAGGATCCAATATTCTCATCAAGATTTCCCTCGACAGAGGACTCCATCCACTTGTGTTTGTTGTTTACAGGCATTTAATTGCTTTGCTTTTCCTTGCCCCCTTTGCTTATGCTCTTGAAAGGTTTCTTCTTCGTCATTGTCCTTTTTTGCTTTTTTTTTTTTTTTTTTTTTTATATATAAATATTTTTTCAACTCACTTGTGTTTGGTTGCAGGAAGCAGCAGCGTCCTTCCCTCTCAGTTTCCATATTAACAAAGATATTTGTGCTCTCATCACTTGGCACCACCATTCACCTTAACCTCTATTATGCCGGTTTGGCCTACACTTCTCCCACTGTTGCCGGTGCCTTGAGTAATGTCATCCCCAGTCTCACCTTTGTCATCGCTCTTCTGCTTCGGTACCACCACCACCACCACCACCACCACCCCTCTTTCTCACATTATTTTTTGACTATGTCTCTGAATGATTCATCTTCACTACTTGCTACTACTTGTCTTAATTTTTAATTTATTTAGTTCCATCCGTCAACACGGTTGTCTGTCTTAGGATGGAAAAAGTGAAGATTACAAGTGTCAGAGGTCAAGCTAAGGTCGCCGGTACGCTTATTTGCGTGGGCGGTTCTCTTGTGTTTATCTTCTGGAAAGGAGGCTTCCTCTTTAAGAGTTTTGTCGAGAAGCCCTTGATTAACATGAATAGCGGTGATCGTTTTAATAAGCATGATCAACAAAGCTGGATTAAGGGATCAATCCTTATTCTCACCAGCTTCATTGCATGGAGTGCATGGTTAATTCTCCAGGTCATCATCTTTACATCTATATTTTACATATACATATACATATACATATATATATATATATGTATATATCATTTCTCCAGACTCCAGATCATCATGTGTTTTGTCAAATCCCACAGATTTTAACATATATTTTTGTGGACTGAACTGCTGCTGCAGGCTCTGGTCACCAAAGTGTACCCTGCTCAATTATCTCTCAATACCATGATATGCTTCTTTGCTTCTCTGCAATCTTCTTTGCTTGCCTTGGTTTTTGACAGAAATCCAACTTTGTGGAGGCTCGACTGGAATCTGCAGCTTTTGACCATTGTCTACTGTGTCAGTACTCACTCATACTACGCCTTTTGCATATATTCACTTCTAGACCATCTTATTTTTATAGTGCTCTGCTCACTTTTTTTTCCCCCCCTTTTAAAAAAAAAAAAAAAAAAAAAAAACAAAAAAATACTACAAACCAGGGAGTTGTAATCTCAGCATTAGTATACTTCCTTCAGACCTGGTGTATTAGTAACAGAGGACCCGTTTTTGCCGCTATGTTTAGCCCTTTACTACTCATTATCGTAGGAATATCCTCTTCAATTGCTTTCGCTGAGCGACTTCATTTTGGAAGGTGGGTTAAACATAATTAATTCTCTTTTCCATAGACGTTTAACTGTTTGTTAATAATAAGTAATAGTATATTATGACAAACGTCATAGACTCCTGAACCTAAAAAATGGATGAGTGCTGCAGCTTGGTAGGAGCTCTCGCCGTCGTTCTGGGCCTTTACTGCGTGCTGTGGGGAAAACGGACTGACAATCTTGTAGCTGATGAGCTGCCTGGACCCGAAAATGGCGCAGATAATAACAATATAGTTGAAATTTCCATGGAAGATGGCTTAGTCAAGAATCCAATTTCTAATCAAAGGACATGAAGAAAGAATATGGTAGGAAGACAACAGATCCTAGATTCAACAGTCATCGGCTCATGTGGAGTTGTCTTCTCATACTTTTACGCAAAAATATCATCAACAAATTTAGCATCACTCCTCTCATCTCTACATGAGCCACCTTAAATAAGACGTATTATTTTTGTTGATTTATTGCCTACGTTCATCTTAAATGAGAAATTAAATCCATAACCGCATTCAACATAACATGCTATTGCATTACTCTAATCTCATTTTACCAATGATACACGATTTGAGTTGAATACTTGAAGCTTCATACTTTAGTCATAATTTAGATCCTTCCTAATCATGTAACCTTTCCTCACTAACCTAAATGCAAATACAATTCATTCGCTTATTTCTTCATAATCCTATAAGTTCTTGCACAAACCAGAGAGTTTCCTTTTTCCCTTCAAGGGTTCATTTCAGTGAGTTTTCGATATCAATCACAAAACGGTACTTCACATCCCTGCGTATTAGCCTCTCCAGTGCTTCATTTGCATACTGAATTGGGACCACTTCTATGTTAGGGTATATTCCACGAGCAGCACAGAACTCTAACATTTCTTGCGTCTCTTTTGTACCACCTACTGTACTGCCGGAAATAGTTCTCATACCTGCCGAAAGATGGGGAAACAAAAAAGAAAAGAAAATTACAGTTAGCAGTCTCTATACTGAACCACTTTTCTTCCTGATATAGTTGGAGAAATAAACGTAATGAGTGTCCAAATAAACATAATGAATTAGGGAGAAAGTTGATGGAGCTCTCAAGTACCCAAAACAAGGTTTGCAGGATGCAGTTTAATTTCACTTGGGAATCCCACCAAGACAAGAACGCCGGCAGTCTTTAACAGTGCCATGTATGGGTCAAATGGATGGTCTCCAGATGTTAATTTTTTCTTATCCCCTTTCTACTTTGTTTTACTTATATTTCATCATTTTTCTTAAATTTCTGACTTGTCTTTTTTCAATTTTTTTAAATATTTCTTCCTGCAACTTTTTTATTTTCTTTGTTTCTTTTTTTTTTCTCCTTGTTAGAAGCTCAACGTCCCAAATTTTCTCTCTTAAAGTCTGTATTATATCAGCTTTCTCATTGATAACTCTAATATTCTTAATTGATTGTGGTCAGTCTTCAAAAATATATTATTAGATTCCTGTTGTTTTAAATAATCATTTGTAATAAAATGATATAAAATTTTGATTTTAGATAATATAATGCATACTGTAAATATTGTGAAACAACAAAATAATCAATATTATTATGTATTTTATGTAATAAATATTAACTCATCACGATTTTATAATGAAATGTAATTTTGGAACTTAGATAATTATTATTATATTTTATTTTTGAATTAATTAATTAATTTATTTTTTATAATGTTGTTTATATTACACATTATAAAAACTACAATTACAGTATAAAAACTACAATTACAGTTTTATACGTGTATTGCACGAATTTGATAACTAGTTATATATAAATACACCTACGTTTGATCTGCATTTTGCATTGAAACACTTTTGACGTATTCCAAAAGCTAGCCTAGACTAATAAATCATAACTAGCAAAAATTAAAAAAAAAAAAAAAAAAAAAAGGTGTTTTATTGACAACGATTAGATTACAACAGAGATGGCTTAGAATAAACAGAAAAGAGTCGAGTAATTGAAGAGAGAGAGAAGACTTGAAAGTTACAGAAGAGAAACAAGAGGGGAAGGAACTATTCCTCACTCACAATCCATCCATGATGAATCTTTCAACTGTAAAAAGGAATAAAAGCATATTAAAATTAAAAAAAAAAAAAAAAGAAGAAATGGAATATGTGGGTGAGGATTGAATTTAAGCAGTTGAGGTTGAAGATGTAGGTTGAACTCCGATAGGGTATAAATATGAGGAAATGGAATGATGGATATTAGAAGCAACAAAACAACTTATTTAGAAAATTGGAAGTTGGAAAAAACATTTTTTTTTAAGTATGAAAGAATGCAAGTATTACATGGCAATGATAGGGGTACAAGTAGCATATGGAGGATCCAATATTCTCATCAAGATTTCCCTCGACAGAGGACTCCATCCACTTGTGTTTGTTGTTTACAGGCATTTAATTGCTTTGCTTTTCCTTGCCCCCTTTGCTTATGCTCTTGAAAGGTTTCTTCTTCGTCATTGTCCTTTTTTGCTTTTTTTTTTTTTTTTTTTTTTATATATAAATATTTTTTCAACTCACTTGTGTTTGGTTGCAGGAAGCAGCAGCGTCCTTCCCTCTCAGTTTCCATATTAACAAAGATATTTGTGCTCTCATCACTTGGCACCACCATTCACCTTAACCTCTATTATGCCGGTTTGGCCTACACTTCTCCCACTGTTGCCGGTGCCTTGAGTAATGTCATCCCCAGTCTCACCTTTGTCATCGCTCTTCTGCTTCGGTACCACCACCACCACCACCACCACCACCCCTCTTTCTCACATTATTTTTTGACTATGTCTCTGAATGATTCATCTTCACTACTTGCTACTACTTGTCTTAATTTTTAATTTATTTAGTTCCATCCGTCAACACGGTTGTCTGTCTTAGGATGGAAAAAGTGAAGATTACAAGTGTCAGAGGTCAAGCTAAGGTCGCCGGTACGCTTATTTGCGTGGGCGGTTCTCTTGTGTTTATCTTCTGGAAAGGAGGCTTCCTCTTTAAGAGTTTTGTCGAGAAGCCCTTGATTAACATGAATAGCGGTGATCGTTTTAATAAGCATGATCAACAAAGCTGGATTAAGGGATCAATCCTTATTCTCACCAGCTTCATTGCATGGAGTGCATGGTTAATTCTCCAGGTCATCATCTTTACATCTATATTTTACATATACATATACATATACATATATATATATATATGTATATATCATTTCTCCAGACTCCAGATCATCATGTGTTTTGTCAAATCCCACAGATTTTAACATATATTTTTGTGGACTGAACTGCTGCTGCAGGCTCTGGTCACCAAAGTGTACCCTGCTCAATTATCTCTCAATACCATGATATGCTTCTTTGCTTCTCTGCAATCTTCTTTGCTTGCCTTGGTTTTTGACAGAAATCCAACTTTGTGGAGGCTCGACTGGAATCTGCAGCTTTTGACCATTGTCTACTGTGTCAGTACTCACTCATACTACGCCTTTTGCATATATTCACTTCTAGACCATCTTATTTTTATAGTGCTCTGCTCACTTTTTTTTCCCCCCCTTTTAAAAAAAAAAAAAAAAAAAAAAAACAAAAAAATACTACAAACCAGGGAGTTGTAATCTCAGCATTAGTATACTTCCTTCAGACCTGGTGTATTAGTAACAGAGGACCCGTTTTTGCCGCTATGTTTAGCCCTTTACTACTCATTATCGTAGGAATATCCTCTTCAATTGCTTTCGCTGAGCGACTTCATTTTGGAAGGTGGGTTAAACATAATTAATTCTCTTTTCCATAGACGTTTAACTGTTTGTTAATAATAAGTAATAGTATATTATGACAAACGTCATAGACTCCTGAACCTAAAAAATGGATGAGTGCTGCAGCTTGGTAGGAGCTCTCGCCGTCGTTCTGGGCCTTTACTGCGTGCTGTGGGGAAAACGGACTGACAATCTTGTAGCTGATGAGCTGCCTGGACCCGAAAATGGCGCAGATAATAACAATATAGTTGAAATTTCCATGGAAGATGGCTTAGTCAAGAATCCAATTTCTAATCAAAGGACATGAAGAAAGAATATGGTAGGAAGACAACAGATCCTAGATTCAACAGTCATCGGCTCATGTGGAGTTGTCTTCTCATACTTTTACGCAAAAATATCATCAACAAATTTAGCATCACTCCTCTCATCTCTACATGAGCCACCTTAAATAAGACGTATTATTTTTGTTGATTTATTGCCTACGTTCATCTTAAATGAGAAATTAAATCCATAACCGCATTCAACATAACATGCTATTGCATTACTCTAATCTCATTTTACCAATGATACACGATTTGAGTTGAATACTTGAAGCTTCATACTTTAGTCATAATTTAGATCCTTCCTAATCATGTAACCTTTCCTCACTAACCTAAATGCAAATACAATTCATTCGCTTATTTCTTCATAATCCTATAAGTTCTTGCACAAACCAGAGAGTTTCCTTTTTCCCTTCAAGGGTTCATTTCAGTGAGTTTTCGATATCAATCACAAAACGGTACTTCACATCCCTGCGTATTAGCCTCTCCAGTGCTTCATTTGCATACTGAATTGGGACCACTTCTATGTTAGGGTATATTCCACGAGCAGCACAGAACTCTAACATTTCTTGCGTCTCTTTTGTACCACCTACTGTACTGCCGGAAATAGTTCTCATACCTGCCGAAAGATGGGGAAACAAAAAAGAAAAGAAAATTACAGTTAGCAGTCTCTATACTGAACCACTTTTCTTCCTGATATAGTTGGAGAAATAAACGTAATGAGTGTCCAAATAAACATAATGAATTAGGGAGAAAGTTGATGGAGCTCTCAAGTACCCAAAACAAGGTTTGCAGGATGCAGTTTAATTTCACTTGGGAATCCCACCAAGACAAGAACGCCGGCAGTCTTTAACAGTGCCATGTATGGGTCAAATGGATGGTCTCCAGATGTTAATTTTTTCTTATCCCCTTTCTACTTTGTTTTACTTATATTTCATCATTTTTCTTAAATTTCTGACTTGTCTTTTTTCAATTTTTTTAAATATTTCTTCCTGCAACTTTTTTATTTTCTTTGTTTCTTTTTTTTTTCTCCTTGTTAGAAGCTCAACGTCCCAAATTTTCTCTCTTAAAGTCTGTATTATATCAGCTTTCTCATTGATAACTCTAATATTCTTAATTGATTGTGGTCAGTCTTCAAAAATATATTATTAGATTCCTGTTGTTTTAAATAATCATTTGTAATAAAATGATATAAAATTTTGATTTTAGATAATATAATGCATACTGTAAATATTGTGAAACAACAAAATAATCAATATTATTATGTATTTTATGTAATAAATATTAACTCATCACGATTTTATAATGAAATGTAATTTTGGAACTTAGATAATTATTATTATATTTTATTTTTGAATTAATTAATTAATTTATTTTTTATAATGTTGTTTATATTACACATTATAAAAACTACAATTACAGTATAAAAACTACAATTACAGTTTTATACGTGTATTGCACGAATTTGATAACTAGTTATATATAAATACACCTACGTTTGATCTGCATTTTGCATTGAAACACTTTTGACGTATTCCAAAAGCTAGCCTAGACTAATAAATCATAACTAGCAAAAATTAAAAAAAAAAAAAAAAAAAAAAGGTGTTTTATTGACAACGATTAGATTACAACAGAGATGGCTTAGAATAAACAGAAAAGAGTCGAGTAATTGAAGAGAGAGAGAAGACTTGAAAGTTACAGAAGAGAAACAAGAGGGGAAGGAACTATTCCTCACTCACAATCCATCCATGATGAATCTTTCAACTGTAAAAAGGAATAAAAGCATATTAAAATTAAAAAAAAAAAAAAAAGAAGAAATGGAATATGTGGGTGAGGATTGAATTTAAGCAGTTGAGGTTGAAGATGTAGGTTGAACTCCGATAGGGTATAAATATGAGGAAATGGAATGATGGATATTAGAAGCAACAAAACAACTTATTTAGAAAATTGGAAGTTGGAAAAAACATTTTTTTTTAAGTATGAAAGAATGCAAGTATTACATGGCAATGATAGGGGTACAAGTAGCATATGGAGGATCCAATATTCTCATCAAGATTTCCCTCGACAGAGGACTCCATCCACTTGTGTTTGTTGTTTACAGGCATTTAATTGCTTTGCTTTTCCTTGCCCCCTTTGCTTATGCTCTTGAAAGGTTTCTTCTTCGTCATTGTCCTTTTTTGCTTTTTTTTTTTTTTTTTTTTTTATATATAAATATTTTTTCAACTCACTTGTGTTTGGTTGCAGGAAGCAGCAGCGTCCTTCCCTCTCAGTTTCCATATTAACAAAGATATTTGTGCTCTCATCACTTGGCACCACCATTCACCTTAACCTCTATTATGCCGGTTTGGCCTACACTTCTCCCACTGTTGCCGGTGCCTTGAGTAATGTCATCCCCAGTCTCACCTTTGTCATCGCTCTTCTGCTTCGGTACCACCACCACCACCACCACCACCACCCCTCTTTCTCACATTATTTTTTGACTATGTCTCTGAATGATTCATCTTCACTACTTGCTACTACTTGTCTTAATTTTTAATTTATTTAGTTCCATCCGTCAACACGGTTGTCTGTCTTAGGATGGAAAAAGTGAAGATTACAAGTGTCAGAGGTCAAGCTAAGGTCGCCGGTACGCTTATTTGCGTGGGCGGTTCTCTTGTGTTTATCTTCTGGAAAGGAGGCTTCCTCTTTAAGAGTTTTGTCGAGAAGCCCTTGATTAACATGAATAGCGGTGATCGTTTTAATAAGCATGATCAACAAAGCTGGATTAAGGGATCAATCCTTATTCTCACCAGCTTCATTGCATGGAGTGCATGGTTAATTCTCCAGGTCATCATCTTTACATCTATATTTTACATATACATATACATATACATATATATATATATATGTATATATCATTTCTCCAGACTCCAGATCATCATGTGTTTTGTCAAATCCCACAGATTTTAACATATATTTTTGTGGACTGAACTGCTGCTGCAGGCTCTGGTCACCAAAGTGTACCCTGCTCAATTATCTCTCAATACCATGATATGCTTCTTTGCTTCTCTGCAATCTTCTTTGCTTGCCTTGGTTTTTGACAGAAATCCAACTTTGTGGAGGCTCGACTGGAATCTGCAGCTTTTGACCATTGTCTACTGTGTCAGTACTCACTCATACTACGCCTTTTGCATATATTCACTTCTAGACCATCTTATTTTTATAGTGCTCTGCTCACTTTTTTTTCCCCCCCTTTTAAAAAAAAAAAAAAAAAAAAAAAACAAAAAAATACTACAAACCAGGGAGTTGTAATCTCAGCATTAGTATACTTCCTTCAGACCTGGTGTATTAGTAACAGAGGACCCGTTTTTGCCGCTATGTTTAGCCCTTTACTACTCATTATCGTAGGAATATCCTCTTCAATTGCTTTCGCTGAGCGACTTCATTTTGGAAGGTGGGTTAAACATAATTAATTCTCTTTTCCATAGACGTTTAACTGTTTGTTAATAATAAGTAATAGTATATTATGACAAACGTCATAGACTCCTGAACCTAAAAAATGGATGAGTGCTGCAGCTTGGTAGGAGCTCTCGCCGTCGTTCTGGGCCTTTACTGCGTGCTGTGGGGAAAACGGACTGACAATCTTGTAGCTGATGAGCTGCCTGGACCCGAAAATGGCGCAGATAATAACAATATAGTTGAAATTTCCATGGAAGATGGCTTAGTCAAGAATCCAATTTCTAATCAAAGGACATGAAGAAAGAATATGGTAGGAAGACAACAGATCCTAGATTCAACAGTCATCGGCTCATGTGGAGTTGTCTTCTCATACTTTTACGCAAAAATATCATCAACAAATTTAGCATCACTCCTCTCATCTCTACATGAGCCACCTTAAATAAGACGTATTATTTTTGTTGATTTATTGCCTACGTTCATCTTAAATGAGAAATTAAATCCATAACCGCATTCAACATAACATGCTATTGCATTACTCTAATCTCATTTTACCAATGATACACGATTTGAGTTGAATACTTGAAGCTTCATACTTTAGTCATAATTTAGATCCTTCCTAATCATGTAACCTTTCCTCACTAACCTAAATGCAAATACAATTCATTCGCTTATTTCTTCATAATCCTATAAGTTCTTGCACAAACCAGAGAGTTTCCTTTTTCCCTTCAAGGGTTCATTTCAGTGAGTTTTCGATATCAATCACAAAACGGTACTTCACATCCCTGCGTATTAGCCTCTCCAGTGCTTCATTTGCATACTGAATTGGGACCACTTCTATGTTAGGGTATATTCCACGAGCAGCACAGAACTCTAACATTTCTTGCGTCTCTTTTGTACCACCTACTGTACTGCCGGAAATAGTTCTCATACCTGCCGAAAGATGGGGAAACAAAAAAGAAAAGAAAATTACAGTTAGCAGTCTCTATACTGAACCACTTTTCTTCCTGATATAGTTGGAGAAATAAACGTAATGAGTGTCCAAATAAACATAATGAATTAGGGAGAAAGTTGATGGAGCTCTCAAGTACCCAAAACAAGGTTTGCAGGATGCAGTTTAATTTCACTTGGGAATCCCACCAAGACAAGAACGCCGGCAGTCTTTAACAGTGCCATGTATGGGTCAAATGGATGGTCTCCAGATGTTAATTTTTTCTTATCCCCTTTCTACTTTGTTTTACTTATATTTCATCATTTTTCTTAAATTTCTGACTTGTCTTTTTTCAATTTTTTTAAATATTTCTTCCTGCAACTTTTTTATTTTCTTTGTTTCTTTTTTTTTTCTCCTTGTTAGAAGCTCAACGTCCCAAATTTTCTCTCTTAAAGTCTGTATTATATCAGCTTTCTCATTGATAACTCTAATATTCTTAATTGATTGTGGTCAGTCTTCAAAAATATATTATTAGATTCCTGTTGTTTTAAATAATCATTTGTAATAAAATGATATAAAATTTTGATTTTAGATAATATAATGCATACTGTAAATATTGTGAAACAACAAAATAATCAATATTATTATGTATTTTATGTAATAAATATTAACTCATCACGATTTTATAATGAAATGTAATTTTGGAACTTAGATAATTATTATTATATTTTATTTTTGAATTAATTAATTAATTTATTTTTTATAATGTTGTTTATATTACACATTATAAAAACTACAATTACAGTATAAAAACTACAATTACAGTTTTATACGTGTATTGCACGAATTTGATAACTAGTTATATATAAATACACCTACGTTTGATCTGCATTTTGCATTGAAACACTTTTGACGTATTCCAAAAGCTAGCCTAGACTAATAAATCATAACTAGCAAAAATTAAAAAAAAAAAAAAAAAAAAAAGGTGTTTTATTGACAACGATTAGATTACAACAGAGATGGCTTAGAATAAACAGAAAAGAGTCGAGTAATTGAAGAGAGAGAGAAGACTTGAAAGTTACAGAAGAGAAACAAGAGGGGAAGGAACTATTCCTCACTCACAATCCATCCATGATGAATCTTTCAACTGTAAAAAGGAATAAAAGCATATTAAAATTAAAAAAAAAAAAAAAAGAAGAAATGGAATATGTGGGTGAGGATTGAATTTAAGCAGTTGAGGTTGAAGATGTAGGTTGAACTCCGATAGGGTATAAATATGAGGAAATGGAATGATGGATATTAGAAGCAACAAAACAACTTATTTAGAAAATTGGAAGTTGGAAAAAACATTTTTTTTTAAGTATGAAAGAATGCAAGTATTACATGGCAATGATAGGGGTACAAGTAGCATATGGAGGATCCAATATTCTCATCAAGATTTCCCTCGACAGAGGACTCCATCCACTTGTGTTTGTTGTTTACAGGCATTTAATTGCTTTGCTTTTCCTTGCCCCCTTTGCTTATGCTCTTGAAAGGTTTCTTCTTCGTCATTGTCCTTTTTTGCTTTTTTTTTTTTTTTTTTTTTTATATATAAATATTTTTTCAACTCACTTGTGTTTGGTTGCAGGAAGCAGCAGCGTCCTTCCCTCTCAGTTTCCATATTAACAAAGATATTTGTGCTCTCATCACTTGGCACCACCATTCACCTTAACCTCTATTATGCCGGTTTGGCCTACACTTCTCCCACTGTTGCCGGTGCCTTGAGTAATGTCATCCCCAGTCTCACCTTTGTCATCGCTCTTCTGCTTCGGTACCACCACCACCACCACCACCACCACCCCTCTTTCTCACATTATTTTTTGACTATGTCTCTGAATGATTCATCTTCACTACTTGCTACTACTTGTCTTAATTTTTAATTTATTTAGTTCCATCCGTCAACACGGTTGTCTGTCTTAGGATGGAAAAAGTGAAGATTACAAGTGTCAGAGGTCAAGCTAAGGTCGCCGGTACGCTTATTTGCGTGGGCGGTTCTCTTGTGTTTATCTTCTGGAAAGGAGGCTTCCTCTTTAAGAGTTTTGTCGAGAAGCCCTTGATTAACATGAATAGCGGTGATCGTTTTAATAAGCATGATCAACAAAGCTGGATTAAGGGATCAATCCTTATTCTCACCAGCTTCATTGCATGGAGTGCATGGTTAATTCTCCAGGTCATCATCTTTACATCTATATTTTACATATACATATACATATACATATATATATATATATGTATATATCATTTCTCCAGACTCCAGATCATCATGTGTTTTGTCAAATCCCACAGATTTTAACATATATTTTTGTGGACTGAACTGCTGCTGCAGGCTCTGGTCACCAAAGTGTACCCTGCTCAATTATCTCTCAATACCATGATATGCTTCTTTGCTTCTCTGCAATCTTCTTTGCTTGCCTTGGTTTTTGACAGAAATCCAACTTTGTGGAGGCTCGACTGGAATCTGCAGCTTTTGACCATTGTCTACTGTGTCAGTACTCACTCATACTACGCCTTTTGCATATATTCACTTCTAGACCATCTTATTTTTATAGTGCTCTGCTCACTTTTTTTTCCCCCCCTTTTAAAAAAAAAAAAAAAAAAAAAAAACAAAAAAATACTACAAACCAGGGAGTTGTAATCTCAGCATTAGTATACTTCCTTCAGACCTGGTGTATTAGTAACAGAGGACCCGTTTTTGCCGCTATGTTTAGCCCTTTACTACTCATTATCGTAGGAATATCCTCTTCAATTGCTTTCGCTGAGCGACTTCATTTTGGAAGGTGGGTTAAACATAATTAATTCTCTTTTCCATAGACGTTTAACTGTTTGTTAATAATAAGTAATAGTATATTATGACAAACGTCATAGACTCCTGAACCTAAAAAATGGATGAGTGCTGCAGCTTGGTAGGAGCTCTCGCCGTCGTTCTGGGCCTTTACTGCGTGCTGTGGGGAAAACGGACTGACAATCTTGTAGCTGATGAGCTGCCTGGACCCGAAAATGGCGCAGATAATAACAATATAGTTGAAATTTCCATGGAAGATGGCTTAGTCAAGAATCCAATTTCTAATCAAAGGACATGAAGAAAGAATATGGTAGGAAGACAACAGATCCTAGATTCAACAGTCATCGGCTCATGTGGAGTTGTCTTCTCATACTTTTACGCAAAAATATCATCAACAAATTTAGCATCACTCCTCTCATCTCTACATGAGCCACCTTAAATAAGACGTATTATTTTTGTTGATTTATTGCCTACGTTCATCTTAAATGAGAAATTAAATCCATAACCGCATTCAACATAACATGCTATTGCATTACTCTAATCTCATTTTACCAATGATACACGATTTGAGTTGAATACTTGAAGCTTCATACTTTAGTCATAATTTAGATCCTTCCTAATCATGTAACCTTTCCTCACTAACCTAAATGCAAATACAATTCATTCGCTTATTTCTTCATAATCCTATAAGTTCTTGCACAAACCAGAGAGTTTCCTTTTTCCCTTCAAGGGTTCATTTCAGTGAGTTTTCGATATCAATCACAAAACGGTACTTCACATCCCTGCGTATTAGCCTCTCCAGTGCTTCATTTGCATACTGAATTGGGACCACTTCTATGTTAGGGTATATTCCACGAGCAGCACAGAACTCTAACATTTCTTGCGTCTCTTTTGTACCACCTACTGTACTGCCGGAAATAGTTCTCATACCTGCCGAAAGATGGGGAAACAAAAAAGAAAAGAAAATTACAGTTAGCAGTCTCTATACTGAACCACTTTTCTTCCTGATATAGTTGGAGAAATAAACGTAATGAGTGTCCAAATAAACATAATGAATTAGGGAGAAAGTTGATGGAGCTCTCAAGTACCCAAAACAAGGTTTGCAGGATGCAGTTTAATTTCACTTGGGAATCCCACCAAGACAAGAACGCCGGCAGTCTTTAACAGTGCCATGTATGGGTCAAATGGATGGTCTCCAGATGCGGTGTCAACAATAAAGTCATAAGACTTAGCAAGGGCCTGAATACAAAGTTACAAACGTCAATCAAAACCAAGAATACAAGTGAAAAGGATGGCAATTTGAAGTCTCTTCCTACCTTCATCTGTTCCTCGTCAGAGGAGATTACAAATTTGTCTGCACCAAGCAGAGTGAGAGCTTCCTCTTTCTTGGAAATGCTTGTGCTGAAGACTGTGACATTCAACCCAAAAGCCTTGCCAAATTTGACAGCCATGTGACCAAGACCACCGAGTCCAATGACACCGAGAGATTTACCAGGCTGGTTCATCTTATGACGCATCATGGGAGAATAAACAGTAATCCCGGCGCAAAGCAAAGGTGCCGCGGAGGCCAGCGGGTAGCTATCAGGTATTCGAAAGCAGTATCTGTAGATCAAGACAAGAAGTAAAGATGTTTGTGTAATGGTAAAATCAGCAAAATCGTTCTTGTGAAGAAACGAAGAGTGTCACTTTGTCATCGAAGGTTCCAAACTCGAATAACCAAAGGTTCCATAATTTCAAGAAAAATTGTGTAAAAGTGAAAAAGATTTTTAAGTAGAGGAGAGGGGCATGGAAGGAATGGAAGGTAAAGGGAATAGAAATAGACCTATGATGGACAACAATAGAAGAGGAATAGCCTCCTTTAGTGATAGAGCCATCAAGATCCACATGATTGAAAGTGGCAACAAGTCCGTTTTCGCAGTAATTGTCGAGGCCATCAGCGCAATAGTCGCAATGTCTACAAGAGTTGACGTAGGTTCCAACTCCGACACGGTCGCCCGCTTTGAACCCATGGACGCCCAACCCTACTGCTTTCACTATTCCCACAATCTCATGTCTATCCAGTCCACAATCCCATCAGACCAAAACAATAACAATAAATAAATAAATTCATGTATGCATGTTTTATTATTTACATGAGATGAGATGAGATGAGATGTTATTTAATCAGAAACGCACCCGGGCACAAGGGGGTACTTGGAATCACCAAGTCTGTTTCTCGTCCACACGACGTCCGCATAACATACTCCACAGTGCGTTATTCTTATGGAAACATCCTCACTCCCCACTGCCCTGTTTGTATTTTTTTTTTTTTTTTTATCAACTCATAATTGTATTATTACCCTAAAAAAAAAAAAAAAAAAAAAAAGAAGAAGAGGAGAGAAGGGAATGGAATAGGGATTAGACCTGCGAGAGAAATGGTAAGGAGAGAGAAGTCCGGAAGGATCAGTGGCAGCCCATCCAAGGCACTCGTTGTTGTTGTCGCTGGAGGTCATTCTCTTCTCTGATCGTCAATCCACTTGCGATCCGATTTGCTCATCTGTCTCAACGCCTGTTCTTTATTTTTATACCAATCCAATCCACCGACTCAAAAGCAGAGCATTGACTTTCGGAGTGCTTTGATCTTATCTTCAATCTTCTTTAATGTATTTTAAATAAAAAAAAAAAAATAGAAATTTGTTAAAAAAGAGTTGTAATAAATTAATAAAAAAATGGAACATAAAATAATGAAGGAAAGTATAATTTCCATTCCATCGTGGAGTCCGGATCTTGATTCTAGACATCCAATTGTCCATCTTTAAAAAAGTCTTTGTACTTAACGTTTAGGATAGCCAGTTGTTATTGTTGTTGTTGTTGTTGTTTTTTTTTTTTTTTTTTTTTTTTCATCATATTATAACATATCATAAAAATACCACATCAATCAATAAATGTAATTAAGGTATACACTATTTTTTATAATTTTTCTATAACTATAGTTGGTTAAAAAAAAAAAAAAAGTGACAATTGAAAACTCTTCAATATATATCATTCAAAAAATGAACAAAAAATTTCCCAACAATGGTAATTAGCCTACTTTTCGTCTAAAGCAAAATGATGAAGTGTAGGTTCTTAAAACATAAAAATGACAAAAACTTGAATCGGCCTTCAACAATCACAACATCCTGTCTACAGCAACATTATATTTCTCCTTGATGATTCAACACATGACGATAACCATCTTGTAACAAACTCAACCTAACAAGACCATCACAAGAATATTACGATAACAGCCACCCGAGAATAAGAAAAATACTATTGGATCCAATTCTCTCATCGGGTCTGCTTCTTTCTGGTTGCTTTTAGTTTTAGGGAAGGTTTCTTCTTCGTCTGCATTTTCGATTCCAATGCACTATTATTTGTTCGGTCACGGTCACGGTCACGGTCACGGTCAGCCACAGCCTCAACTTTAGGGTCTTCAGGCAGAGTAGACAGCAGGAATTTCTTGCTCGAACCAACATGATTGCACAACAACTTCACCATTTTCCTTCCTCTCATCCATTTCAGCATTAACTTCATGTGTGTTTTGCTACTCAACCCAGTCAGGCCAGCGTCCTGTTTTTATATATATATATATATATATGTATATATATTTTTTTCCAATAAACAAAAAAAAAAAAAAAAAAAAGAAACATAATAGTAGTACATTACTTATTTATTTGCATAGTTGTCTTGATCTTATCTTCATCAGAGGTTTAGAAAATGTTCTACTCCAACACAAAAATATGATTATGAATGCCACAAAATGTTCTCCAAACTACACTCACTTCATGTGAAACAGATATAAACCACGCCTGCTGGGTGCTACAATACAGGTCAGGTCCTATGAAATAAGCAAAGGGTATTCAAAACATTCCAAGGCAAGGCCAACAGTGTCAGTGAAAGTGATACTGTTACTGTTACGTTGAGTAATGTTATATTGGTTATATATAATGCAAGATACAATGTACCGTAATGAATGCCACGCGAGTTGAAATGAAACTGCTCAAAGAAGCTTCACTGAATGAGAAATACACGAAGTTGGAATTATTATCATGCAACAAGTATAAAGCTAAACTCAAGAGTGAAAGCTAAAAATCACAACATACTTGATAATGCACAGATCGAGAAGACAGGCCATAATAAATACTACATCGGGGGAGAGGGGGGGCATGTTTACTAGATGTCAACGTCATGAACAGAAAGATTGAAAATAGTTGATGAGGAATGACATAGACTATGAGGAGGATGACCAATATTATTAAGATAGACAGTAGCTTTTAAGTTTTAATATCTTAATGTTTAATTAGACTTTTACTGATAATTGGTTAGTTTCCATTATTTGTTAGCTTCCCTTTCTCACAAATTTTTCTTCCCTATAGATAGGTTTCACTGCAATTCGGACTTGATCGATGTTATTGAACCTTCAGATTTCCTATCTCTTCTAGTTCTTCTTCGTTTCTCTGTCCTACTTCAAGTGTGTTTCCATTTCCTTTCCTTGATACAATCGTAGTCCTATTTTAGTAAGAAAACGTGTAAAGGAAAGGAAATCGAAAAAAAAAAAAAACAAACCAAAAAAAAAAAAATTTACAAAACAAATTTACAAAAAAAGGTTAGACCGTGGCGACTATACGTTGACTGATGTACAATGGTTCTATAATGCAGGACACAACATATCAGCTTATGAATGATACCTGAATTCAATAAAACTGCTTTAAAAAAATTTTAAAAAAAAAAGGCTTCATCGAATGAGAAAGACATGAAGTTAAAATTGTCATGCGACTATGATAAAGCTACACTCAGTGTGGAGAAAACTATAAGATATAAAGAGAAAAATCCTTTCTATGTTATTAGTAAAGCCAAAACGTGCCCCCTCCTTGTGATTAAGATAATGACTGCAGGCATGGCCAGCTTCCAGCATGACGGGTGGTCTAAGCGGAAGGCAGACCTAGCCCTCGGACTTGGAGAACACAATAGTTGGTCTTCTTTTCTTTTTATTATTACTATTATTATTATTATTATTATTTTTTGATTACCGTGATGTTTGAAACTTTGCCCTGACTAATCCAACGGACCCATGTAAAGTGCCCCCTCCATATGGATTAGGTAAATCTCGGACCTTTAACCCGCAGGCGTGGCCCCCAAGGAATTGGTAGCACTCAATGGGAATCGAACCTTAGACCTAATGCTTCAAGAGGCATTAAGTCCAAGTGATTCATCACTGAGCCAACTTCTTTTTAATAATAATAATAATAATAATAATAATCAGTATTATTTTAAATTTGAAAGGCCGTGATGGGTAGAGGAGTTTGTGTCTTAAAAGGGGGAGGATGGATGGGGAGAAGGAGAGTGAGTCGGAACATGAATTTGTGTTAAAATTACAGTGAGGTGTGTATCAAACCAAATTAAGAGATTGAATAGTCGTAGCACATGTTTGGCAACAAGGTTTGGATCACAAATTACAACTCAATTTTTGTCTTTTTCTAAAAAATCAACCTCAATTTACTATTCACAGTAAATATTATAGTTTTGTAAATCAAACTTTAAAAGTCCTTAATTTTATATATACAAGTCCAAATGAGATGATATATATATATATATATATATAAATTTCAAATTGCATAAAATTTTGAGACAAACGAAACAAGTTCCATATTGATATTTTTGTTCCGAATACATTTCAAATTTTACCCTTTCTAATTTCAGCAATTCAAATGTCTCACCAAACGTACAATTCAATTCAAACCCAAATTCTACAATCCAAACCTTAGTACCAAAAGCATGTTTAGTAATTAGTTGAGTCATTTCTGTCTGTTAGACTGTTAGAAGTACACATAATTAGCATGTTGTTTCAGGAAATCAGATTCATGAGAAAAGATTATGTTTTAGAATGTCAACTGATTTAAAAAATCATAGTGGAATGGAGTGGAGTAGTATGTATGCGTAATGTGTAGAATTCGAATAAAATAACATGGCATAACATGAAATTGAGATATTATTAAAATGAATCTAATTATGGATTGCAGATTGCAGATTGCAGATTGCAGAGGAATGAATAAATCTTAAGATGATTTGTGGTTTGGGTGATACATACATAAAAATTGATTTTGAAAAAGACACTTATGAAAGGAAATAAATAATGAATAATAATAAAAAAAAAAAATAAAATAAAAAAATAAATAATAAGAGAGAGGTGGGGGGAACAGACCTGAGCGTGAAGCCAAGCATGGGAGATGGAGAGAGGGCCGTGGAGGTTGAGGAGGTCGTAGAGGCTGCGAGCGATAGAGGAAGCCTCCTGAGGACTCACTCTTGGATTTATTTTCCTCACATTCTCTGCTCTTTTCCTCCCTCCACTCCCTGACATGTTTCTCACCGCTGTCTTTGCAGTCGCCGTTGCGCCGCCGACGATACCATGGGAAGCTGCTCCTCTTATTCTCCCAAACAAGTTCCCCAACATCCTTTGCCTTTCCCTCGTTGTTCTTGTTCACCCCTTCTTCTTCTCACTTTTCCCCAGCCCCGAGTCCCTTGTACCTCTATCAATATGCAAGTAAATGTAAGTTTAGACTGGTGACAAGGGTCATCAACAGCCCAGTCGACCTTTTTCTGGTGTTTGGGCTTTCTCTTTAGGCCCAAACCCGGACTCCAACCAAGCCCCAACCCCACTAGGCCTGGCCACTGCACACTTAAAGAAAAAGAGAGAGAAAAAAAAAAAAAACTCTCTCTTTCGCAGGAGCACATTCATTCACTCACAGGGCAAAGGGAAAACACAAACAGCACAACATAGGGGCTCAGGCTCAGGCTCAGGCTCAGGCTCAGGCAGCAGGAGAGGGGGAGGAGAGGAAGAAAGAAAAATGGACCAAGTAAGGAGATGGAGGACTGCATTTCTGAGTGTGAGAGACGAAATGCTCACTCCACTCATTTCATCTTCATCTTCATCTTCATCTTCATCTTCTCCGAATAAAAATACAAATACAAATATGAATAAACTCCTGGATCATCTGGTGTTCTCCCATTCCGAATCTCTCATCTCCGCCGCTCCCGACCTCCCTCCTCACGAGGTATTCTCATAAATATTAATCTGCTTTGTTTTCTTTTTTCTTTTTTTTTTTTTTTAATCACATGAACCAAATGATGATTCTTGCTGCTGCTGTTGTTTTGATGTCTGTTTCTCAAATTGGTTTGTTGGTTTAGGTGACCTCGGATTTGGTGTTTCTGGTGGAAGTTGTTGTTCTTCATAACAACTACAGTTGTTACAATAATAATAAAAATAAAAATAATAATAATAATAATGATGATGAGTGGAATGATAATTTCAAGGAGATTGCATTCCCTGCTTTGTCCCGGTTTGTCCACGACGTCGTATGCCAGGGAGTACCTCTGCAACTGAATCCATCGTCATGGCGTGTATTCATCCGCTCTCTCGGGAACCTCCTGCACTTCTTCATCCCCAGATCCTCGACTGCCACTTCTTACGCTTGTTCTTCCCTCCACTGCTTATCCACCTTAAAGTAGTACACCCCCCCTTTTCAACCCTCTTTGCTTTCCTTTTATCTTCTATATAATCTTATGCACTCTATTCATCTACTCTCACATTTTATTTTATTTTTTTTATTTACTATTTTTTTTTTGGTTGGGTTTGTAGATGTGTTGTGAGTGGGTATCAGAAGAAAATCTCATCTTCCGATGACATTGAACTACTCAGACTCCTGCTTCGAGTCATGATCTCCTCATCTGCCGCCTCCGCCTCCGCCTCCGCCTCCGCCTGCTTGTGGGAAATTCAGAGCATTTCCCTTACCTTACTCGCCGAAACCATCTCCAGACTCGGATCATCATTTCCTGCTCAACTTTGGAAATCTACTATTGAGGTTCCTTCCTCTACATCTTTCTCTATATACATCGTTTTATGAATACCATACAAACATGTAGGCTTCGCTAAGATTAAACCTAGCTTTCTCATCTCATCACAGGTATTCAGGAAAATTATGGATCTGTTGACGTCCAAGACCGTCCTCATCCAAGACAATGTCATGACCAGGTACTCAATATGATATAATACTCTTTTACCAATTCAATGCTTTTTCTTATTTTGCATTTCTATTTTCTATAGACATCAGCACCAACATTTTATCTCAACCCCAAAAAAAAAAAAAAAAACACACACACACACACAAATGTCACCTCACTAATCAATATTCATCATGAAAATCTAAACTAGTCCCATCTTTTATTATGAGTCTTGTTTATTGGCTTCCCCTTTATAAACATCATATATGTTGGCAAAAATTGCAGTATGGTCATCCAATTAAACTCATAATTTTTTATGGGACCCTGTCTTTCAGGTTCTATGCGGCTCTTCTACATTGTCTCCATTTTCTTCTTAAAGATCCAAAGGCTTCCCTTTCTGACCATGTAACTACTTATTTCTTACGAGTCTAAAAGATCAAGGCATTGTCTTTCCATATCTCGCATGTGTATATGTTTTTCGTTTATGTTAACTCAGGTGTCAAGTTTTGCGGCTGCCTTGCGTATGTTCTTCACATATGGAATTCCCGGAAATCCCCAACTTAGTACTTATCCAGTCCACGCTCTTCTGGAGAAGGAAGTTACTTTGACATGCTTCAAGTCTCCTTTGGAAGAACCTAAAACAACAGAACCCGGTAAATACCGGCCTCCGCACTTACGCAAAAGGGAGCTTTTAAATAAGAACCAAACAGCCTCGACTTCTCACAGTTTCTCCGATCATGAATCTTCTAGACTAGATTTTGCATCCTCGGATTCAGACTGCAGTGATAGTGATGGGCCAATGAAAGACCCCGACAGCGTTCGGAAATCGAGGATTAGGGTAGCTGCTATGGAATGCATACAGGTAACTTTCTTTTCTTCTTCTTTTTTTTTTTTTTTTTTTCCTTTCATATATATAATCCATGTTTTTAACATCTGCGCTGTTTGTCAGGATCTTTGTCAAGCTGATCCTAAATCATTTACCACGCATTGGATGCTATTGTTACCAACCTCTGATGTATTACAACCAAGGTGAAGCACTAATTCTTCTAATTAATCAGTATATATATTTAATTCTTCCCATTCGTTCTTTACTATCTTATTTTATGCTGATTTACGATTAACAGGAGGTTTGAAGCAACTCTAATGACATGTTTGCTATTTGATCCTTATTTGAAGGTATTATTAGTCTCGATTTTCATGACTCTCTTTTGGAAAATTCTCCCCAAAATGTTAAGGCCGTTCCTTAAGCAGCACTCCTAGCTGACTCTTGCCCTTTGTTATACATAGGCACGGATTACATGTGCCTCAACCCTGGAGGTCATGTTGGATGGGCCTTCTTCTGTGTCTTTGCAGGTAGCAGAATACAAGGAACCTTCAAAGTGCGGATCTTTTACTGCACTTTCCATTTCCCTTGGACATATCTTGATGCAGCTTCATACAGGTACAGATGTTCTGTTAGCCTTCTCTCTCTCTCCCTCCCCCCTTCCCCTCTATTGATGCAATAAGCACAATCTTTAGTATTACCTTACCTTTTCCTCGGATGTATCTGGCGCAGGCATTCTTTACTTGATTCAGCGAGAAAATCATGGTAGATTGCTGGTGTCCTTGTTCAAGATTCTCATGCTTTTGATATCATCCACACCGTATAAATCTCTTTCTGTTCTCATTATTATTATTTTTTAATTACTCTGTATTGCATTATGAATGTTTTCCACCAGTCCTTTTCCTGTGTTATTCATTATTTCTTTTTTTATGTATCAAGTACTGAATTGCAATGCTTCTTCTTGAAGTATCTTCATGCTTAACCGTCTTTTCATATTTCGTCAAAGTGTGCCATCTGTGATTATTCTTTGTCTCTTGTATACAGATATTCAAGAATGCCTAGTGAACTGTTGCC
The DNA here is from genome assembly GCA_038430175.1 of Ficus hirta. NCBI lineage: Eukaryota > Viridiplantae > Streptophyta > Magnoliopsida > Rosales > Moraceae > Ficus > Ficus hirta. The sequence continues at coordinate 19,533,454 of CM076586.1, forward strand.
GACAATAATTACGTCTCTGCAACAAAGGATTGAAGTCGGTTTTCCCTTCAAAAGTGATCAAACAGGTCTGCTGGTAGGGGTTCATTTCTTCTATTATTTTCTCTTTTGGATACAGGATTATATTAAAAGCTTTACCTCCTAAGTGATGCATGACTAATACTTACCTCTTTCAACAGACTGCTTCTATTAGCTGCTTAACAGTGGCTCTATCTACCTCACCATGCTCATTGCAAGTTAAAGAAATGCTTCAGAAGGAGTCTTCTGCAGGTGAGGGTTTTATTTTGTTTTGTTTTTGTTTTTTTGTTTCGTTTTTTTTTAATGGCGTGATGGTCAGGTTGGTCAACTAGTAATGGTTCACATCTTTTGAAGTTATTTTGTGCACCAGAGATTCTTTCACGAAAGCATTCCATGCATTTAGGAATCTGGAACGACCTTTTTCTTTTTTGATAACTTATTCTTTTAGAGAAAGCAAAGTTTTCTGCGTTGTTATGGGCATCCATAGATAAAGAGTTCAAGGGATTTCCTTTTTCTTTGATGGTTCTTAATTGGAAGGATGAGATAGGGAATTAGGAAAAATTTTCATTGGGATGTACAGGTTGGGTTTTGATTTGATTTTGATTTTGTTTTTGTTGTTTTGCTGTTTTTGATTTAGCACTATCTTCTGTTATCGGTGGACTCCTTGTCCCCACTTTGTAATTGATTTTTACAATAAAAAGGTTGTCTATTAATAAAAAAAGAAAATGGTGCAAGACAGTAGAGGCAATAAACTAAACTTACGTTCTAAAGTAAATATAGAAATGGAATCAGTTGAAACCAGGGAAGCTCTCTCGATGTCTGTGTAAAAGGTTGTATTTTACATCTTTGTTTTATGTTTGGAAAATTTATTTGTCCCTTCTGAATTTCTTCATCTGACATTTAAATACATTTGAGGCCTTGTGGCAGGTTTGCATGAGGTTGAAACGAAGTCGGGTGTTCTCTTAACTTTATTTCAGTACTCGGAAAAAGTAAGCAACTCAGCAGTATGCTTTGAGGCTCTCCAGGTATTCTTACGATAGAGTTAGAAACTCTTATGTTTATGTGGTTTTGGACTAGTAACACTTTATGTGATATCTTCTAGCCACTTCTGTTACTTAACTATGGTGAATTTGATTCAAAGTGGATGGTTATGCGATATGTTATAAAGGAAATAGAAGAAATGGCAGGAGGTCTTGATACTTTAGTATATGCTTAACTTAAAATTTTATCGATATTAGATTAATACTTTTGTTGATTTTTCCTTTGCGGATCTGTTTAGGGAATGAGCATTCTTTTTGCAATGGCTCTTTGATAGAAGTTTGCTTTTTACAGGTGTTTTTTGTTTTGTTTTGTTTTGTTGTTTTGTTTTGTTTTGTTTTGTTTTTTTTTTTTAAATTTAGGAGGACTCCTTGTCCTCTGTTTGATGTAATTCCTTTGATTATTAATGATGTTTGTCGTTTCTTGTATAAACAAATGATTAATGCTTTTGTTTATGTACTAAGGAAGCCGTTGGTTTCTTTTAGGCACTTAGAGCTGTGTCCCACAATTACCCAAGTGTAATGTCTTCTTGTTGGGAACGAGTTTCCACCATGGTTCATGGATTTCTGAGGGTAGCAACTCCCGAGGTTAATACGAAACCATGGAAGGGACATGTAGGCAGCACAGTGGTGGGGTTTATTGGCGAAAAAGTTGTTACAGCTGCTATAAAGGTAAGGGATTTTGGTTTCTTATTTTTGGGGAGTGAATAGTTTTATTGTTTATCCGGGTAGTTTACATTCAAGAGTGAGGTGCGAGGTGAAAAATCTTCCTCGGTGCTATAGCACACACCTTTCTTATAAGGTAACAAGGTAAGTAGAGGTGTCTTCATTCGTTAGGATTAAAAAAAGAAAAAAAAAAAAAAATCTAAACATTGACATTCAATTCATAAACAAAATTTTAGAGGACATTTTTGATGATTAGAATTCTAAAGGACATTAGGCCATATATAACGTACTCCAAAACACCACAAGTTGATTATGATTTTCACTTGACGAGATATGATTGATCCCACTTTAAAAGACTGTTCTGATACTCGAGATCTGTCCAAAAAATTAATTACCCTATCATGATTTGTGAAAATTATCAGGTTTTGGATGCATGTCTTCGTGCAATATCTGGATTTAAAGGAACTGAGGAACTTTTTGATGATAAATTACTGGAAACCCCATTTACTTCTGATTATATAAGGATGAAGAAAGTTTCATCGGCTCCATTGTATGAATCAGATATCTCAAAAGAAACTAAAGATGATTACAGAGTAGGCGAGTCAGGAAGTATGCAGTGGTCTGAGGCACTTGAGAAGCATATGCCTTTAATTCTGCGTGATGCTTCTCCAATGGTTGGTTAACTTTGACACTTGGCTTCCATATACCCTATCTTAAGATGAAAATATTTGTCATGCTCACATTGTTATTCAGTAATTTTGACAATCATTTTAGTTTCATTTATTAGAAAAATGAAAAAAAGTTTGGGATGAGGTTTATCCGTTCAATGAGGATTTTAAAAACTATTTTCTCAAATAAATAAATAAATAAATAAATAAATAAAAATGAAAGATTCATTGTAATCGGAAGACATTTGACCATCATTAAGGCATCCATCCCTAGGAGTTATCTGGGTATGCCAACCTCTACTCCTATAACTTTTTTTAACAATTAAAAAAAAAAAAGATGGTACTTTATATTCATGTAGTTTTAATGCTGTATTACCATGATGCATATTTATACTTAGTCTGTTCACTCAATGTTCCTACTACAAGTAGAGTTTCTGTAGGCCCCCTCCATCGTAAAAAGCACATAATTTCAAAGTCAGAAAAATATTCTTTATCTAAGAGGCAAGAATAATATCAATGAAAGGGAAATATAGTTTTTTTTTCCTGTCCTTCCCCTTGCTAAATTATTGTGATTATAGCACAATTAGAGGTTTTAGGGAGTGGGAGTTAAAAAATAAAAAATTGAAGGAAAATCTGAATGCTTACTGAACATGAAAAAACGAGGTAAAAAACATGTTTGGACTTGTCAATAGTGTATAATTTCTTTTGAACCTCTTCTGTTCTTTTTCCTGCAAGGTGAGGGCTGCATCAGTTACATGTTTTGCGGGTATCACTTCCTCTGTGTTCTTCTCTCTAGTTAAGGAGAAACAGAACTTCATTTTTTCTTCTTTAGTAAGTTCTGATTCTGATACCGTGTGTTTGGTTATGTGATTTTAATTTTTTTACTGTGGCAATTAGAAACAGATTTTGTCAAGATAAGTTCATTCATAATAACAATAAAATTTTTGTAGTTTTATGCGGCTAAACACGATGAGGCTCCTTCAGTTAGGTCAGCTGCTTGTCGAGCCATTGGCGTCATTTCATGTTTTCCCCACGTGTTCCTGAGGTTATCCTAAAGTTTTCTCATGCTTATTGTCTCTTTGTGCTCGTACTATTGACAGAAAAATTAATCAACACTTGAATGTTATAGTGCAGAGATCCTTGCCGAGTTCATCCATTCAGTGGAGATTAACACACGTGATTCCTCGGTCTCGGTATTTCTTTTTAGTTTTAGTGCTTTTTTATATAATAATTACAAGTACCCTTTAATTTGTTCCTCACGGTCGTAGCCTTTTCATATAAATTAATTGTTTCAGGTGCGAATAACTGCTTCTTGGGCCTTGGCAAACATTTGTGATTCTATCCGTTACTGTATTGATACTTTTTCCTTGGAAGGGTTTGCAGGTGGGATAATGTCACATGAGTTATTTATTATGTTAATCTTACGTACATATAAACTTTTATTTTTCATTCATTGTTGATTGGCTATACTTTTTGGCATAGATTATAATACAATCTCTCAATCAGTGGCATTACTAACTGATTACGCCTTACGTCTATCAAATGATGGAGACAAGGTAAATATCTCTATTGAATGTGTTGTTTCTAATTACGTCTTTTGTCCTATTTACACATTTTTCTATTGACATGTGTACCAACATACATGAGTTAGATTACCCTAGGTGTACCTACCCTTGCTTTGGTTTGAATTCAAGGATGTGATTCTTATTTTCTATTGTCATGATGAACTGATGGAATGTACATGGCCTTTCTTATCGTTTGGATGTAGGAACACCTGTTACTAGCTGAAAGTATGCATATATCCTCCTGATTCCCTTTTGGGTTTTTTTGCATATTTTCCCACTGAACTTTTCGAGCTTAACTTTGGCAAATATCCCCTGAACTTGCTGAACTATTGTGATGTATCCCGTTTTTCTCTTCTTTCTTTAAATTGTGATAGAAAGCCCACATGCGCCCCCATACATGTCCGGCCAAAAATTCCCAAATTCCAATTCCAACCCTAAAACAAATCTCAAAAATTCACATCCCCTATTTAACATATATAAATAAAACGGGGCAGAGCAAGTTTGGAGGGTAAATTGCCAAAATTAGAACTTCAAGGGGCAAGTTGTCAAAGTCCAAAAAGTTCAGGGGACAACGGTACCAAAAAACCCTTTTTCTGTTACCATTATCTTTCAAATTAGAGTCTCCCATCAGGTTTTAGGAACTAGATAAGATCTTGGAGGAAAAGAATTTGTTAGTGATGTCTACACTCAGTACAAGTACCAATTTGAATAACTTCCTTTTTTTTTTTTTTTCCTTCTTCTTTTTCCCTTGATACCATCAGATAAAATCAAATGCTGTGAGGGCTCTTGGAAATCTTTCAAGATTTATTAATTGTACAAGCCTATCTGGTTTTCAAGACAAGATAACGCACGAAACCAGCTTATTTGTGGGAACCGACAGTCCTAAGGAGTTGCAGTCCACTAGTGATTCTTGTGCATCAACTTCATGTCATCCGGCTTTTTCTGTTGATCCATGTTGGCTTGAGAGAACAGTGCAAGCATTTATTTCTTGTGTTACAACTGGGAATGTCAAGGTACAATGGAATTATCTTTCTGATTAGACATGAGCGGATAAGAACATGTTGTTGAGTTGATTGCAGTTGTTGCTCCGTACTTAAGCAGGACAATGTGTTTTACAGGTTCAATGGAATGTTTGTTATGCATTGAGCAAACTGTTTCGAAATGAGACATTGAGACTGCAAGAAATGGATTGGTATGGGGATTCTAATCTTTGTGTGGTTGCTTTAGTTTACTTTTACTAGTTTGCGCGTCTATGATTCTGATTATTTATTTACATGTATTGATATATGAAGCAAATGAAATGGTACATGATGTCTAAAAACATAATACAATAATCATGGGGGGGCTATCTATGAGTCTTGTTTTTTATATGTACGAGTCATTTTATCATCAGTGCAAAGATGTTTCTTGTAAACAATGCAATTAATAAATTGTGGAACATATACCCTTGACCTGTACGGATTGGAATACTTTATGATGTTCTCACGCAAATACATTTTAAGTCCATTAATAATTGCATTATGTACACTTGCTATTGTAGGGCTCCATCAGTGTTTGGTATTCTTTTACTGCTATTACGCGACTCTTCTAATTTTAAGATCAGGATACAAGCTGCAGTGGCTTTGGCCGTCCCATTGTCTCTAGTTGGTGAGTAGTAGGTTTCAGTGGTACCTTTTGTGCTCAGCAAGGTTAAATTCTTTTGACTCTTATATGATGATTTGTTTTGTTAAGAGCTCATTATATCATGGTTAAAATACCTGCTTGTTTCGTTACAACGTGACATCATAGTAGGAGGTAACTTTGATCTCTCTTTTGATTTATTGCAGATTATGGAAATTCCTTTTCTGATGTTGTTCAGGGTTTGGTGCATTTAGTAGAGAACATGGACAAAGACCAGATTTCAGCACCGTCAAGTTTTAAATACAGGATTGCCCTTGAAAAGCAGGTCAAGAATCTGAATGATTTTACATATTAGCAATTATGCTATGCATTTATTTGTGCATTGCAAAGACAAAGGAAACATGGATTTCTGGTTTATGGTTTAATTTAATGAAAAATGTGGCCGTCAGATAAAGCTAGATTGTCAAGGACTGACCGAGTTGCTAACATGTAGTGGTTTGCAGTTTGAAACATATTTAATTGTTTCATTATCATTTTCCAACTATCATGGCAAAATATGCAACTGGCGTACACATGTCCATTACAAGATATCTGTATTCATACAGCTCTTCCAATATTCATGTTAACAAATATTGATATCAAACAAAAAGAATCATGTTTAGTTAACTTTTGGCATTTGCATCTAATCCCATTTTGGTTAAGGTGCAAAATGTGTGAGTGTAAAATTTTTGGAAGTTGTTTTTATTTGTGGAAGTCATTGATTGACTCCATCTCTCTGGACCGCTTGATTAGTTTGTTGTTGTTCTTGGTTCAGATGACCTCAACTTTGTTGCACGTTCTTAGCTTGGCTTCCAGCACAGATCATGAGCCTCTGAAAGATTTTCTTATAAAAGTAAGTATTTCTTAAATGGCCTGTTGCTTCTAATCCTGGATTTATACAAATTCAACTTGGTCATAGGCTGTGTTTTTTAGTCGGAAATAACTTATGAAATAATTTTCTGTTGGACAACTTGTATAATTTGCTTGGCTTTTCTTGTTAGTGAAATTTCCGTCGGTTGCGTTGTCTTTGGTCCTTGTTGACCGTGTTTATGAAACGTTGATCATATTAAGAACTTTAGGGACATCCACATATGAAAGTGAGAGTTTGATTTGGAAGTTGTCCAAAAGTATGAAAAGCTGGAGGAGTCCGCATTGTGTTTAATGTATTCGCTAAATTTCTTTTTGGTTCATTAGTCTTTGTTCTGCTCCAATGTAGAAAGCCTTATTTCTTGAGGAGTGGTTTAAGGCGCTATGTTTGTCATTCCTGGCGGCATCAAGTTCCCAGCCTTTAGATGAAAACAAGTCCGTTGGAGACCAAAAGAAAGAGATGATATGCAAAGCAATTTGGTCGTTAACCGAATTGTTCAAAGGGCGGAGGCAGTATGCAATTGCAAAGAAATTTGAGAAGTTTGAGGAGAACATACAGTAAATGCTTCCTCCTTCAGGAGCTTCTTTTGACGGGTTTTGTGTCCGTTGCTGCAGATCCTAGCCCTCATACTGTAGTGCTTCTCACAGCTCGCAGCCCACAGACACATGGTATTCCGCGAAGCGAAATCATTCCCTATGGTGCATATTTTGGGAAACATCATTAGAGTCCTCTGGAGGATAAACTAAGCACTGTAAATGGATTTTACTTGTTAATGTTGGGCATGGGGCTTGCCTTCCAATATTTATATCGTGATATTCGGAAATGTTGATCGGGACGTTGTTTGTTTGTTTGTTTTTAATTTCTTTAATTTTTTTTCTTATTTTTTAGTAATATTATTATGAGATAAGGTACATAACGATTACACTATATCCGTTTTATTATATTTAAATAATTTAAAAAATAAACTCTATCGATAGAATATAAAAGATAAAATATAAAAAAAAGGAGTTCATTGGCAGATTTATCCTACAATAAATGATTATACTAAAAGACAAGAAACAAAGAAACAAAGAAATAAAGGCCACGTGGGCGATAATGACCAACTTAAACATCCCTTTCCATGCTGGTTTACTTTTATTCACGTCTTTGGGTTTCGTGTTTGTTTTCCCCTTGTCTTCACAAGGTCTACATTTCTTCTGTTCTGCGCACGTACTGTTTTGTATTGAATGGCAAAAAAGAAGTAAAAATGAAATGAATTTCTTCTTTCAGGATTAGAAACATCTTGATCAATGCTCGCAATTCAGTCTCCTTTCTCTTAAGAGAAGGACGAAGAAGAAGGGGGGCAAAAAAAACCTTTCACGGAGAGTAAATGACCATCTTATCTTATATAATAATCTAATATATTCTAATGTAATCCACTGGGCAAGTGTCACTATCCCTAAAAAGCTTCATATTTGGCAACAAAAGAAAAAGAAAAAGAAAAAGAAAAAAAATAGAAGGAACATTTTGGATTTTTGGATGTGAACTTGTTCTTGTCACACAAACTCAGAAATTTTTTTTTTTTTTAATTGGCTGAAGCACAAACTCATAATTAGTCAGTATCATCGTAAACAAAAGTATCATTTCACAAGTGGCATGTCATCTTTCAATCTTTTTTTAATGCATAAAATTATATATGCCAATGAAAAGAAACCCGAAAATGTGGCTTCAACCCTTCGGGGGCTGAAGCAATTTAAATTTTTTCTTTTTTTTTTTTTTTTGGTCATAAACCTTTTTACACCAAAAAATAAAAAATAAAAAAATAAAAATAAAAATAGTGAAAAGGTTTGGTTGGTGGGAATGGAAGTAAGTAGCAGTTTTGGATATGCGATTGTGTGTTTAGTCTTTGGATTAAGAACATAGAAAAAGGCCAAAAGAGCAAAAATGCAAAAAAGAAGATAACAATACAATTCAGACAATACCATATATAGATATATGACATACAATCTAAAACCAATCGCAAATTAACATATGAATATTAAGCCAAAAAAAAAAAGAAAAAAACTCAAAACAGAATAACTAACTGATAAGGAGAGAATGATTGGCCTGGTCGTAATAGAAATAGAAAGACAGAAGTTAAAAAAGGAGAGACGAGGAGTGAATTGAGGCTTTGTTGCTCTCCTTTCGAGCCTCGGATTCTGCCACCTTCTCCCCCCCCCCCCCCCCCTCCCTTTTACTTTCACTCTGACCAAATCCCCCCAACCACCTTTTATATGAAAAAAAAAAAAAACAAAAAAAGCCACCACCTTTTCTCTAACAATTCTTTTTCTTTTTCCTGCTTTTTTTTTTTTAATTTTATAAATTTCCTTTTTGTTTGTTTGTTTGTTTTCACATTAAACCAGTTCAGCTCCTCCTCTAATGCCGGACTTTCTTCTGTCTTTCCCTCTATCTCTCTCTCTCTCTTTTTTTTTTTTTTTAACCCTATTAAACTAAGGAACTAGACATTTTACCCCTTCTTCCCCCTTTTCTCTCTCTCTGTCTTTTTAACTTTCCCTGCTTTTTACTGCCCTCTCAATTCTTTTTCTCCCTCATTAAATCTAAGTAAAAAAAGAAGAAGAAGAAGAATTGTTACAGTGCATGTGCATTTGTTTTATTAAAAATCACAAAAACAACACAGATGCCAAGGAGTTTTGCTTCCCTCAGAAACTCACACTCTTGATAATAGCTTTTCAGGTTTGCTTTGTTTTCTTTCCTTTTTTTTTTATTTAAAATTTTTTTTTTTTTTCATCTTCGTATCTCTTTTCTTATTTCTTTCTTTCCTCTTTTTTTTTTTTTTTTTTCCCTCATTAAACAAATATAAATACTAATCGTGATTCCTAAACAGTGGGAGCCTCTGATATATTCTACAGCAAAAAAAAAAATATATATATATATTTTTTTTGTTGGAAAAAATACAAGTACTAGTGTTTCCTCTGGTTTCTCTTTTCTTATTACTGTGATAATAATATTAATAGTTTATATTTTTTGTTGGAAAAAATACAAGTACTAGTTGTTTCCTCTGGTTTCTCTTTTTCTTATCACTCTGATAATAATATTAATTAATAATAAAAAAGAATTAGCTTTTTCTCATAGAGAGAGAGAGAGAGAGAACAAGTACAGTACAAACAAGAGAGGAGAAAAGAAAGAAAAGGGAAAGGACAAGATAACCAGAAAGAAAAGCGCAAAAAATGCAAGACATGTAATTTTTTGAGAGAGAGAGAGAGAGGAGGTGAAGCTGAGAAGTGGTGGTAGAGTAGGCAAGTTTGTGAGTGTTTTTTTTGTTTTTTTTGTTTTTGGTTTTGGAGATTCCAACATCTCTGAGTCAGTCCTCAAGTTCTATGTTTTTTTTTTTAGCCAATGGGTCGTCTTTCTCTACTTCTCGTTTCGATTAGTTACTAGTGGTGAAGCTTCATCCTTTTTTCTTTTTCTTTCTGTCTTTCCTTATTTAAAAAAAAAAAAAAAGAAAAAAGAAAAGAGAGATTTTTAATTCCTGTTGGCGTTTTCGGTTTATTTAAGAGTGGGATTTTGGACTGCCTTTCATTATTATTACTCTTCTTCCAGGTAACTCAACCGGTGGTTGTGTCAATTTTCCTCCCTTTTTTTTTTTTTTTTCCCCTTTTATTTTTAAATTTTTTTTTTTGCTAAATAAAATTTCATTAGAATTAGCTACTACGGAGTTAAGCTATTAGGATGGTACGATGGGTGAAAAGATCCTTGATTTGTCATTCATTCAGAAAAACATATTTAATAAAATAGAAATATAGAAAGCATATATATATATATATATATATATTTTTTATAATATTATTTATTTTGGCACTAATACTTAGTAGTTGTTACTCTCTTCACCGAAATTAGAAGATAGATGACTGATTATGGTTGATTTATAGAACAAGTACTAGTATAGATGTTTTTGTGGTGGGTGGGCGCGTAATGTCTATTAGTATAGATGTTCCTTATTAGTATTAGACGTTAACAATAGCTTCTTGTCAGTCTGTGGGGGTCAGCCTGTGAATATATGACTACTTACTGTTGAATGCTGAATGCTGAATGCTGAATGTTTGAATGTTTGAATGTTGAATGTTTGAATGTTAAGGAAGCAAACTTTTTTAATCAAAGTTGCCAGCGTTTTTGAGAGAGATGGCCCGGGACTACAGTGGATCCCCAAAGCATCACCATCTTGAGTCGAAGAGGAAGCGACTCACTTGGATTTTAGGAGTTAGTGGCCTTTGCATTTTGTCTTACGTTTTGGGAGCCTGGCAGAGTACCAAGTCTCCCGCACCTCCATCACAGATGTCCAATAGAATTGGTTGTGACGACGCTGTTAACCACCGCATTGGTTCTTCTTCATCATCCTCATCATCATTGTCAACCACATTGGACTTTGAAAGCCATCACACCGTCAACATCAACCAATCCGCGGGAATCAGAAAGTTACCGCCTTGCGATATGTCATTGAGTGAGTACACGCCCTGTCAACACCCTCAGAGAGGGAGAAAGTTCGACCGCAACATGCTCAAGTACAGAGAGCGGCATTGCCCCACCAAGGAGGAACTCCTGCTCTGCCTCATACCTGCTCCCCCAAAGTACAAGACGCCTTTCAAGTGGCCTCAGAGCAGAGATTTCGCCTGGTACGACAACATTCCTCATAAAGAGCTCAGCATCGAGAAGGCTATTCAAAATTGGATTCAAGTGGAGGGCGACAGGTTCAGATTCCCTGGGGGAGGCACCATGTTCCCTCGTGGTGCAGATGCCTATATTGATGACATTAATGAACTCATCCCTCTTACCACCGGAGCTATCAGAACCGCCATTGACACAGGCTGTGGTGTAAGTTTTTTATATATATATTTCCATTATTACTTTGCCTTGTCATGTCGTTTGTTTTCTTTTAATGAAATTGCTAATGTGTTTGCCCTCGACACCCTGGCCTGGCTCTTTGTGGGTAAGGTAGCGAGTTGGGGAGCTTATTTGTTGAAGAGGAACATCCAAGCAATGTCTTTTGCTCCGAGAGACACCCATGAAGCACAAGTTCAGTTCGCATTGGAACGAGGTGTTCCTGCAATGATTGGCGTAATGGCTTCTCAGAGGATTCCCTACCCAGCAAGGGCTTTTGATATGGCTCACTGTTCGCGCTGCTTGATACCTTGGTCTCAGTATAGTATGCTCCCCAACTATTGTCAACTCTCTATCTTATGTTTTTTGGTCCATCTCTCTTTAAAGAGCTAATTTGATTAAGATTATATCAATAGTATTATCAATGCATCATGTCAACCACAAAAAAAAAAAAAAAAAAAAGGAAAAAAAAAAAAGAGGAGCTCAGCGCCGTTCTACTATGTGAACTTTTCACATTGTTATATTTTTCTTAAGATAAAAATCCGATGGATTGACGTTGGTTTTTCGGGTTTCGTATGGCAGATGGTCTGTATCTGATTGAAGTGGACAGAGTTCTAAGGCCCGGTGGTTATTGGATTCTTTCTGGACCCCCCATACACTGGAAAAAGTACTGGAAAGGGTGGGAAAGAACACAGGAGGACCTTAAACGAGAGCAAGATGCCATTGAGGATGTTGCTAAGCGGCTTTGCTGGAAGAAAGTGGTTGAGAAAGACGACCTTTCCATCTGGCAAAAGCCCATCAACCACCTTGACTGCATCAAGAGCAGGAAGATTTACAAAACGCCGCATATCTGCAAGTCTGACAACCCAGATGCCGCTTGGTATGCTCCCTAAGCTCAACCTCTACTTGTGGAGAGTTAAAAAAAAAAAAAAAAAATGTAATTTATGCTATGTGGCATTTAGAAAAAATAAAAAATATTTGGAGTCCCACAATCCTATGTAGCAGTTCTGATTCTCTCAAACATAATGATTTCTTATTGGTGTGCTTGATTTTAAAAAAATGAAAAAAAAAAAAAAGGTACAAAGACATGGAAACTTGCATGACCCCACTGCCAGAGGTTAGCAGTCCGGATGAAGTGGCCGGTGGGGAGCTGGAGAAGTGGCCTGAGCGTGCATTTGCCGTTCCTCCTAGAATTGCCAGTGGTTCCATACCAGGTATCACTCCTGAGAAATTCCATGACGACAATCAAGTGTGGAAAGAGAGACTAACACATTACAAGCGGATAATACCTCTGCAACAAGGACGGTACCGGAACATCATGGACATGAATGCTCATCTTGGTGGATTAGCGGCAGCATTGTCAAAGTATCCCGTGTGGGTTATGAATGTGGTGCCTGCAAATTCGGATCAGGACACACTTGGTGTGATATATGAGCGTGGTTTCATTGGAACATACCAGGACTGGTGCGAGGCATTCTCGACTTATCCAAGAACCTATGACCTCATTCATGCTGGTGGGGTTTTCAGTATATACCAAGACAGGTAAGGAAGTCTGGATCATGAATATTATGCTACACTTTTCCAACTGTTTAATGAGTGCCTCTTATTTTTTTTTTTTTTTGTTAAAAAATAAAAAATGGGTATCCAATATTGAAGGTGCGACATCACATACATTCTGCTGGAGATGGATAGAATTCTGAGGCCAGAAGGGACAGTGATATTCAGGGATACAGTAGAGATATTGGTGAAGATACAGAGCATCGCAAGGGAGATGAGATGGACGAGCCAAATAATGGACCATGAGAGTGGGCCGTTTAATCAAGAGAAAATCCTTGTTGCTGTCAAAACGTACTGGACTGGTGAAGCGCCCCAGAAACAGCTGTAACCTTTTTTTGAATCAGTGTCAGAGAGTGGCACTAATTACATTTGTCCGTCCTTGAGAATGGGAATGTCGAATTGGTTTTTTTTCTTTTTTCTTTTTTCTTTTTCTTGAGATTGAGATGTTTGCCGTTTATAAATACTGGCTATTCTAAGCGGACTGATGGATATATAATGGATACTGGTACGGCTTTACTATCAATTATTTCATTACCTAAATTTGCATTTATACGATTCTGTGGCTATAGAGCTGCAGCTAGTACTAAAGCTTTGACATGTGTTTTGTTCAAGTACAACAAAAATAATACTATAGTAATAATAATAGAGATGTAAAAGGGCCGGTAAGACAGGCTTTCACTCGGCCGATATAATAATGTTTGTATGTATTACAATTACTTATATATGTAATGCCTATATACGTGTTACATTTTATTTTGAAAAGGTAATTATGTGTTTATATATCCGGTACCAGATGGTATCCGGTTATTGTAAATGTGAACTTCAGTTACTGGTAATGTGTATTCATGCAGAAGAAAATGTAAAATATGGGGAATTCACATTCACTTTAGCTATATTTCGTTTTGTATAAATTCATATTTTTAGGAACTAAAGTTCACATTCACAATAATTAAAATTCACATTATGGATACCTTACGATACTAAATATGAGATTTTGTATATATATATGTGAACACATAAGTTATGTAATATACGTACATATATACGTAATCTATTATATTATATTTTAATAGCAAGTTATGACCGTCTCCACATTTGTTGTGTTTTTCAAAGGTTAATGTCTTTTCTGTTAAGCCCAAATTAGTCTGGTGCTCAATTTCGTGCATTTTGTAATAATTGTAAGGTTCTCTTAACAAGTTAATTTCGTGTTTAAAACCGACTTCCGAATAATATATTATGATCTTCTCAACATTCGCTCCATTTCCTAAAGGCCATAGCCTTCTCCAACGAGTCAAAATATGTCTGGCTCAAAATATATTGCATTTGAAATCATTAAAAGATGATGTATACCATTCCAACTGTTTGTATTGTGTCTGAAATCGACTTATGAATAGTAAGTTACGCTTGTTTTAATGCTCGCTCTATTTTTGAAAGGTTGTAGCCTTCACTGTATGGTTAATATTGGTTCGATTCAAAATTTTTTGCATTTGAGATCCTTAAAAGATGTTATATAAAGAGTTTCAATAGTGTATTTCATATATGGTTGTCTACACATTCGCTCAATTTTCCAAAGACTGTAGGTTCTTCAACGTGTCAAAATTTTATCTGCCTTAAAATATATTGCATTTGAGATCATTAAAAGATGCCTTAACTATCAGTCTCATATTCTCCTTCATGTCTGAAACTGACTTTTAAATAGTGAGTTATATTCATCTCAACTTTCACTCCGTTTTTCAAAAGCTGTAGTCTGTTAAGTAAAAATTAGTGCGATTCAAACTTTTTCACATTTGTGATCATTAAATAAATGCTTTTAATATTATCCTATCACTATATTATGTGTCATAAATCGTCTTTAAAATAATGAGTTACAGTAACATTCGCTCAGAAAAGATGCAATTACATTGTCTTTATGTAAAAATTTACTATAAAATATATATGACATATATAAAAAACATATATTATTAGATACGTATCTATAATATTTATATATGTTACGGATTCTTTTGAAAACGTAAACTTGCAGAGGTTGAAACTGAAAGCCGTGCACAAAATTGTATATAGACATATGCAAACACGTAATACATGTAACATGAATATATTTACATAAATGTTATATTATAATAAATACATCTTGTATATTATTCTTAGCATTCGGACTCGAGCACAATTTTGGATTTGAAACTGACATTTTAATAATGAGTTAGGGTTGTGTCCACATTTGTTACATCTTCTAAAGGCTATAGCTTTTTTTGTCGAGTCAAAATTTTTCCGACTAAAAATTTCATGCACTCGGGATAATTGAAAGGTGCTCTTAATAGCATTCCAACGGTCTATTTCATGTCTAAAACTGACTTTTGGATAATGAGTTATAATCTTCTTAACATTTGTTCTGTTTTCTAAATACAATAGCATTCTCCATCGAACTAAAAATAGTGCAGTTCGAATCTTTACAAAAAATTAAAATAGGTGATCTGCCAAAATTTTTTTCATTAGAGATCTTTTAAAAGTGCTTTTATAAGTATTCAAATGGCCTACTTCACGTCTGAAACCAAATTTCGACAAGTGACTTATGGTCATTTTAATATTAGCTTCGTTTTTTGAAGGTTATAGTCTTCTCTGTAAAGTTAAATTTGGTCCAATCAAAATTTCTTGAATTTGAGGATCTTTAAAAGTTGTCTTGCATAGAATTCCAATGGTATACTTTGTGTCTTAATCGATTTCTGAATAGTTAATTATGATTGTCTCAATATTCACTCCGTTTTTCAAAGGCTATAATCTTGTCTGTTAAACAAAATTAGTTTGTCTTAAATTTTTGATATTTGGAATTATTAAAGATGATTTTCGTAACATTCTAACAGTTTGCTTTGTACATAAAACGGACTTCTGAATAATGAGTTACGATCGTCTCAACGTTCTATTTGTTTTCAAAGGTTGTAGCCTTCTAGGTTAAGCAAAATTGGCCGACTCAAAATTTCATGTAATTGGAATCATAAAAAATGCTTTCAATTGCATTGCAATACTCTACTTTGTGTCTAAAACCAACTTTTACATATTGAGTTATGGTCTTCTCCACATTCACTGCATTTTTCAAAGGCTATAGCCTTCTTCACTGAGCGAAAGTTTTTTCTGGCGTAAAATATCTTGCATTTGAGATCATTAAAAGAAGTTTTAAATACTGTTGCAACGATCTGCTTCGTGTTTGAAGCCGAATTTTGAATAACGAGTTATGGTCATCCCAATATTCCTTCCATTTTTCAAAAGCTATAGCTTTCTCAGTAGAGCTAAATTTTTAAATACTATTGCAATAGTGAGTTATGGATGCCTCCATATTCACTATATTTTCCAAAGGCTATAGTCTTCTCTAACATGTTGAAATTTGTCCGAGTCAAAATATCTTTCATTTAAGATCATTGGAAGATACTTTAAGTACCATTCCTGCGGTTTGCTTTGAATCTGAAACTGACTTCTGAATATTGAGTTATGCTAATCTCAACATTCGATCCATTCTTCAAAGGTTATAGCCTTCTCCGTTGAGTACAAATTAGTTTGGCTCAAAATTTCTTGCATTTTGGATCATTAAAAAAAATGCTTTAAGTAGCATTCCAACGATATGTTTTTCGCCTAAAACAATCTTTCAAATAATGAGTTATGGTTGTAGGAAAAATGAGTAATTTACGCAGCGGAATTTTAAAAAAAATTTCTTAAGATCATACTAACTTATATTACCATATACAATAAATTATTCTTCAATCTACTTTAACTAACTAACCTTCATTATTATTCTCCAATTCCTGGACGATAGAGTGTGTGGGCACTCGGTCTCTTAATCGGTATTTGTGTGCGGCTTTCTCCTTCCAACCACCCAAAACTCTTACAGCTTATTATTACTATAATGGGAGAATAATAATAAGCTTAATCACCTTAGAGTCTATGGTCTAAATAAAATAGGAGCCCCTAGGATTTTATTTATAGTGAATGGACTAGGTGGAATTTGAATTCGAATAGAAAACTTGAAAAAGATTTTCCTCTCTCCTCCTTCCCTAATCTGCATTTTTTCTCTTGCTCGGGAGACAGAAAAATCACCCACAATAGGTCTAGGAGATTCAAAATTTGATTCAAAATTTTTTATCTCCAATTATCTTATGATTTTATTTCCATGGATAATATTCCATAACTCCAATTTAAATTCAAAATAAAATTATGGCAACTTTATTTGAATTAAATGATCATGTAATTATTATCTAAATAAAATCAATAAGGAGAAAATCTTTTTCTTCCTTTATCCTCATAAAAAATGCTTACACAAGGTAGACTAGGATAAGATTTTGTTTCAATTTCAAATCCAAATAGGTTAATTACCATATTTAATTTAAGATATTTATTTAAATAAGATTATCTAGATATTTAAATTAATTATCCAAATAATTGATTTATCCATATCTCTTTATTTAAATTAATCTCATATTTATCATGAAAGATAAATATAATTAATTCAAATTTCAAATCTTATCTTCAAATAAATATTTAACTAAACTAAATATATATCCAATTAATTAAATGAAATAAAATTCTCATTCTACCCATAGAAGAAAAAATGCCTTCACCTTGTGGGAGGTGTTTCAGATTTTTTTCTTTACAAACTCCAAGAATTAAAACTATAATGAATATGCCAATTGATTACCATTCGTTAAGGAATTATATTGAGCTAGTAAAGGGACTAATTAGTGAACGTAAATTGGAAAAAAAAAAGAGGAAAACTTGGGAAAATTATTTTTTGTCAAATAACATTAAATGGGATTATTTGTATTAAAAAAAAAAAGGTACCAACGAGAAAAGGTAAAAGAAAAAAAATTGAACAAGAAAAGGTTAAAATGTAAGCAAAGACAATGAAGAAAAGGTTAAACAAGAAATTTAATGAAGATACGTTATTTAAAAAAAAAAAAAAACACTGTGACAAGAAATGTTATATGTAAGAAACAATAAGGAAAAAAAAAATTAATAAGAAGAATAACTGGTAAATATAAGGATGAATATTGAAAAAATTAAATAGGAAAAGACTGAAGATAAATTTAAAAAAAAAATTAACTAGGCGACAAACAGAAGGAAAAAGTGAAAAAAAAAATTAAATAAGAAAATAAGTGAAGAAATTGTAAATAAATTATAGAAAAAGAAACAGTAAATATAAGGAAAAATACTGAAAAAGATAAAATAGGAAAACTAGTGCAGATAAAATTTGAAAAAATAAATAAATAGGAAAGATTGTGAAACAAAACAATAATATATGGAAAAATAGTGAAAAATTAGATTGGAAAAAATAGAGAAGATAAATTGGAGAAGAAAACAACGAGAAAGAGTGAATTTAATTTTAAAAAGCAATTCAAAATATAAAACTTAAATTTGAGTAAAAATTATATATGAAAAATAGTGAACAACAACAATATTACTTGAAATTTTAAATAGGGAACATAACGAAGAAAAATTTGGAAAAAAAATAATAAATAGTAAAAATAGTGAAACAACAAAATAACCATATGATTAAAAAACCCGTGAAAATTTAAATACAAAAAGCTATGAAGATGAATGTGAAGAAAATAGGGAAAACAATGAGGAAAAGTTTGAAAAAAAAAATTAAATAGGAAAACATTGAAGTTAGATTTGAAAACAAAAGGGGAAAGTACCTAAATAACACAAATTAAAGGTCATTGCATTAATATGATACAAAAAAGTAATATTAGACCAATATGACACAAAATTCAACTAAAAAAAGTAATATGGGAGAGTTTGTGTTATGTTGGTCAATAGATGAAAAATAGATGGTTATTTATGTAATTTTCTCAAAACAAAAATAAAAAAAAAATTAAAGATAAATTTCAGAAGAAATTAAAAAAGTAAAATGGTGAAGGTAAATTTGGAAATATTAAATAGGAAAAAAAGTAAAATAATAAAGATAAATTTGAAAAAAAAAGCGATAAATGAAAGAAATCGTGATAATAATGAAAATAAACAGTAAATATAAAGAAAAATAGTGAAAACAAAGTAAAAAAGGAAAAATAGTGAAGAGAAATTAGAAAAAATTGAACAGACAAATAGTGAGATAATTGAGAAAAAATTTAAAACAGAAAAACAGTGAAGAAAAATTTAAAGGAAAAATTTACACCAAGAAAAAAAGGTAAACAATAAGGGAAAAAAATGAAAAAAATAAATAAATTGAAAAAATAAGTGAAGATAAATTGGAAAAAAATTAAGTGGAAAACAAATAAACAGTGAAAATAGTGAAGTTAAAGTTGAGAAGATGAATAAAAAGAAAAAAAACATCTTTCAAAAAAGAAAAAAGAAAAATAAAAAATAATAAATATAAGGAAAAATAGAAATGCTAAATATAAGGGAAAATTGTGAAAAAAATTAAATAGCAAAAAAGAATGAAGACGAAGAAAAAGGAAAGATAAATAAAAAAATAGTGACAAGATAAAATAGAAAATAGTCAAGATAAATTTGAACAAGAACAAGAACAATAAATATACAATTAACAAGAAGAAAATGTAAACGTAAGAAAATGAAGAAGATAAATGGTAAATATAGGAAAAAAATAGTAAAAAAAAAAAAAAACATGAATGCATATACGTATATGTATGTACGTATGCACGAATGCATGAATGCATGCCAACTTGAACGTATACATGTATGTATGCATGCCTACAAGTAAACAAATGTAGATCATTAAAATTTACTTTAAATAGCATTACAACGGTTTACTTCGTGTCGAAAAATGCATTGCGGATTGTGATTTAAGGTATTATCAATATTTACTCCATTTTTCGAAGGCTATAACCTTCTCCGTCGAGCCAAAATTGGTATGTATCAAAATTTCATGCAACTTGAATAATTTTAAATGCTTTTCATCGCAATCCAACGGTCTACTTTGTTTCTGAAACTGACTTCTTTATAACGAGTTATAGTCGTATCAACATTTACTCTATTTTCTAAAGCCTATATATATAGCATTTTCCTTTAAGTAAAAATTGGTCCGGCTCAAAATTTCTAGAACTTTGGATCATTAAAATTTACTTTAAATAGCATTTTAACGGTCTACTTCATGTCTAAAATTGACTTCTAGATTGTGATTTAACGTGTTCTCAATATTTGCTTCATTCTCAAAAGGCAATATAGCCTTCTCCGTCGAGCTAAAATTGATCCAGCTCAAAATTTCATGCATTTCATACAATTTAAAATGCTTATAACAGCAATCCAACTGTTTACTTTGTGTCTAAAACCGACTTCTTAATAAGGAGTTACGGCCGTATCAGTATTTGCTTCATTTTTTAAAACCTATAACCTTCCCCTTTAAGTAAAAATTGGTCCAGTTCAAAATTTTTAGAACTTTCGTTCATTTAAACGTGCTTTAAATAACATTTTAACGGTCTACTTCATGTTTAACAGTGACTTCAAGATTATGATTTAATGTATTCTAAATATGTGATGCCCTAGAAATTTATAAGCTTGATTCATGAATTATTATTGTGGATTTCCTTCATTAATATACTTCTAATGAATTATTTTAATGAATATCAAATTTCAGGATCATGAATGATTACATATGTATCATTGATGTGATGATGTCGATGATATAACAATGTCGAGTTTCTCTATTTAAATGAGAAATTTTAATTACATAAAAGATGAGTTAAGGGACATATAAATTTATATCAAAAATTTATTATGTCGTATTAGAGGGATAACGATAATTTTTGGGAAGAACCCCGATTTTTATTAGTAGGTCGATTTAATGATCTTAATATTTATTTTGATCATATCAATAGTTAAGTTTTGAGAGTATGATTGGGAAATTAATGTGTCACATAGATAGAAGATGAGTGATTAATATTTACGGCCGTATCAGCATTTGCTTCATTTTTTAAAACCTATAACCTTCCCCTTTAAGTAAAAATTGGTCCAGTTCAAAATTTTTAGAACTTTCGATCATTTAAACGTGCTTTAAATAACATTTTAACAGTCTACTTCATGTTTAACAGTGACTTCAAGATTGTGATTTAATGTCTTCTAAATATGTGATGCCCCAGAAATTTATAAGTTTGATTCATGAATTATTATTGTGGATTTCCTTCATTAATATACTTCTAATGAATTATTTTAATGAATATCAAATTTCACGATCATGAATGATTGCATATGTGATCATGAATGATCATATAGATAGAAGATAAGTGATTAATATTTATTCTTAGAAAATCCAAAGGTGGGAGATTGATCAAGAATTGTGCTTAAGTTTGAAATCAATGGTGTAGATTTGATGCTAAAGAATCCTAGGCAAATCAATGGCCAAACTTTGGATGATAAGTGACCAATAAAAACTTAGGGTAAGGATTGGTGTGTTGGAAAATCTAATGGATGAGAATGAAGATGACAACCTTGGATCAATGGTGGAAATTGAAAGAAAGAAAAACAAATAAAAATTGAGAAGGCCAAAGACGGGGATTCGGTTTTTGAGTCTCAAAGCAAGGGGAAATGCGAGCAAATGAGAAAAGAAGAAAGTGGTGCATGCATGCAACCACATGTAAGAGATGACATTGTTTATTTTGGCAAGTTGACCCAAGGAAGAGACAAGTGAAAGTGACCCCTTGTCTCTACCTTGTTGAACCAAATCTTCACTCCAAAACTCTCCCTTGAAGTGGCGGCAATGAAGGGAGAAATCAGCCAAAATTTTCCAATCTTGCCCCTTAAAATACAGCTCTCTTAAGGTAAAAGTTGGCTGAGCACAAACTCCTAACACCCCATTTTACTCTCACACAAGTTAAATTTGTTTGGATCAAAATTTAATGCAACTTGGGTAATTTGAAAGTGCTTTTAATCACAATATAACAGTTTGTTGCATGTTTAAAACAGACTTGTTTATAATGAGTTATGGTCGTATAAACATTTATCCCATTTTCTAAAGCCTATTGCCTTATCCTTTAAGTAAATATTGGTCCGGCTCAAAATTTCATACAATTTGCTCCTTTTTCCAGACAAATAGTGATTTAACGTCTACTAAATATTTGCTCCTTTTTCCAAAGAATATGGCAGTTTCCGTCGAGTCAAAATTGATCCGGCTCAAAATTTCATACAATTTGGATGAAGTAAAAATGCTTTTAATAGTAATCCAACAATCTACTTCATGCTAAAACTAACATCTTAATAGCTAGTTATGGTCGAATCCACATTTGCTTCATTTTCCAAAGCCTATATAACCTTCTCTGGCAAGAGAAAATTGGTCTAGCTCAAAATTTATTGAACTTTGGATAATTAAATTAAATAGCATTCCAACGGTCTACTTCATGTCGAAAAATGCCTTCCGGATTGTGAGTTAAGGTATTATCAATATTTGCTCCATTTTTCGAAGGCCATAACCTTCTCCGTCAAGTCAAAATTGGTCCGGATCAAAATTTCATGCAACTTGGGTAATTTAAAAATGCTTTTAATCACAAACCAACGATCTACTTCATATCTAAAACTGACTTCTTTATAATGAGTTGTGGTCCTCTAAACATTTCCTCCATTTTCTAAAGCCTAGAGCCTTCTCCTTTAAGTAAAAATTGGTTCGGCTCAAAATTAATTATACATTGGATCATTCAAACATGCTTTAAATAGTATTCTAACAGTATACTTCATGTCTAAAACCGACTTCAAAATTGTGATTTAACATCTTCTGAATATTTGCTCCATTTTTCAAGAATATAGCCTCCTACGTCAAGCAAAAATTGATCCGGCTCAAAATTTCATTCAATTTAGATGTTTCAAAAATGCTTTTAAAAGTAATCAAAAGATCTAATTTATGTCTAAAACTGACATCTTAATAACGATTTATGATTGTATTAACATTTACTCCATTTTCCAAAGCCTATAGCCTTACCAGCCGAGAGAAAATTTGTTAGGCTAGAAATTTCTAGAACTTTAGATCAATAAAACATGCTTTAAATAGCATTCCAACGATCCACTTAATGTCGAAAAATGCCTTCCGGATTGTAATTTAAGGTATTCTCAACATTTACTATGTTTTCTGAAGCCTGTAACCTTCTCCGTCGAGGCAAAATTGGTCCGTATCAAAATTTCATGTAACTTAGATAATTTAGAAATGCTTTTCATAGGAGTCCAACGGTCTACATCATATTTAAAACTGACTTCTTTATAATGAGTTATTGTTCTATCGAAATTTGCTTCATTTTCTAAAGCCTATAGCCTTCTCCTTCAAGTAAATATTGATCCGACTCAAAATTTTTAGAACTTTGGATCATTAAAACATTCTTTAAATGGCATTATAATGGTCTACTTCATGTCTAAAACTAACTTCAAGATTATGATTTAACGTTTTCTGAATGTTTGCTTCATTGTTTAAAGAATATATCCTTTTCCGTTGAGCCAAAATTGATCCGGCTCAAAACTTTATACAATTTGGCTATTTTAAAAACGCCTTCAATAGCAATCCAACGATCTACTAAATCTTGAAAACTGACATCTTAATATTGAGTTATGATCGCACCAACATTAACTTCATTTTCCAAAGCCTATAGCCTTCCTTGGTGAGAGAAAATTGGTCCGGCTCAAAATTTCATGACCTTTAGATCAATAAAACCTGTTATAAATAGCATTCCAACGGTCCAAGTCGTGTCGAAAAATGCCTTCCAGATTGTGATTTAAGGTATTATAATTATTTGCACCATTTTCCGAAGGCTATAACCTTCTCCATCGAGCCAAAATTGATCCGGACTAAAATTTTATGCAACTTGGATAATGTAAAATTGCTTTTCAGAGGAATCCAACGGTCTACTTTATGTTCAAAACTGACTTTAATTAGTTATGGTTTTATCGATATTTGCTCCATTTTATAAAGCCTATAGCCTTCTCCTTTAAGTAAATATTGGTCCGGCTTAAAATTTGTAAAACTTTGGATATTAAAACATGTTTTAAATAGTATTCTAACGGTCTACATCATATCTAAAACCGACTTCAAGATTGTGATTCAATGTCTTCTGAATATTTGCTTCATTTTTCATAGAATATAGCCTTCTCTGTCGAGCAAAAATTGATCCAGCTCAAAATTTTATACAATTTGGATGTTTTCAAAATGCCATTAATGGCAATCTAATGATATACTTCATGTCTAAACCCGACATATTAATAACGAATTATGGTCATATTAACATTTGCTCAATTTTTCAAAGCCTATAGCCTTTTCCGGTGGGAGAAAATGGGCATGGCTTAAAATTTCTAGAACTTTAAATCAGCAAAACGATCTTTAAAGGTATTATCAATATTTGCACTGTTTTCCAAAGGCTATAACATTCTCCGTCAAGCCAAAATTGGTCCGGATAAAAATGTCATGCAATTTAAAAAATTTAAAAATGTTTTTCAAAGGAATCGAACAGTTCGCTTTGTGTCTAAAACCGACTTCTTTATAACGAGTTATAATTGTATGGACATTTGCTCCATCTTCTAAAGGTTGTAGCCCTCTCCTTCAAGTAAATATTGGTCGGGCTCAAATTTTCTATAACTTTGGATTATTAAAACATGTTATAAATGGCATTCTAGTGGTCTACTTCATGTGTAAAACCGACTTCAAGATTGTGATTTAACGTCTTTTGAATGATTGCTCTATTTTCTAAAGAATGTAGATTTCTTCGTCGAGCCAAAATTAATCCGGCTCAAAATTTTATACAATTTGGATGTTTTAAAAATGCCTTTAATAACAATCAAATGATCTACTTCATGTCTAAAACCGGCATATTAATAACGAATTATGGTCGTATCAACATTTGCTCAATTTTCTAAAGCCTATAGCCTTTTACAGTGGGAGAAAATGGGTCTGGCTTAAAATTTCTAGAACTTTTGACTATTAAAACATGCTTTAAATAGCATTACAATGGTCCATTTCATACCAAAAAATGCCTTCCGGATTGTGATTTAAGGTATTCTCAATATTTGCTCTGTTTTCTGAAGCCTGTAACCTTCTCCATCGAGGCAAAACTGATATGTATTAAAATGTCATGTAACTTGGATAATTTATAAATGCTTTTCATAGGAGTCCAACGGTCTACTTCATGTTTAAAACTGACTTCTTTATAATGAGTTATTGTTCTATCGAAATTTGCTTCATTTTCTAAAGCCTATAAGCTTCTCCTTCAAGTAAATATCGATCCGACTCAAAATATCTAGAACATTAGATCATTAAAACATTTTTTAAATAGTATTATAATGGTTTACTTCACGTCTAAAACTGACTTCAAGATTGTGATTTAACGTTTTCTGAATATTTGCTTCATTTTTCAAAGAATATAGCCTTCTCCGTCGAGCCAAAATTGATCCGGCTCAAAACTTTATACAATTTAAATGTTTTCAAAATGCCATCAATAGCAATCCAATGATCTACTTCGTGTCGAAAACTGATATCTTAATATCGAGTTATGATCGCATCAACATTTGCTTCATTTTCCAAAGCCAATAGCCTTCCCTAGCGAGAGAAAATTGGTTCGGCTCAAAATTCCATGAACTTCAGATCAAAAAAACTTGTTTTAAATAGCATTCCAACGGTCCACTTCGTGTCAGAAAATACATTCCGGATCATGATTTAAGGTATTATCAATATTTGCACCGTTTTTCGAAGGCTATAACCTTCTCCGTCAAGCCAAAATTGGTCCAGATAAAAATGTCATGCAATTTGGATAATTTAAAAATGCTTTTCAAAGGAATCCAACGGTCTACTTTGTGTCTAAAACCGACTTCTTTATAACGAGTTATAGTTATATCGACATTTGCTCTATTTTCTCAAGGCTATAGCCTTCTCCTTCAAGTAAATATTGGTCGGGCTCAAAATTTCTATAAATTTGGATTATTAAAATATGTTATAAATAGCATTCCAATGGTCTACTTCATGTGTAAAACCGACTTCAAGATTCTGATTTAACGTCTTCTGAATGTTTGCTCTATTTTCCGAAGAATGTAGCTTTCTCCGTCGAGCCAAAATTAATCCGGCTCAAAATTTTATACAATTTGGATGTTTTAAAAATGCCTTTAATAACAATCAAACGATCTACTTCATGTCTTAAACAGACCTATTAATAACGAATTATGGCCGTATTAACATTTGGTCAATTTTCCAAAGCCTATATCCTTTTCCGGTGGAAGAAAATGGGTATGGCTTAAAATTTCTAAAACTTTTGATTATTAAAACATGCTTTAAATAGCATTACAATGGTCCATTTTGTGCCAAAAAATGCCATCCGGATTGTGATTTAAGGTGTTCCCAACATTTGCTCTGTTTTCTGAAGCCTATAACCTTCTCCGTCGAGGTAAAATTGGTCCGTATCAAAATTTCATGCAACTTAGATAATTTATTAATGCTTTTCATAGGAATCCAACGGTCTACATCATGTTCAAAACCGACTTCTTTATAATTAGTTATGATTTTATCGACATTTGTTCCATTTTCTAAAGCCTATAGCGTTCTGCTTTAAGTAAATATTGGTCCGGCTTAAAATTTATAGAACTTTGGATATTAAAACATGCTATAAATAGCATTCTAATGGTCTACTTCATGTCTGAAACCGACTTCAAGATTGTGATTCAATGTCTTCTGAATATTTGCTTCATTTTTCAAAGAATATAGCCTTCTATATCGAGCCAAAATTGATCCGGCTCAAAATTTTTTACAGTTTGGATGTTTTTCAATTGCCTTTAATAGCAATCTAACGATCTACTTTAAGTCTAAAACCAATATCTTAATAACGAGTTATGATCGTATCAATATTTGCTTTATTTTTCAAAGCCTATTGCCTTCCCTGGGGAGCGAATATTGGTCCGGCTCAAAATTTTTAGAACTTTAAATCAGCAAAACATGCTTTAAATAGGATTCCAACGGTTCACTTCATGTCGAAAAATGCCTTCCGGATTGTGATTTAAGGAATTTTCAATATTTGCACTTTTTTTCGAAGGCTATAACCTTCACCGTAAAGTCAAAATTGGTCAGGATAAAAATGTCATGCAATTTGGATAATTTAAAAATGCTTTTTAAAGGAATCCAACGGTCTGCTTTGTGTCTAAAACCGACTTTTTTATAACGAGTTATAGTTGTATCAACATTTGCTCCATTTTCTAAAGGCTATAGCCTTCTCCTTCAGGTAAATATTGATCGGGCTCAAAATTTCTATAACTTTTGATCATTAAAACATGTGATAAATAACATTCTAATGGTCTACTTCATGTGTAAAACCGACTTGAAAATTGTGATTTAACGTCTTCTGAATGTTTGCTCTATTTTTCAAAGAATGTAGCTTTCTCCGTCGAGCCAAAATTAATCCGGCTCAAAATTTTATACAATTTGGATGTTTTAAAAATGCCTTTAATAACAATCAAACGATCTACTTCATGTCTAAATCTGACATATTAATAATGAATTATGGTCGTATCAATACTTGCTCAATTTTCCAAAGCCTATAGCCTTTTCCAGTGGGAGAAAATGGGTCTGGTTTAAAATTTCTAGAACTTTTGATTATTAAAACATGCTTTAAATAGCATTACAATGATCCATTTCGTGCCAAAAAATGCCTTCCGGATTGTGATTTAAGGTATTCTTAACATTTGCTCTGTTTTCTAAAGCATATAACCTTCTCTGTCGAGACAAAATTGGTCCGTATCAAAATTTCATGTAACTTGGATAATTTATAAATGCTTTTCGTAGGAGTCCAACAGTCTACTTCATGTTTAAAACCGACTTCTTTATAATGAGTTATTGTTATATCGAAATTTACTTCATTTTCTAAAACCTATAGCCTTCTCCTTCAAGTAAATATTGATATGACTCAAAATTTCTAGAACATTGGATCATTAAAACATTCTTTAAATAGCATTATAATGGTCTACTTCACGTCTAAAACCGACTTCAAGATTGTGATTTAACATCTTCTAAATATTTGCTTCCTTTTTCAAATAATATAGCCTTCTCCGTCGAGCCAAAATTGATCCGGCTCAAAACTTTATACAATTTGAATGTTTTCAAAATGCCTTCAATAGCAATCCAACGTTGTACTTCGAGTCGAAAACTGACATCTTAATGTTGAGTTATGATCGCATCAACATTTTGCTTCATTTTCCAAAGCCTATAGCCTTCCTTGGCGAGAGAAAATTGGTCCGGCTCAAAATTCCATGAACTTCAGATCAATAAAACTTGTTTTAAATAGCATTCCAACGGTCCACTTTGTGTCGAAAAACTCATTCCAGATCGTGATTTAAGGTATTCTCAATATTTGTACTGTTTTCCGAAGGCTATAACCTTCTCTGTGGAGCCAAAATTGATCCGGATCAAAATTTCATGCAACTTGGATAATGTAAAATTGCTTTTCATAGGAATTCAATGGTCTACTTCATGTTCAAAACCAACTTCTTTATAATTAGTTATGGTTTTATCGACATTTGCTCCATTTTCTAAAGCCTATAGCCTTCTCCTTTAAGTAAATATTGGTCCGGCTGAAAATTTGTAGAACTTTGGATATTAAAACATGCTATAAATAGCATTTAATGGTCTACTTCATGTCTGATAAGTGAGTGTTTTTACTCACTTATTTAATGTCTTGAAATCGGATAATTTACAAAATCTTTAAGTTTTTAGATTGGTTTAATGTGTTTGTGAGTGTTTCAGATAAACAAGGAAAAAAATAGGATTTTGGAAGAATTAGATATGAAAATCAAGTTTTACCCCGCAGCGGAGGCGCGGGCGCGCCTCTAAGGGCGCGCGCCCACTCGACCAAGCCCCACCAGCGCGCGCCCAGCACCCGCGTGCCCACCACCAGCGCGCCCACCACCGCGTGCTCACCAGCGCGCGCCCACCAGCGTGCGCCCGCCAGCGTGCGCCCCCAGCCAGCGCGCGCCCAGTGCCCGCGCACCCACCAGCTCGCCTCAGCCAGTGCGCGCGGCCGCTGGCTTTCAGGCGCGCCTGCCCATCTCTCGGCCTGTAGCCCCACGAACAAAAGGAGGGGAGTTTGGGGGCGTGAAAGGAGAAAAAAAGAGGAGACCCAGAAGCTGGAGACGAAAAATATAGAGAGAATTTCTAGGGTTTGAAGGCTTTTCTTGGAGATTGAAGGAGATTGAAGACTTGGGAGCTTGTTCTTCAACTAGTTCTTCTTCTTTTTACTATTCTCTCTCTTTGTAGCCCTTAAACTTGCATTTACTCTTGATTTCGTTTTTAAATATGGGTTGGATGTTTGTTTCAAATTTGGTTATGGATTTGAGAATTTTGATGTCTAGCTAAACATTTCTATGCTAGGGGGTATGATGTAGCTTGATGATGACTTTGTTATGATAAATTTAATGCTTGTTGATTGAATTCCATTTTTGAATTGTTTGTGTTTCTCTATGCTTTGTTTTCCTAATTTTATTTACCATTAAATTAGAATTTTTTAGATGTGTGAAATTGGGCTCGGGAGAGTTAATTTCGTATGTTGGGAATTGGGAAACACAACCCATTGTAATATTAAGTTCGGGAGGCTAATATGACTTGGGTAATCACTAGAGTAGGGTTGCGTAATGAGTGCTTAATTGGTTGAGTTAATAGGGATATTAATTTGATTAAATTTTGTATATTATTTTACTCGACACTCGGGAGAGGGAGTGAAATTTAAATTTATCACCTACGATTAATGATTTGAATGAATTCGATTAACAAGCCTAGAATTGGATAAGCAAAGTTAAGTCAAGTGAAATCAAAACCCCCTAGCCTTACACACCATCGAGTTCCCTTCAATCCATAATTTCGATTGCTTTTATTTAGGTTATTCTTAGTTTAATTTAATTGCTTAATTTAGTTGCTTATTTCAACTCTCTTCAACCTTGATAGCCTAGATAAAATTGAGTCATTTTAATTATAGTATTTAGTTAGTTTTCTTAATTTCAATCTCTGTGGGACGATACTCGACAATTTGTCACTTTATTACTTGTGGCGATTCGTTCACTTGCGAGCACACACGAAGAAAAACACGCAACAAGTTTTTGGCGCCGTTGTCAGGGATTGAAAATTTTATTAATTCTAGCTAATATTACAACCAAGTGGTTTGATTTTAATTTAGGCATTTCTTTTATTTTAATTGTTTTAAGCTTGTTAAATTTGTGTTTGTGACAGTTCATGCGAAGAGCTCAAAATCCCAATCTAGTGCCACTTGATCCAGAAATTGAACGGACACTTCGTGAAATCAGAAGGGAAAGGAGAAATCAAGCACAAGCTATGGGTGATCACAATAATAATAACAATAATATTGAGCAACAGAGGGCAATTCGGGACTATTTCAAGCCTCCAGTTCAGGAACACTATTCGGGTATTCGGAGGCAGACTATCAATGCCAACAATTTCGAGTTGAAGCCTTCTTTAATCTCGATGGTTCAACAGAATCAGTTTGGGGGATTGCCTAATGAGGACCCGAACACTCACTTGTCCATGTTCTTGGAAGCGGCCGACACGGTGAAGATTAATGGTGTCACCGAAGGCACCATCAGGTTGAAATTGTTTCCATTCTCTCTTCGGCACAAGGCTCGACAGTGGTTGATGTCTTTGCCAACAGGGAGTATTAGTACTTGGGAAGAGATGACTGAGAGGTTTCTTGCAAAGTTTTTCCCACCATCTAAGGCATCCCAGTTGCGGAGTGAGATTGGATCTTTTCGCCAGAATGACTTTGAGCAGTTGTATGAAGCTTGGGAACGGTTCAAGGACTTGCTCAGAAGATGTCCCCAGCATGGTTATGATGAGTGGATGTTGATTGATAGGTTTTATAATGGGTTGAATGGCCAATCGAGGACTATTGTTGATAGCACTACAGGTGGTTCATTGATGGCAAAGTCTATTCCAGAGGCCTACAATTTGCTTGAGGAAATGTCTACCAACAGTTATCAATGGCCTTCAGAGTGCTCAATACCGAAGAAAACTGCTGGAATTTATGATGTGGATCCATTGGTTTCATTGTCAGCACAAGTCTCAGCTTTGTCTAATCAGATTGCAGCCTTGAATAATAGAGAAGCATCATCTAGCAGAGAGGCAGTGGCAGGTGTTAGTACATCTTATGCTCAGGACGAGTACACTCAAAAGCAGGTTTAGTTTGTGAACAACAGAAACTTCAACTATAGACCCAATCACTTGCCCGCTCACTATCATCCTGGCTTGAGGAACCATGAGAATTTCTCTTATGCCAATAACAGAAATGTTTTGCAACCTCCTCCGGGCTTCAACCAACAAGCGGTAGAAAAGAAACCTTCGGTGGAAGATCTGTTGAGTACCTTCATTATGGAGACTAGAGGGAGGTTTAACAAGGATGAGGCTAGACTTGACAACATTGAGACACATTGTAACAACATGAATGCAACCATGAAGTCCCTTGAGGTGTAAATCGGTCAACTGGCCAATGCAGTTAAGGGCCAATCATCCGGAAACTTCCCAAGTGATACGGAGCCTAATCCTAAGGACCATTGCAAAGCTATCACTTTGAGGAGTGGGAAAGAAGTTGAGACTCCTAATCCCCAGGAGGATAAAACCGAGGAAGAAGATGTAGAATCAGAACAACAAAGGGAGAGTACAAGGCCTAAGTCGATCTCTTTTACGGATAATCCTCCTCTCCTCACTCCTACCCTCCCGTATCTGCAAAGATTCAAGAAGAAGAAGTTGGATGCTCAATTTTCGAAGTTTCTGGAGATTTTCAAAAAGATCCATATCAACATTCCCTTTGCAGATGCACTTGAACAAATGCCTAATTATGTCAAGTTTATGAAGGATGTCATGGCAAAGAAACGGAGGTTGGAGGATTATGAGACTGTTAAGCTAACAGAAGAATGTAGTGCGATCCTCCAAAGGAAGTTGCCTCAAAAGTTGAAGGATCTGGGGAGTTTCACTATCCCATGCACTATTGGAGATTCTTACTTCGAGAAAGCCTTGTGTGATCTTGGAGCCAGCATCAATCTTATGCCTCTGTCTGTCTTCCGAAAGCTCGGACTTGGGGAAGTCACACCCACCACCATATGTTTGCAAATGGCGGATAGGTCTCTCACTTATCCAAGGGGTGTCATAGAGGATGTGTTGGTGAAGGTAGATAAATTCTTTTTCCCAGCAGATTTTGTTGTGTTGGATATGGAAGAGGATCGGGAAATCCCCATCATCCTCGGGAGACCCTTTCTGGCTACTGGAAGAGCTTTGATTGATGTACAATGCGGTCATTTGACTCTAAGGGTGAATAATGAGGAGGTAAAGTTCAACATCCTTAACACAATGAGATTTCCAGAAGAGAAGTCAGCTTGTCACCAGGTAGAAGTAACAGACTCGTGTATCAAGGAATTCTTCCAAGAAGTGACCCACGATGACCCTCTAAATCATATCCTCACTACACCCTTGAACATGATCGATTTTGGTGGAGATTTTTGTATTAAAGAAGAGGGCATTGTTGATAGTGTTCTAGCTCTTGAGGCTTTTCCATGTGAAGTGGAGGATGCGGCTCAAGTGAAAATTTTAGAGAATCCTGGTGAGTGCTCCATCTCTCCAAGTTCGTCGAAAGAAGGGTTAGTGTTGAAACAACTACCGGAACATCTTCGCTATGCCTTTTTGGGTGAGGATTCTTCTAAACCGGTTATTATCTCGGCATCTTTGAACAAGGAAGAAGAAGAGAAGCTCCTGGTTGTTTTGAAGAAATACGAGTTTGCTTTTGCTTGGTCTATTTCAGACATTAAGGGTATAAGTCCTACTGTTTGCATGCATAAGATTCTCATGGAAGATGCTTACAAGCCATCTATTGAGCACCAAAGAAGACTAAATCCGGCCATGAAAGAGGTGGTGCGTGCTGAGGTGCTAAAGTTATAGAATGCCGGGATCATTTACGCCATTTCGGATAGCTCGTGGGTTAGTCCAGTTCAGGTTGTGCCAAAGAAGGGTGGTATGACGGTGGTGAAAAATGAAAACAATGAACTCATCCCTTCAAGAACAGTGACTGGATGGCGTGTTTGTATCGATTACCGGAAGCTGAACAAGGCCACTAGAAAGGATCATTTTCCCCTTCCTTTCATTGATCAAATGCTAGACAGGTTGGAAGGGTATGACTACTATTGCTTTCTTGATGGATACTCGGGCTATAATCAAATTGCCATAGCCCCTGAAGACCAAGAGAAAACGACATTCACCTGTCCTTATGGTACTTTTACTTTTCGGCGGATGCCTTTCGGTCTATGCAACGCACCCGTCACTTTTCAAAGGTGCATGATGGCAATCTTCTCGAACATGGTAGAAGAGATTATGGAGATCTTTATGGATGATTTTTCAGTTTTTGGATCAACATTCGATCATTGCCTCCACAATCTTTCTCTCGTGTTGCAGTGATGTGAGGAGAAGAATCTAGTACTCAATTGGGAGAAGTGTCATTTTATGGTACAAGAAGGTATCGTTCTTGGTCATAGAATTTCATCGAACGGAATAGAGGTGGACAAGGCTAAGATAGCCACAATCGAAAAGCTTCCGCCACCTATAAATATGAAGGGAATACGGAGTTTTCTTGGTCATGCGGGATTCTATCGGAGGTTCATAAAAGATTTTTCTAAGGTTATCAAGCCTTTGTGTAACCTCCTAGAGAAGGATGCAGCTTTCAACTTTGATGGGTCTTGTTTGGAAGCCTTCAATATCATCAAGGAAAAACTGGTTTCGGCTCCGGTCATTGTAGCACCCGATTGGAATGAACCATTTGAGATCATGTGTGATGCTAGTGACTATGCTGTCGGGGCAGTACTTGGTCAAAGGAGAGACAAGATTTTTCGGGCCATTTACTATGCTAGTAAGACATTGAATGAATCCCAACTCAATTACACCACCACCGAGAAGGAGATGCTTGCAGTGGTATTTGCTTGTGATAAATTTCGGTCATACATCATTGGGTCCAAGGTGGTAGTTTTCACGGATCATGTAGCAATTCGTTACTTGTTTGCTAAGAAAGATGCCAAGCCTCGTTTGATTCGTTGGATTCTTTTGCTTCAAGAATTTGACATGGAGATACGAGACAAGAAAGGTTCAGAAAATGTAGTTGCAGATCATCTCTCCAGGCTTGAGAAATTGGAAGTGGACGAAACCCCTGTTATTCAAGAAGCATTCCCAGACGAACACCTGTTTGTGGTTGAAGTGAGGCTCCCTTGGTTTGCAGATTTCGTCAACTACCTTTCTTGTGAGGTTTTACCACCGGACTTGACTCCTTATCAGAAGAAGAAATTCCTTCATGATGTGAGATGTTATCTTTGGGATGATCCAATACTGTTCAAGAGATGCTCCGATCAAGTTATTCGGAGATGCATTCCCGAAGAGGAGATACATGACATTCTCCATCATTGTCACTCGTCGCTCTATGGTGGACATTTTGGTGCAACAAGAACAGCGACGAAAGTTCTTCAATCCGGCTTCTATTGGCCAACCTTGTTCCGGGATTGTCATGAGTTTGTGAAGCGTTGTGACCGTTGTCAACGTGTGGGGAACATCTCTAGAAGGCATGAAATGCCATTGAGAAATATCATTGAAGTGGAACTATTTGATGTTTGGGGCATTGACTTCATGGGACCTTTTCTACCTTCATATGGTCAGCTTTACATTCTCTTGGCAGTGGATTATGTCTCTAAGTGGGTAGAAGCTATTGCCACTCCAATAAATGAAGCCCGGGTGGTCGTGAAATTTCTGCATAAGAACATCTTCTCCAGGTTCGGCACCCCTCGAGCCATCATAAGTGACGAAGGGACGCACTTCTGTAACAAGGTGTTCGATGCGTTGTTGGCCAAGTATGGAGTAAAGCACAAAATCGCCCTAGCCTACCATCCGCAAACCAATGGTCAAGCGGAAGTTTCTAACCGGGAGGTCAAGCTTATTTTGGAGAAGACAGTAAATACTAACCGTAAGGATTGGTCAACAAAGCTTGACGATGCTCTATGGGCGTATAGGACAGCTTTCAAAACACCAATCGGAATGTCACCCTATCGGTTGGTGTTCGGGAAGCCTTGCCATCTACCGGTGGAGCTCGAGCACAAAGCATTTTGGGCCATCAAGAAGTTGAATTTTGACTTGAACGCTTCCGGTGAGTAGCGCCTACTCCAACTGAATGAACTTTAGGAATTTCGGAATGAGGCCTACGAGAATGCAAGGCTCTACAAGGAGCGCACAAAGAAGTGGCACGATCAAAAAATCTTAAGGAGAGAATTTCTTCCGGAGCAAAAAGTATTGCTTTTCAACTCCCGGTTGAAACTTTTCCCGGGAAAATTGAGATCGAGGTGGTCCGGACCATTTAAGATCAAGCAAGTGTTTCCTTTTGGCGCCGTTGAGCTCTTGGGAGATGATGGGCGCACTTTTCGTGTCAATGGTCAAAGGTTGAAGCACTATTTCGGAGGCGAGGAATGGAATATGGAGAAAATCTCGCTTGTGGATCCGAATTGAAGAGAGCCAAAGCCAAGTCCAGCTGGAGACGTTAAATCAAGCGCTTCTTGGGAGGCAACCCAAGTTCTATCACCCTGCCCGCGCGTTTCCCCAGCCAGGAGAAGGCCAGCGCTCGCCCTCAGTCCGAACCAGGCGCGCGCTCGTGCGACCCCAGGCGCGCGCCCGCGCGCTTCCCCAGCCAGGGAGAGCCGCAGTTTTCCCAGCCAAGAGCACTTAAAAACCTCAATTTCTCTAGTTCTTCACCAAACTTTCATTTCCCCCGACCCAAAAATTCAACCCTCCCACTTCACCAATATTTTCAAATTCTCCATACCTTTCATCCACCCAAAATCTCAAACTCAACCATCTGTACTCTCACCAAGGATCTCTCCATCTCCTAGCAAAGGCAATTACGACACTTCGCATTTGGGGGCTTGGAGTTGGAATGAGGTAATTGTATGGGATTTGCTTAAATTTGAGTTGTTTGAAATTTTGGTTTGTTGTGGAGTATCATATGTGATTGAATTTACATTTGGGGACTAGTGGTTGGGTTCATTCTATTATATAGTCAACATTTTGGGATTGCACACCAAGTGTTTGTCGAAGTGTCCAAGAAAAAACAAGGGGTGCACGCCAGGTGTTCGACACTTTGCCAAGCCAACCAAAACTGTCCCATCATGCCTCAGAAGCGCGGGAAAGGAAAAGCATCATCTTCTAACTCCTCTAGCCTCCGTCTTGTTGATAAAAAATTTGTGAATGAGGCAGCCAAGGCCAAATTCGGGAAATTCATGGAAAAAAATAAGTCCATAATTGTGGAGAGGGGTTTAAGGCCTCCCGAATTTGACAACGAAGGAGACATCGCAAACAACATCGTACAGCGGCAATGGCACAACCTCACCGACATGCAAGACCCAGCAGTCGCAACAGTTGTGAGGGAATTCTATGCCAATGGGTATTATCAGCGAGACAATGATGAAGTTTGTGTGCGGGGAACGATGGTATCCTTCGCCCCGGAAGAAATCAACAGGTACTTTGACATAGGGACGGTCGAAGATGATGAATACGCCATTGTCAGAGAGATGTGTATTCCGGGAACCGAATGGACCGCAAGGGAGAACGATAGTGATGTCGCACACTACTTCCCAGAAAATTGCCTGAACATTTACGCCAAGGCATGGAACAAGTTCATCTACGCCTCCATTATGCCCACCTACCACGAGCACCACGTGTATACAAACCGAGCTACCCTGCTGTATGCAATTTGCAAAGGCTGGAACATTGATATTGGTGTGGTTATTAGGGATGATTTGGTGAAGTCCCTCGAGGCGAAGACGACAGGTGCTCATACGCATCCATGTCTTATCACTGGGCTGTGTCGACATGCTGGTGTGACAATTGATCCAGCCGAGCCTTTGAGACCTTGTGGTACGTTAATTGATAAATCTTCGATGGATAAATTTGTTAAATGGCATGGGGGCAGGAACATCGAATCCGGCTTGGGTTTTGAACTCTATGACAACCATGACGCACCCCGACCACCCAACCTACTCCCGCGACTTCGCGTTTTAGGAGGGAGGAATCAGATTCGAGGAGTTTCAGCCCAACAAACACGTGCTATACAGGAGCGTGAGCGGATCATTGAGGAGAACCGCCATCGCCAACCATCCCGCCCCCCCACACACCGCGAAGAAGCTGGTCCATCGTCCGCACCAGATATGACCCATGTTGTCCCCTCGATCGAAGATGTTTATAGGATGGCGGTCCAACAAGGCCAAAATCTAACGGAACTGCAGGGCAGACTCAATCAACAGGACCGCGTCCTCCATGAGGTCCTAGATCGAGTTAAGGATATGCAACAGCGTGACATCATGAGGAGCCGTTATGAGTTGCAGTTCCATCAGTATTTGGCTTCTCAAGGTCTTCCTAACTCGTCCACTGCGATGCCTCCCGCCTATCCCGATTACCTCCTCCGGCCCTACAATCCTCCACCACTACCACCAGAAACTCAAGAGGAGAGTGATGACAATGAGGGGATGTAACTTCATCCCCGAGGTATGTATCCTTGTGCTTTTATTCGGTCCAACATTGAGGACAATGTTGTCTATAAGTTTGGGGGGAATGAAAAAGCCGAAAAAAAAAAAAATAGTTGAGCTGTTTGCTTATATATCGTTTTTATGGAATGAAAGGGTGATTGATTGAGTTAAGGCAAAATCGGGAAGTTTGGGGTTTTCCATCAAATGGTTGTAAAGTCGATCAGTTATTCAAGGTGCAAGGCGTGCTTAGGGTGATTTGAGCTTAAAAATTTTCTTTTTCGCCTACCCTTTACCTTAGCCTTTCGTTACAAGCCGCTCAAAGTCCTATTGATCTTCAGTGTTACACTAACCTACACTAGTGGAGAGCAACACTAAATTGGGCCTATGGTAGTTCTTAACTGCATCATGTAGCGATAAGTCCATGAACTTCCTTAATGCATAAATCGATCCGGTGTTTGACCGGTTGGGTGGTTTTGGCCTTCACACGCACACGAGTCTTAAGTGGATTTGTGCTAGTGTTCAGTGTTAAAATTCTAGATAATCACAATGGTTGATTTTCCTTTCGAGCTTATGACATTTGTAGATTTTGAGGTAAAATTCAAAGTTTGGGGGTATTTGATAAGTGAGTGTTTTTACTCACTTATTTAATGTCTTGAAATCGGATAATTTACAAAATCTTTAAGTTTTTAGATTGGTTTAATGCGTTTGTGAGTGTTTCAGATAAACAAGGAAAAAAAATAGGATTTTGGAAGAATTAGATATGAAAATCAAGTTTTACCCCGCAGCGGAGGCGCGGGCGCGCCTCTAAGGGCGCGCCTCTAAGGGCGCGCGCCCACTCGACCAAGCCCCACCAGCTCGCGCCCAGCACCCGCGCACCCACCACCCGCGCGCCCACCACCGCGTGCTCACCAGCGCGCGCCCGCCAACGTGCACCCCCAGCCAGCGCGCGCCCTGCCTCCAGAGCGCACCCACTAGCGCGCCTCAGCCAGTGCGCGCCCTGCCTCCAGAGCGCACGGCCGCGGGCTTTCAGGCGCGCCTGCCCATCTCTCGGCCTGTAGCCCCACGAACAAAAGGAGGGGAGTTTGGGGGCGTGAAAGGAGAAAAAAAGAGGAGACCCAGAAGCTGGAGACGAAAAATATAGAGAGAATTTCTAGGGTTTGAAGGCTTTTCTTGGAGATTGAAGGAGATTGAAGACTTGGGAGCTTGTTCTTCAACTAGTTCTTCTTCTTTTTACTATTCTCTCTCTTTGTAGCCCTTAAACTTGCATTTACTCTTGATTTCGTTTTTAAATATGGGTTGGATGTTTGTTTCAAATTTGGTTATGGATTTGAGAATTTTGATGTCTAGCTAAACATTTCTATGCTAGGGGGTATGATGTAGCTTGATGATGACTTTGTTATGATAAATTTAATGCTTGTTGATTGAATTCCATTTTTGAATTGTTTGTGTTTCTCTATGCTTTGTTTTCCTAATTTTATTTACCATTAAATTAGAATTTTTTAGATGTGTGAAATTGGGCTCGGGAGAGTTAATTTCGTATGTTGGGAATTGGGAAACACAACCCATTGTAATATTAAGTTCGGGAGGCTAATATGACTTGGGTAATCACTAGAGTAGGGTTGCGTAATGAGTGCTTAATTGGTTGAGTTAATAGGGATATTAATTTGATTAAATTTTGCATATTATTTTACTCGACACTCGGGAGAGGGAGTGAAATTAAAATTTGTCACCTACGATTAATGATTTGAATGAATTCGATTAACAAGCCTAGAATTGGATAAGCAAAGTTAAGTCAAGTGAAATCAAAACCCCCTAGCCTTACACACCATCGAGTTCCCTTCAATCCATAATTTCGATTGCTTTTATTTAGGTTAATCTTAGTTTAATTTAATTGCTTAATTTAGTTGCTTATTTCAACTCTCTTCAACCTTGATAGCCTAGATAAAATTGATTCATTTTAATTGTAGTATTTAGTTAGTTTTCTTAATTTCAATCTCTGTGGGACGATACTCGACAATTTGTCACTTTATTACTTGTGGCGATTCGTTCACTTGCGAGCACACACGAAGAAAAACACGCAACAATGTCTGACGTCCTTTTATTGGTAATTTCATTGTTGTTTATTTTGATGATATTCTAATTTATAGCAAGAGTTTGCATGACCATGTCTCACATTTGAATTCAGTTTTGGATGTTCTTAGAAAGGAGAAGTTATATGCTAACCTCAAAAAGTGTACTTTCTGCACCAATAAGCTTGTTTTCCTAGGTTTTATTGTGAGTGCTAAAGGTATTGAGGTTGATGAAGAGAATATCAAAGCCATCCAAGAGTGGCCGACCCCCTCCAGTGTAGGTAATGTTAGAAGTTTTCATGGACTTGCTAGTTTTTACAGAAGGTTCGTGAAAGATTTTAGCACCATCGTTGCACCGCTTATTGAAGTTATCAAGAAGAACGTTGCATTCAAATGAGGTGAAGAACAAGAGAAAGCTTTTCAGCTTATTAAACACAAGCTTACTCGCACTCCTTTACTTGCTTTACCTAACTTTTCTAAAACGTTCAAAATCGAATGTGATGCTTCTGGTGTAGGTATAGGCGCTGTTCTTATGGAGGATGGAAGACCACTTGTATACTTTAGTGAGAAGCTAAGCGGGGTTACACTTAATTACCCACTTATGAAAAAGAGTTGTAAGCATTGGTTCAAACTTTAGAGACATGCCAGCACTATTTTATGGCCAAAGGAGTTTGTGATTCACGGATCATGAATCCTTGAAACGTTTGAAGGTCAACACCAGCTGAACAAGAGACATGCTCGATGGTTTGAGTTCATTAAGACTTTTCCCTATGTCATTTGGCATAAACAAGATGGTAAGAAGAAGGGAGAATTTATGATGCAACTCCATGAGAGGGCATGGCTCAAGACAGAGAAGAGAACCGAACACTACATCAAGCAAGCTAACAAGGGACGTCACAAGCTGGTTTTTGAACCCGGTGATTGGGTGTGGTTACATATGAGGAAAGAAAGATTTCCGGCACAGAGACGTTCTAAATTGCTGCCTCGAGGAGATGGTCCTTTTCAAGTGCTAGAACTTATTAATGACAATGCCTACAGACTTGACTTACCTAGTGAGTACAATGTTAGTGCTACATTTAATGTTACTAACTTGAGTCCTTTTAATATAGGTGATGATTTGACGACAAATCCTTCTCAAGAGGGGGGAATGATGAGGACATCAAGGCTCAAAGGAATTCTCACAAACCAATTCAAGTTCCAGTTGGTCAGGTGATGAGAGCTCAAGCTAAAAGATTCAAAGAAGAGTTTAATAGCTTAGTCCAGAGAGTTCTATAACAAGAAGATAGTGTGTTTGATACGAACCACGCCAAGAACTGACGCGACCCTAACCAAATTGGTCTCCAAGATCGAATCCTAGACGGCTTTGAATGGAACCGCGATCCGATGCCTAACAAGAAGCACGAACCTTGGTATGTGAGGACGCCACAATGAGCTATGGACGGACTGATTGATAAGCCTATGAACGCCACAGAATTTTTTGATGAGTTCAAAAAGTTTGTTTAAGAACCGAAGAGAATTATAATCTCAATTTCTCTATTAACTGAACTACGTAAACAGTAAAATCCGTACAATATATAGGTGTTTCCCTTTTGTGAATTTTCAGCTCCTAATTGCCTATGCAATTTCGGGTAAGTCAATAATCCAAAACGGGAAACACCCAATCTAAAGCAAATAAGGTAAGTTCCCTAAATGGCTGAAAAGCCTTACAATATTCTAAAAGAAAAGGAAACTAGACAACAATGAGGTCAATAGTTGATTCTTGTCACCACTTGTTGCCTCAAAACGGGAAAGTACTCAAAACGGGAAAGTAACAGCTAGTGATTTTACAAACATGATTACTCGGTCCCTTCTAGTATTTGAATCACTCATTTGTTGGGCTGGTTGTCACATGTAATTCCCTCAATGGGCCTCCACGCAATAGCTTGAGACCAAGTTGCTAGAATCAGCCCAATAAGTACGTCTTTGAATTTCTTCACGCGAGCTCTCGAAACCGGACCAATGGGAATTTGAATTGGACATGAATATGTCTCATCCCACGTGCTCTTGCCTGTGCTACCGAAGTCCTCATCAGTGTTCACTACTGATGGTGAACAAAGACTGATTTTACTCATCAAAGTTGATCCAAAAGAGAGCCAAAGCTTATGTGGACGTTTTTATTTTTTAATGCTGAAGTGGACATTATTTTCCAAGAAAGAATCAAGTCAAGAATACGTTTTCAAGTATTCAAGAAGGTTTAGGGTTTAGGGTTTAGGGTTTAGGGTTTAGGGTTTAGGGTTTAGGGTTTAGGGTTTTAGGGTTTAGGGTTTAGGGTTTAGGGTTTAGGGTTTAGGGTTTAGGGTTTAGGGTTTAGGGTTTAGGGTTTAGGGTTTAGGGTTTAGGGTTTAGGGTTTAGGGTTTAGGGTTTAGGGTTTAGGGTTTAGGGTTTAGGGTTTAGGGTTTAGGGTTTAGGGTTTAGGGTTTAGGGTTTAGGGTTTAGGGTTTAGGGTTTAGGGTTTAGGGTTTAGGGTTTAGGGTTTAGGGTTTAGGGTTTAGGGTTTAGGGTTTAGGGTTTAGGGTTTAGGGTTTAGGGTTTAGGGTTTAGGGTTTAGGGTTTAGGGTTTAGGGTTTAGGGTTTAGGGTTTAGGGTTTAGGGTTTAGGGTTTAGGGTTTAGGGTTTAGGGTTTAGGGTTTAGGGTTTAGGGTTTAGGGTTTAGGGTTTAGGGTTTAGGGTTTAGGGTTTAGGGTTTAGGGTTTAGGGTTTAGGGTTTAGGGTTTAGGGTTTAGGGTTTAGGGTTTAGGGTTTAGGGTTTAGGGTTTAGGGTTTAGGGTTTAGGGTTTAGGGTTTAGGGTTTAGGGTTTAGGGTTTAGGGTTTAGGGTTTAGGGTTTAGGGTTTAGGGTTTAGGGTTTAGGGTTTAGGGTTTAGGGTTTAGGGTTTAGGGTTTAGGGTTTAGGGTTTAGGGTTTAGGGTTTAGGGTTTAGGGTTTAGGGTTTAGGGTTTAGGGTTTAGGGTTTAGGGTTTAGGGTTTAGGGTTTAGGGTTTAGGGTTTAGGGTTTAGGGTTTAGGGTTTAGGGTTTAGGGTTTAGGGTTTAGGGTTTAGGGTTTAGGGTTTAGGGTTTAGGGTTTAGGGTTTAGGGTTTAGGGTTTAGGGTTTAGGGTTTAGGGTTTAGGGTTTAGGGTTTAGGGTTTAGGGTTTAGGGTTTAGGGTTTAGGGTTTAGGGTTTAGGGTTTAGGGTTTAGGGTTTAGGGTTTAGGGTTTAGGGTTTAGGGTTTAGGGTTTAGGGTTTAGGGTTTAGGGTTTAGGGTTTAGGGTTTAGGGTTTAGGGTTTAGGGTTTAGGGTTTAGGGTTTAGGGTTTAGGGTTTAGGGTTTAGGGTTTAGGGTTTAGGGTTTAGGGTTTAGGGTTTAGGGTTTAGGGTTTAGGGTTTAGGGTTTAGGGTTTAGGGTTTAGGGTTTAGGGTTTAGGGTTTAGGGTTTAGGGTTTAGGGTTTAGGGTTTAGGGTTTAGGGTTTAGGGTTTAGGGTTTAGGGTTTAGGGTTTAGGGTTTAGGGTTTAGGGTTTAGGGTTTAGGGTTTAGGGTTTAGGGTTTAGGGTTTAGGGTTTAGGGTTTAGGGTTTAGGGTTTAGGGTTTAGGGTTTAGGGTTTAGGGTTTAGGGTTTAGGGTTTAGGGTTTAGGGTTTAGGGTTTAGGGTTTAGGGTTTAGGGTTTAGGGTTTAGGGTTTAGGGTTTAGGGTTTAGGGTTTAGGGTTTAGGGTTTAGGGTTTAGGGTTTAGGGTTTAGGGTTTAGGGTTTAGGGTTTAGGGTTTAGGGTTTAGGGTTTAGGGTTTAGGGTTTAGGGTTTAGGGTTTAGGGTTTAGGGTTTAGGGTTTAGGGTTTAGGGTTTAGGGTTTAGGGTTTAGGGTTTAGGGTTTAGGGTTTAGGGTTTAGGGTTTAGGGTTTAGGGTTTAGGGTTTAGGGTTTAGG
Source organism: Ficus hirta (assembly GCA_038430175.1). Classification (NCBI taxonomy): domain Eukaryota; kingdom Viridiplantae; phylum Streptophyta; class Magnoliopsida; order Rosales; family Moraceae; genus Ficus; species Ficus hirta. Next base: position 19,576,832 of record CM076586.1, read on the forward strand.
GTTTAGGGTTTAGGGTTTAGGGTTTAGGGTTTAGGGTTTAGGGTTTAGGGTTTAGGGTTTAGGGTTTAGGGTTTAGGGTTTAGGGTTTAGGGTTTAGGGTTTAGGGTTTAGGGTTTAGGGTTTAGGGTTTAGGGTTTAGGGTTTAGGGTTTAGGGTTTAGGGTTTAGGGTTTAGGGTTTAGGGTTTAGGGTTTAGGGTTTAGGGTTTAGGGTTTAGGGTTTAGGGTTTAGGGTTTAGGGTTTAGGGTTTAGGGTTTAGGGTTTAGGGTTTAGGGTTTAGGGTTTAGGGTTTAGGGTTTAGGGTTTAGGGTTTAGGGTTTAGGGTTTAGGGTTTAGGGTTTAGGGTTTAGGGTTTAGGGTTTAGGGTTTAGGGTTTAGGGTTTAGGGTTTAGGGTTTAGGGTTTAGGGTTTAGGGTTTAGGGTTTAGGGTTTAGGGTTTAGGGTTTAGGGTTTAGGGTTTAGGGTTTAGGGTTTAGGGTTTAGGGTTTAGGGTTTAGGGTTTAGGGTTTAGGGTTTAGGGTTTAGGGTTTAGGGTTTAGGGTTTAGGGTTTAGGGTTTAGGGTTTAGGGTTTAGGGTTTAGGGTTTAGGGTTTAGGGTTTAGGGTTTAGGGTTTAGGGTTTAGGGTTTAGGGTTTAGGGTTTAGGGTTTAGGGTTTAGGGTTTAGGGTTTAGGGTTTAGGGTTTAGGGTTTAGGGTTTAGGGTTTAGGGTTTAGGGTTTAGGGTTTAGGGTTTAGGGTTTAGGGTTTAGGGTTTAGGGTTTAGGGTTTAGGGTTTAGGGTTTAGGGTTTAGGGTTTAGGGTTTAGGGTTTAGGGTTTAGGGTTTAGGGTTTAGGGTTTAGGGTTTAGGGTTTAGGGTTTAGGGTTTAGGGTTTAGGGTTTAGGGTTTAGGGTTTAGGGTTTAGGGTTTAGGGTTTAGGGTTTAGGGTTTAGGGTTTAGGGTTTAGGGTTTAGGGTTTAGGGTTTAGGGTTTAGGGTTTAGGGTTTAGGGTTTAGGGTTTAGGGTTTAGGGTTTAGGGTTTAGGGTTTAGGGTTTAGGGTTTAGGGTTTAGGGTTTAGGGTTTAGGGTTTAGGGTTTAGGGTTTAGGGTTTAGGGTTTAGGGTTTAGGGTTTAGGGTTTAGGGTTTAGGGTTTAGGGTTTAGGGTTTAGGGTTTAGGGTTTAGGGTTTAGGGTTTAGGGTTTAGGGTTTAGGGTTTAGGGTTTAGGGTTTAGGGTTTAGGGTTTAGGGTTTAGGGTTTAGGGTTTAGGGTTTAGGGTTTAGGGTTTAGGGTTTAGGGTTTAGGGTTTAGGGTTTAGGGTTTAGGGTTTAGGGTTTAGGGTTTAGGGTTTAGGGTTTAGGGTTTAGGGTTTAGGGTTTAGGGTTTAGGGTTTAGGGTTTAGGGTTTAGGGTTTAGGGTTTAGGGTTTAGGGTTTAGGGTTTAGGGTTTAGGGTTTAGGGTTTAGGGTTTAGGGTTTAGGGTTTAGGGTTTAGGGTTTAGGGTTTAGGGTTTAGGGTTTAGGGTTTAGGGTTTAGGGTTTAGGGTTTAGGGTTTAGGGTTTAGGGTTTAGGGTTTAGGGTTTAGGGTTTAGGGTTTAGGGTTTAGGGTTTAGGGTTTAGGGTTTAGGGTTTAGGGTTTAGGGTTTAGGGTTTAGGGTTTAGGGTTTAGGGTTTAGGGTTTAGGGTTTAGGGTTTAGGGTTTAGGGTTTAGGGTTTAGGGTTTAGGGTTTAGGGTTTAGGGTTTAGGGTTTAGGGTTTAGGGTTTAGGGTTTAGGGTTTAGGGTTTAGGGTTTAGGGTTTAGGGTTTAGGGTTTAGGGTTTAGGGTTTAGGGTTTAGGGTTTAGGGTTTAGGGTTTAGGGTTTAGGGTTTAGGGTTTAGGGTTTAGGGTTTAGGGTTTAGGGTTTAGGGTTTAGGGTTTAGGGTTTAGGGTTTAGGGTTTAGGGTTTAGGGTTTAGGGTTTAGGGTTTAGGGTTTAGGGTTTAGGGTTTAGGGTTTAGGGTTTAGGGTTTAGGGTTTAGGGTTTAGGGTTTAGGGTTTAGGGTTTAGGGTTTAGGGTTTAGGGTTTAGGGTTTAGGGTTTAGGGTTTAGGGTTTAGGGTTTAGGGTTTAGGGTTTAGGGTTTAGGGTTTAGGGTTTAGGGTTTAGGGTTTAGGGTTTAGGGTTTAGGGTTTAGGGTTTAGGGTTTAGGGTTTAGGGTTTAGGGTTTAGGGTTTAGGGTTTAGGGTTTAGGGTTTAGGGTTTAGGGTTTAGGGTTTAGGGTTTAGGGTTTAGGGTTTAGGGTTTAGGGTTTAGGGTTTAGGGTTTAGGGTTTAGGGTTTAGGGTTTAGGGTTTAGGGTTTAGGGTTTAGGGTTTAGGGTTTAGGGTTTAGGGTTTAGGGTTTAGGGTTTAGGGTTTAGGGTTTAGGGTTTAGGGTTTAGGGTTTAGGGTTTAGGGTTTAGGGTTTAGGGTTTAGGGTTTAGGGTTTAGGGTTTAGGGTTTAGGGTTTAGGGTTTAGGGTTTAGGGTTTAGGGTTTAGGGTTTAGGGTTTAGGGTTTAGGGTTTAGGGTTTAGGGTTTAGGGTTTAGGGTTTAGGGTTTAGGGTTTAGGGTTTAGGGTTTAGGGTTTAGGGTTTAGGGTTTAGGGTTTAGGGTTTAGGGTTTAGGGTTTAGGGTTTAGGGTTTAGGGTTTAGGGTTTAGGGTTTAGGGTTTAGGGTTTAGGGTTTAGGGTTTAGGGTTTAGGGTTTAGGGTTTAGGGTTTAGGGTTTAGGGTTTAGGGTTTAGGGTTTAGGGTTTAGGGTTTAGGGTTTAGGGTTTAGGGTTTAGGGTTTAGGGTTTAGGGTTTAGGGTTTAGGGTTTAGGGTTTAGGGTTTAGGGTTTAGGGTTTAGGGTTTAGGGTTTAGGGTTTAGGGTTTAGGGTTTAGGGTTTAGGGTTTAGGGTTTAGGGTTTAGGGTTTAGGGTTTAGGGTTTAGGGTTTAGGGTTTAGGGTTTAGGGTTTAGGGTTTAGGGTTTAGGGTTTAGGGTTTAGGGTTTAGGGTTTAGGGTTTAGGGTTTAGGGTTTAGGGTTTAGGGTTTAGGGTTTAGGGTTTAGGGTTTAGGGTTTAGGGTTTAGGGTTTAGGGTTTAGGGTTTAGGGTTTAGGGTTTAGGGTTTAGGGTTTAGGGTTTAGGGTTTAGGGTTTAGGGTTTAGGGTTTAGGGTTTAGGGTTTAGGGTTTAGGGTTTAGGGTTTAGGGTTTAGGGTTTAGGGTTTAGGGTTTAGGGTTTAGGGTTTAGGGTTTAGGGTTTAGGGTTTAGGGTTTAGGGTTTAGGGTTTAGGGTTTAGGGTTTAGGGTTTAGGGTTTAGGGTTTAGGGTTTAGGGTTTAGGGTTTAGGGTTTAGGGTTTAGGGTTTAGGGTTTAGGGTTTAGGGTTTAGGGTTTAGGGTTTAGGGTTTAGGGTTTAGGGTTTAGGGTTTAGGGTTTAGGGTTTAGGGTTTAGGGTTTAGGGTTTAGGGTTTAGGGTTTAGGGTTTAGGGTTTAGGGTTTAGGGTTTAGGGTTTAGGGTTTAGGGTTTAGGGTTTAGGGTTTAGGGTTTAGGGTTTAGGGTTTAGGGTTTAGGGTTTAGGGTTTAGGGTTTAGGGTTTAGGGTTTAGGGTTTAGGGTTTAGGGTTTAGGGTTTAGGGTTTAGGGTTTAGGGTTTAGGGTTTAGGGTTTAGGGTTTAGGGTTTAGGGTTTAGGGTTTAGGGTTTAGGGTTTAGGGTTTAGGGTTTAGGGTTTAGGGTTTAGGGTTTAGGGTTTAGGGTTTAGGGTTTAGGGTTTAGGGTTTAGGGTTTAGGGTTTAGGGTTTAGGGTTTAGGGTTTAGGGTTTAGGGTTTAGGGTTTAGGGTTTAGGGTTTAGGGTTTAGGGTTTAGGGTTTAGGGTTTAGGGTTTAGGGTTTAGGGTTTAGGGTTTAGGGTTTAGGGTTTAGGGTTTAGGGTTTAGGGTTTAGGGTTTAGGGTTTAGGGTTTAGGGTTTAGGGTTTAGGGTTTAGGGTTTAGGGTTTAGGGTTTAGGGTTTAGGGTTTAGGGTTTAGGGTTTAGGGTTTAGGGTTTAGGGTTTAGGGTTTAGGGTTTAGGGTTTAGGGTTTAGGGTTTAGGGTTTAGGGTTTAGGGTTTAGGGTTTAGGGTTTAGGGTTTAGGGTTTAGGGTTTAGGGTTTAGGGTTTAGGGTTTAGGGTTTAGGGTTTAGGGTTTAGGGTTTAGGGTTTAGGGTTTAGGGTTTAGGGTTTAGGGTTTAGGGTTTAGGGTTTAGGGTTTAGGGTTTAGGGTTTAGGGTTTAGGGTTTAGGGTTTAGGGTTTAGGGTTTAGGGTTTAGGGTTTAGGGTTTAGGGTTTAGGGTTTAGGGTTTAGGGTTTAGGGTTTAGGGTTTAGGGTTTAGGGTTTAGGGTTTAGGGTTTAGGGTTTAGGGTTTAGGGTTTAGGGTTTAGGGTTTAGGGTTTAGGGTTTAGGGTTTAGGGTTTAGGGTTTAGGGTTTAGGGTTTAGGGTTTAGGGTTTAGGGTTTAGGGTTTAGGGTTTAGGGTTTAGGGTTTAGGGTTTAGGGTTTAGGGTTTAGGGTTTAGGGTTTAGGGTTTAGGGTTTAGGGTTTAGGGTTTAGGGTTTAGGGTTTAGGGTTTAGGGTTTAGGGTTTAGGGTTTAGGGTTTAGGGTTTAGGGTTTAGGGTTTAGGGTTTAGGGTTTAGGGTTTAGGGTTTAGGGTTTAGGGTTTAGGGTTTAGGGTTTAGGGTTTAGGGTTTAGGGTTTAGGGTTTAGGGTTTAGGGTTTAGGGTTTAGGGTTTAGGGTTTAGGGTTTAGGGTTTAGGGTTTAGGGTTTAGGGTTTAGGGTTTAGGGTTTAGGGTTTAGGGTTTAGGGTTTAGGGTTTAGGGTTTAGGGTTTAGGGTTTAGGGTTTAGGGTTTAGGGTTTAGGGTTTAGGGTTTAGGGTTTAGGGTTTAGGGTTTAGGGTTTAGGGTTTAGGGTTTAGGGTTTAGGGTTTAGGGTTTAGGGTTTAGGGTTTAGGGTTTAGGGTTTAGGGTTTAGGGTTTAGGGTTTAGGGTTTAGGGTTTAGGGTTTAGGGTTTAGGGTTTAGGGTTTAGGGTTTAGGGTTTAGGGTTTAGGGTTTAGGGTTTAGGGTTTAGGGTTTAGGGTTTAGGGTTTAGGGTTTAGGGTTTAGGGTTTAGGGTTTAGGGTTTAGGGTTTAGGGTTTAGGGTTTAGGGTTTAGGGTTTAGGGTTTAGGGTTTAGGGTTTAGGGTTTAGGGTTTAGGGTTTAGGGTTTAGGGTTTAGGGTTTAGGGTTTAGGGTTTAGGGTTTAGGGTTTAGGGTTTAGGGTTTAGGGTTTAGGGTTTAGGGTTTAGGGTTTAGGGTTTAGGGTTTAGGGTTTAGGGTTTAGGGTTTAGGGTTTAGGGTTTAGGGTTTAGGGTTTAGGGTTTAGGGTTTAGGGTTTAGGGTTTAGGGTTTAGGGTTTAGGGTTTAGGGTTTAGGGTTTAGGGTTTAGGGTTTAGGGTTTAGGGTTTAGGGTTTAGGGTTTAGGGTTTAGGGTTTAGGGTTTAGGGTTTAGGGTTTAGGGTTTAGGGTTTAGGGTTTAGGGTTTAGGGTTTAGGGTTTAGGGTTTAGGGTTTAGGGTTTAGGGTTTAGGGTTTAGGGTTTAGGGTTTAGGGTTTAGGGTTTAGGGTTTAGGGTTTAGGGTTTAGGGTTTAGGGTTTAGGGTTTAGGGTTTAGGGTTTAGGGTTTAGGGTTTAGGGTTTAGGGTTTAGGGTTTAGGGTTTAGGGTTTAGGGTTTAGGGTTTAGGGTTTAGGGTTTAGGGTTTAGGGTTTAGGGTTTAGGGTTTAGGGTTTAGGGTTTAGGGTTTAGGGTTTAGGGTTTAGGGTTTAGGGTTTAGGGTTTAGGGTTTAGGGTTTAGGGTTTAGGGTTTAGGGTTTAGGGTTTAGGGTTTAGGGTTTAGGGTTTAGGGTTTAGGGTTTAGGGTTTAGGGTTTAGGGTTTTAGGGTTTAGGGTTTAGGGTTTAGGGTTTAGGGTTTAGGGTTTAGGGTTTAGGGTTTAGGGTTTAGGGTTTAGGGTTTAGGGTTTAGGGTTTAGGGTTTAGGGTTTAGGGTTTAGGGTTTAGGGTTTAGGGTTTAGGGTTTAGGGTTTAGGGTTTAGGGTTTAGGGTTTAGGGTTTAGGGTTTAGGGTTTAGGGTTTAGGGTTTAGGGTTTAGGGTTTAGGGTTTAGGGTTTAGGGTTTAGGGTTTAGGGTTTAGGGTTTAGGGTTTAGGGTTTAGGGTTTAGGGTTTAGGGTTTAGGGTTTAGGGTTTAGGGTTTAGGGTTTAGGGTTTAGGGTTTAGGGTTTAGGGTTTAGGGTTTAGGGTTTAGGGTTTAGGGTTTAGGGTTTAGGGTTTAGGGTTTAGGGTTTAGGGTTTAGGGTTTAGGGTTTAGGGTTTAGGGTTTAGGGTTTAGGGTTTAGGGTTTAGGGTTTAGGGTTTAGGGTTTAGGGTTTAGGGTTTAGGGTTTAGGGTTTAGGGTTTAGGGTTTAGGGTTTAGGGTTTAGGGTTTAGGGTTTAGGGTTTAGGGTTTAGGGTTTAGGGTTTAGGGTTTAGGGTTAGGGGTTTAGGGTTTAGGGTTTAGGGTTTAGGGTTTAGGGTTTAGGGTTTAGGGTTTAGGGTTTAGGGTTTAGGGTTTAGGGTTTAGGGTTTA
>CM076587.1:0-15397 GCA_038430175.1 Ficus hirta
AACTAATCCCTTAATTTTGCTATTTTCTTTTTTTTTTTTGGGCCAAAAATCTGGGTTTCCTCTAAACATATGGTGTTGTTGTTGTTATTATTATTATTATTATTTTCATTTTTTGAAACTAATTTGGCAAGAAAATTTTCTATGCATGCGTGCAAAATTTCTGAAAACTTTCCTTAATAAAAAAATTTAACCTGTTCCGAATCCCTCTTCTTTGTAGCTTCGGGAGTGGAGTGGGGCTGGGCAAAAGCCAAAAGGAATGAGAACACACAAATTCGACTCTGAAAAGTGAAGAAAGCCACTTTCTTCTCTGAAAAAACACCAAATTCTGAATTTGGATTGCCCATGGAATCCCAAGAGACTCTCTTAGAGGAGCTTCTAAACGTCGAAGTTGAGATTCAAGACGTTGAAGGTCATTCTTCAGAACTTCTCTTCTTCTCTCTTTATTATTATTATTATTTTCTCTCTCTCTCTCTCTCTCTCTCTCCGGTTCCTCACTACTTCGCTTTCGCTGCAGTTAGTGTCTGATTTTGTTTGAAATTTGAAACGCAAATTTTAATTAGAAAAATGGAAAAAAAAAAAAAGAACAAAAAATTTTGATCTATATGATGATTTGTATTTGTGTATATAGAGTGCTTACGATGTCAATCAATGGAACTAGTAATTATTCTTCAATGATAGAAGTAGGTCACACATTTTTATGGTGTTTGTATGCAATGAATTTCTTTCCAAGTCGATTCCGAAAATGGCTGTTTTGAGAATTCAAGGAAATGAAATTGGAGCTTTAGAAAATTTCTGAGTTGACAAGCACCTGAATTTGTTTTTATTTTTTATTTGTTGGTTAATTATAAGTGATACAAAACTTTGGGATTAAGGTTGTGTTTGGGAAGAGAGAGTAAATAGAAAAGAAACAAAGATATAATGTGAGAAAAATGGAGAGGAAGGGAAGGGGAACCCTTCTCTTACTGTGTTTGGTATGAATTCCCTCCTATAATCCCCTTCAAAACGGGAAAGATTAAAATCGGGGTTCATTTGAAGGATTTGAGATTACTCACCCAGTCCATTCCGTCCTCTTTTCCCTCCTACCAAACAGCCATAGTTCCAGAAATCCTTTCACTAATCCTCTCGCCCCTATCCCTCCTTCCTCTTTTTCCTCCCTCCAAACAAGCTCTAATGGTATTTAAGCTGTTGTTTATGTTCTGCATTTTGATAAAAGTCCCTCTTTCAATTCTTGTTTGCTTTCAGCTTCTCGTCTAGTTTTGTTGGAGTTGGATTTTATTACACACCTGGGTCGAAAATTGTGCTGACAAAGAAAAAAAAAAATTTTGACGTTGTAAAGATTTTCTTTTGTTATCTTATTCGATGCCTTGTGAACTGAACTCTACTTTGTGAATATTTTTTGATCCGTTATATCACAAGCATTTATCGACGCTATGGCCATCTTATCGTTATGCATTTATGCTTAATATTCGATTTTCAGAACAAATAAAGACGTTGCTTGAAAGACAAGAGAGATTATATGACAGAAAATCTGAACTAAAGGCCCTGCTGGAAGCAACAAGAGGATCTGTGCACCAGGTTAAAGATGGTACTTCAACGACTGTGGAAAATTGGTCGGGGTCTTTTGCGTGGGATTCTGAAGTTGATAATGTTCGGTTCAATGTTTTTGGAATATCCACATATCGTGCCAATCAGCGAGAGGTGACTACCTTCTAGACATACTTTTTTAGCTTTATTTACTTAGTACGGATTTTCCGTATGCCTTTATGGTTCTTTTAGTTCGTACTAAGATATATATATTTTTTTTTTTGGGGGCACCCTTAGATATGGTATTGTGCATTTGACAACTTCTTACTAATAGAAATTCTAAAAAATACAATATTCAGAATCTGTAAATCTTAGTGTTTCTGTAAGAGCAATTATCAATTCATTTTCTCCTCTTGAATTTCTTTTGGCTTGAAAAGTCATATATCAAGTTTTCATTAACAGCTGCTTCGGTATTAAATATGTTTTTTAAGAAGCAGAATTTCAGATGTTGCATGTTTTCACTTCTTTCTCATTGGTGTCACTGGATTTCTATATTTCCTTAATGTAGAATTCATTTTCTACTATAAGTGTTTCTCTCTTAGTTTATTTCTTGCTAAACTATTTTTTTCATTCAACTGTTACTATAAGAATGTTTCTCTCTTGGTTTATTTCTTGCTAAACTATTTTTTTCATTCAACTGTTAAGTGCCTTGTATTTCACCGTTTCTCATATTTTCTCTTCTATCTTTTCCTTTTCATCAGGGGTGAATATTGATGCATGAGAAGTTCAAATTTTTCTTAATCCATTATTCTCAGCTCTATGTGTGAATTTACTGATACTGTTGTCAATTGATATCAGATCATCAATACTGTCATGAGTGGAAGAGATGTTCTGGTTATTATGGCTGCAGGTGGTGGCAAGAGCCTTTGTTATCAGCTTCCCGCACTTCTTCGTAATGGAATTGCACTTGTTGTCAGTCCTTTACTTTCTTTAATACAGGATCAGGTGCTGGTGGTCTCATTCTTTCCTTTTAGACAACATAGTTAACGAAAACCTCGTGTTTTTAAAATCTTAACCAGTTTCTTTGACTACAACCATGGTTTCAGGTGATGGGTTTAGCTGCTCTAGGCATTTCAGCAAATATGTTGACATCAACTACCAGTAAGGATGAGGAGAAATTCATTTACAAGGCTCTTGAAAAGGGGGACGGGGATTTAAAAATATTGTATGTTACGCCAGAGAAGATATCAAAGAGCAAGAGATTTATGTCAAAGCTTGAAAAGTGTCATAATGCTGGTCGTCTCTCTCTGATTTCAATTGATGTAAGTTTTTGGCTCTCTATAAGTTATTCAGGACTCAAATCTCCTGTCCACTTTTTGGTACCCTAAATGGTGTCTCCAGAATGATTGTTTACCTCTGATTTTGATTGATGCAAGTGTTTGGCTCTCAATAAGTAGTTCAGGACTCTGATGTGATTGTATTAATATATGAGTATGTTAACTAATGTGCCAAAATGCAATTGGTAGACACCATTTAGGACACCAAAATCGAACAAGGGATCTCAATCTAATTATTCATATTTGATTTAAAACCATTTATATCAATTTAACAATCTTGTATGTTGTCAATTATTGTTGATTCTTCAATACTCTGACATGTTAAATGGCTTGAGCCATGCCTAGTCCAGCATGTTCCGTGTGAGCTCATTAACTTAATTAGAGTTAATGTTCTTTTTTTGAAAAATAATCCTTCACAATCCTTTTTCAACTGAAAGACAAATAACAAATGCATACAAACATGCGTGTGTACGTCCACATGCGTTTTACCCTTTGCCTTTAATATGTGGTCTTTCCCAAACCTATGCTTTATGTTTTGGTCGAGAGGAGAGCTTCTTTGAGGCATCTGTTTATGAGCATGACAGTTAGGGATGGTGTGATTAAAAAAAATCAAATGCAATTTAATTTCAGTTGTTTTTTGTAGTTTTCTGTTTCTATTTTCTGTTGGGGGGGGGGGGGGGGGAGGGGACAACAACAACAACAAAACACTGAAGTGAAGCAACTAAATAAATTGTGCAGCTGAGTGTTTAAAGTTTTCGATTACTTTGCAGGAAGCACATTGCTGCAGCCAGTGGGGTCATGATTTTCGACCTGACTACAAAAACCTTGGTATCCTCAAGACTCAATTTCCCAATGTTCCTGTGATTGCACTGACTGTATGTCTTTTTCCTGCCCTTTTTATCTTATTGAACGAATCAAAGATGAAACATGTATTCGCAATATGTTATTTCTAAATTGGTTTAGTATGTGATTTGCCTTGCCTTTCACAGGCAACTGCTACGCAGAAGGTACAAAATGATTTGATGGAGATGCTCCACATTCCAAGATGCGTCAAATTTGTCAGCACAGTCAATAGGCCAAATCTCTTTTATACGGTATATATGTATGTTATGATCATGCGATTTGATTTTGATTCATGAGCTTAACTTCTGATTTTCCAAACTGCAGGTGCAAGAAAAATCTTCAGTTGGCAAGGTGGTTATTGACGAAATTGCTGAATTTATTCAAGAATTTTACCCAAATAATGAATCTGGGATAGTTTACTGCTTCTCTAGGAAGGAATGCGAACAGGTCTGTTAGTGTTATTTGTTTTTTTAATTGATCCTTTTATCACTAATATGTGACACCATAAAGTTAATGCTGAAAATTCACACAGAGAAGGCTCATCGGTCGCTGCTGTTATTATGTGTTGAAATATAAAACTATTGTTGGCCCACCTCCTAACAGCTTAAGCTTTTGGGAGAATTGGTAAACTAAGATGGTATTAGAGCAGGAGGTCCTGAGTTCGAACCCCTGTAATTGCACTATTTAACCCCCTTTATTATCATTGCGTGTTAGGCCTTTAATATGTTTCGGGCTTCTTACAATTTGTGTTGGACTTTCAAATTAATATTTGTCCGCACGTTTGCCCATTATCTGGCCTGCACGTCAGGGGGAGTGTTGAAATATAAAACTATTATTGGCCCACCTCCTAACAGCTTAAGCTTTTGGGAGAATTGGTAAACTAAGACTCTATGACTCTATTGCAGTCACCGACTTTGTGTTCCTTAGTGTCGTAACGGCCAAAGCACAAATCTAATCCTCCTATGAAACAAATCTGGTAATCCACAATCACAAGTTTTTCATGGTGTGACCATAAATACACACCGGTGGAAAGATGGTCCGGATAGCGCAATATTATGTATGTCTGCTTCATAAGTAAGCTGTCACTAAATAAAATAGATGGTCGAACTGACTTGCTAAATCTTAAAGTTTACCGAATTGATTATGCATGTTGTCGATCTGTCCTGACGGGGCTATATATATAAAGTTACTCTTAGGTTCGCTACATTGTTAAAAATTACAGGTTGCGAAAGAGCTGCGTGCAAGAGGAATTTCAGCTGATTACTATCATGCAGATATGGATGTTAATGCTCGCGAGAAAGTTCATACCTGGTAAGATAATGCTTCCGATGCTTTACGGGAAAATTGCTATTTACAATCTGATCTTTTCTTGACAGTGAACACATCAAGTGATTTTTTTATGATACCCTGCTGCCTCTGTGTGTGTGTGTGTGTGTGTGTGTGTGTGTGTGTGGTAGAACTACACTTCTGTGATAACCTTTATTATTACATTAAATAAGCTTACAAATAATTTGCGTTATGCATTTTCTTTGGTCAATCTAATTCTGAACGACTATGTATATTTTACGACCCAGGTGGAGCAAGAACAAATTGCAGGTCATTGTTGGCACAGTATGTGAGCGTAGTCTTCTTTCTTTTCCAATTCTAAATTTTATCTTTGTTTAATTACCTGAATTTTCATTCAGGTAGCGTTTGGCATGGGAATCAATAAACCAGATGGTTAGTAATTTAAAATTAGCTGTTTTGAATAGCTGTTTTTAGCTGCGGTAAAATAAAACAAATTTGTGAAATCATGTTGGGTGGATTCAACCATTAATATTTGGGAATCATTTAATGTTGATTTCTGAAATATTCAGTTGACTCTCTGGGTTAATCAGGAAGGGAAAATGCAAATTTTAGCATTTGATTGTTATTTTGCATGTGTTGTGAAGCTCTAATTTATATATTTTGTTGTTTACGAGAATAAATAAGCATGCACAGTCCTTCCTGATACATCTAAGTTTCGGCAATTTGAAATTTATACATTCTGCGTGTATGCAAATATATATTTTTTGCTTTCGATTTAATTCAAGCAGTTGTTTATTGTCATTCCTTCCTTATTCTTCTATGTTTTATAGCCTAATTTGGGGATTTTAATTTTAAAATCTGTATACGGATGTCTAGCAATTTGTCTGTTCCTTCTATTACATTATAGTACTTAGATTTAAAACTTGTTACCTGCTTGTAGTCAGGTTTGTCATCCATCACAGCTTGGGTAAATCAATGGAAACATATTACCAGGTTTTTCCACCTTTCAAGCTCGACTAAATTCTTAGCAACTTTTTCATCCCATAACGAACCTTGCTACAGGAAAGTGGTCGAGCTGGACGAGATGGTCTTCCTTCTCAATGCCTACTTTACTTTAGGCCTGCCGACGTTCCTAGGCAGGTAAAGTTTTTTTTTTAATGTAAATAAGCAACAAGAGACTCCGGAGACTGTGGGAGTTGAAATGTGGGAAATTAGGGAATATCCGAGAAAGGAGGTTGAAAATGTAAAGCTAGAAATTCTTTTAATTGACTGATGATAATTTGAAAATTGCAGAATTACACATCGTGATCATTAACTCTCCAAAACACTAATACCAATATAATTAACACATTTTTCCAAAAATTGAAGGTTTGGTAAGCCACACTAACAATCGACAAAAACTAGAATGACAGACTTCCTGACTACCAAACTGAAATTTAGATTTCCCATATAATTTAATTATTGTTTTGCCTCACTTTTCTTTTAATATTTAGTTTTTATGTAGAATTTGTTATCCTATCTTTGTAATCTCTGAAAATTATTTGCAGAGTTCGATGGTTTTCTATGAAAATTCAGGACTGCAGAATCTTTATGACATAGTCCGGTACTGTCAGGTAATATGCATCTCACATTCTTCACATGTGGGTGTTGCTTATTTGATATCAGGCTTTTTACTCGTTTTATTTTTCATTTTTTTTTAATATTTTCAAGTGAAAGATAAAGATGAATATCATTCGGTTGTTTGTTATGTTAAAGATTTTTTGAAATTGACTTGTTTTCTGTAGTTATTGGACATACACTAGCTACAATTCTTAAGATTGCTTAATTTATTTTTAATTGACTTGCTTGGCTGTGAAACGTCAAATTTCTGATATTAGCATCGCTATAGGCAGAGATGGAGAAGGAACCTGTGGAAATTTAAATTTTCTCGAACAAAATTTCATGTATTGTGGAAGAAAGTAATTTTGATATAACGGATATTTGTTGTAAAAGCTATACACTTGTAGTTATTACCTTTTTAATGGCTGTAAAAGTCTATTCATGTAGTTTTTATGTATCAATGTAATTCCTGTCTCATGTTAGCTGTCCTAGCAGCTACTGTTTTCTTTAATTGATGTCCTTGGACTAGTAATCCATTTACATATTTTAGCCATGTGGTAAATCTGTACAAACCAAGATGTTTGGCTTGCATTCTCATGGGCCTCTTTTTCTAATTGCAGTCTAGAAGACAATGCCGTCGAAGTTCCATTTTCCGACATTTTGCTGAGCCACTACAGGACTGTAATGGTACCATAATGTTATTACTTGTTGCTTTATACGTGCCAATTAGTGACCTACGATATCCTTTGGTAAACAATATCAATTGAGCGGCTGGTGTTCATACATGGTTATGAGAAACTTTTCTAGGTGTGTAGGTAGAAATTTATTCCCCGGGCTAGCCTCATTCGTTCTTATCATATATTACTGGGGTTGGGAAATAGATGTGCAATTTATATTTGGATTTTGTTAGATTTCTTTCGAGTTGACCTCATTGTTTGTACACTGTTAACATGCATGCAGATTACTCTAGACATATTTTAATTATTTGTCTATTTGAGAACTTAATCCGAATATATATTGTCCCAGGAATGTGTGACAACTGTGCATTCTCAAGTGAGATCAAGGAAATGGATGCCACTTGTATGGTTCTATCACCTTTCGTTGAAAAATTTTATGAATGATTATAACAATCAGCTATTTCGTACTTTGCAGTCGTTCTCTCTTATCTATGGTTTCTCCTCGTGCGTTTCTTCCAGTTGGTGAATTTTTATTGCAACTGTCATCTTTTTTCATCGTTTAACATGAAATTTATATGCAAAGGCAACCTTGATCATTGGTTTGAGCCTCAAGTCCACTGTATAAATGAGATAGATAAACTTGGCACGAACTTATATTTCTAGAAAATTTCAATTTAAGTATATTTGTTTATGAATTATTTATAAACAATGGTTTCTCCTCATTGTTTGTACACTGTTAACATGCATGCAGATTACTCTAGACATATTTTAATATATATTTGTTTATAAAAAAATTTTCAATTAATGTCCATTTCAGTTACGTTTATGAATTTTTTTTTTTTCAATCGTTACAAATCTAGCATGATGATGTCGAGCTGGGTGCGTGTGGGGATTCTTTGCAGGTTATGCAAAGCTTATAATTTATTTGCTGCAAGACGTACAAGAGAATGATCAGAGGTTAACAATGTTGCAGCTGGTTGATAAAATCAAAACTAAGCACAAGGAAATAGGTGGGTGAGTAACGTTAGTAAATCTATTATCAAATGCTAGAGGAAAGCAGATGCCGATACTCATCATCGTGCATTAGTATTTTTCTTACATGACGAAATGACTTTACTTTTAGAAATTTTATTGTTGAATGTGGTTGATTTTACACGTGCACCATTCCATTTGTGTGTTTCTGTGGCCTTTTCAATACTGATATCTATTATTTTGTGTCTCATGTTGCTTACTTTGGTGCCCTGAATTCCTCAGGTCCTGATTTAAAGAGAGAAGAAATGGAACAACTTGTCATACAGCTAATCTTAGATCGTGTTTTGGTACGAGTTCCGAATCTTCACACAGTCAATCCATTAATAAAAAGTTGTCTATGTCCTGATAATTTCTCTGTGGCTTATTTTCACAAATGCCCTGCCGAATTACGAATTACACCCAATCTCATGTTGGCCCCTGACTTTTGGTTTTAAACATCACGCTACCAGTACCCTGAACTTTAATATATATATATATATATATATATATTTGGATTAAACCGACAAACCATATAACCTGCTAGCTTAGTGGATTCGATGTTGTTATTTCGTGGCTTTTTTCTTAGTTGATTTCTTGAAGCTTTGCTAGTGCAACTGTCCTACGATTTTCCAGTATCTGATTCAGAACCGTTTTTGTTCTTGATGTAGAAAGAAGAATTTCAGCATACAGCTTATGCTACAAATGCTTACGTTACCGTAGGACCACTGGCTAGGCAAGTATTGCAAGGTAAGGATCTTTCTTTTTCAAAGAATATACTAGAGATCCGACGTTTAAATGTTTCCTCTTTCAATTTATGAGCATTTTAGTTGAGATCTAAGTTCCACTCCCAATTACTCGAGTTCCTATATGCTAATCAGCTTTGTTACGAACTCATGTAGTTGGTATGATTGAATTTCAAGTTGTAACTTGGAATCAAGTGTGCTGTAGAATGTTTCCCATCCTACTTGGATTGAGATTAACTTGCTTGTATTTCTTCGGCCAAGCACGAAACTTGCAGTACGTATTTGTGTTGGATGCCGGAGTGAGTATCGGTCAATAGACAATACACTTCTAGGGGAAATTTGGAGAATGGAAATATTACAATTTATTAATTTTTCCTGGATGCTCTTCTAAATCTGTCTTCAACGAATTTTGCACAAAGAGTTTTAGGTATTCAAGAGACAAACCAACTAATAGTTGAATTTCCAAGCTTAAAGATCTGGGTCTATATTGATTAGTCACCTACTTTTACCCCGCACCTTATACATTTCGGGCAGTTGTTTTATGCTTTTTTGGTTTTTACTGATTCCTTAGCTGGAATTTTGTTTTCTTTTTGCTGATTCCAATTAAAGTTGTTGATCTTACTGTTTTTTCTTATAGGGAAGAGAAATGTCACGCTTGAGATTTGTTGCGGACAGAAAAAAGTAGCTCGCATGAAATCAGTAAAACACAGTGTTGCATTCTCTGGTTTGGAATTAAAGCTTGACGAGTTGCGGAAGGAACTCTCTTCTATCCATGGTGGAATATTTCCCCATTCTATTTTGTCTACTCAACAAATCAATACGTTAAGTGCCCAGAAACCAAATTCAATGGAAGAGGCAAGTTTTACTTGCACTATCCTTTTTTTCCCCCTCTGATTTCTAGCAATTTTCGTGAAACTTGTTCCCGTAGTGGAGTTGTGAATGATTTAGTTGTCTTTAGACTTCTACATGTCAATTTCTCTGCTTTTTCTGTTTGCGAAATAATTGACCATTAGTACTTACTGTTAATGCACGCAAAGTGAGAATTCGTAGCTTCGCTGGTGAGTGAAGCATCTGTTTCTTCACTGCAGTTGGAGAAGATCATTGGAAAATTGAAGACGGAGAAGTATGGAAGTAAAATTCTTGAACAAATAAGCAAATATGCAGATTTGGACGTGTTGAAAGAAGAAGGGAGCGAAGAGAGAGCAACGAAGAGGCTGAAAACCAAAAAGGCGATGGTCGTGATCGAGAGTAGTGATGATGAAGATGCATAGCGGATCCTCTCTGAGCACTTTTGGTCTCTTAGCCCTTTTAGGTTCTTTTTCATTTTGATTATTCTTTTTTCTTTACCCCTCAGAGAGATAAAAGTTTAAGGAGCCGTTTCAGAACTATAGTGTATTCTGATTTTTGACCCCAGTAACAGTTAAATCTCTGAATTTACATTTGTGTCACCGTTAATTCTTGATTTTATTTATTTATTTATTTATTTTGGTTAATTCTATAGATGGAAATTGCTCACCATGAGGATTAGTTGAATGGCAAACAAGGGACAAGTAGTAGTGACAAATAAGGGACTAAAATCTTGTAAGGATTGCGGCTTGAGGGGCAATTTTGAGACTTCTAATAAGAATTTGAGATCCGTTTTTGTCGTTCATAACAAATAAGAGTTATTCTCACAAATGATCCCTGCATTATATACCTAATTCAACACAACATGCTTTCCCAATATTTTCTGTTGTTGCGTACCTCCTTCTGTAAGCTGTACAAAAAATTTAACGGAAAGGGGAAGCTGTGCAGTCCGTGACTCATTTGGGGGGTGTATCTGTAATTCTCTTTGTCACGTTTTACAAATAACATCAACCCTAAAAACAAATGCACTTTTGGAACAACTCCAAATTGAGTTTTGACTACTCAACTCCAAAATTCTCAAATTTACATCACTCTCTCTTTTATTTTTAAAAGACTCAAATTTCAAAAATCTATAACTTACTTATTTCAAATCGAAATGAGAATTTTTTTTTTCCGAAAACATGTCAAATTTGTACACTATTTTCAAGATCACAATTCATTTTCACTTCACACTTCAATCAAGCACACATTTTGAAATCAACCTTTGAAAGTCCGTCTCCAATTGTCACCCGAAACGACCTTAAACACCACGAGGCAAGTGACTAGGACAGTCATATTTATATCTTTTAAATGAACACTACGTAGAGTTTACTGCCCTTGATGTTTCTTGGCCTGTCCTATGGGTTCCATCATGAGTTTAAAAGCCGTCAAGTTTCTCAACCACCGTCATTAAAGAGAGATAAAACCATGAAAAAAGGAATTAAAACTCATTCAATTCACTTGTAACCACCAACATTTACTACTCCAACCCTTCTTCAAAAAGCCACACATAGCTAAGCGGCCTACATTCAATTGAAAAAAAAAAAGAGATAAATTTGCTCGTTTGATCACCGGTTTTTTTTTTTAACGAAGTATTTGGTTCCCAGTTTTTATTTTGTGGCTAAAAGCTCGTTAAACTCTTTAAAATAGTGCAAATCTTTTTTTTTTTTTTTTTTGTTAACAGACATTAAAAATTTTATAGAAATATCACGTGAATCATACATTATTTATTATTTAAGGGTAATTACCAAACAAAAAATTTACATGATTCAACTTACATGTGTCATATGCGTGATCTATTCTATCTAATTTTTTTAGCATTCCTTTCAAAGAGTTCAGTTAGTTTTTTTGCCAAAAAAAAAAAAGTTGGAGGACACCAAATAGTAACTTCATAAAAAGGTTAGCTAGGGACAAGACAAGAAACTTACAAAAAAAAAATAATAATAAAACAAAATTACAAAAAACCTCCAATTTTCCCTATTTAAGCAACGATCCCTAGTGTATTTTCACCATTCACAAACTTCAACTAATATCAAGACTCCAAACACAAAATATAGTGTAATTTGTATAAGCAAAGCTTTGTTGTGAAAATGGCAAGCTCTATGGCTCTCAAGCTCACGTGCATGACGGTTGTATGCATGATGGTATGTGCACCATTAGGCGCCGGCGCCATCACATGTGGCCAAGTGGCGACGTACATGACGCCATGCATAACGTACCTGAGAAGTGGCGGCACGATTCCGTCGTCCTGCTGCAGCGGACTCAGGGGCCTAAACACGGCAGCCGCCACCACGGCGGAGCGACAGACCGTGTGTCAGTGCCTGATTAGTGCTGCTAATAATCTGGCCGGATTCAACCCTAATCTTGCCTCTGGCCTCCCTGGTGCTTGTGGAATTTCTCTTCCTTACAAGTTTAGCACCTCAACCAACTGCAACAGGTATATCTATCTAGCACATTGCTTTATATGTTCACTTGAATCAGTAGTTTCATATTCAACTAATTTATTGGAATAGAGGATAATTAAAATAAAAGTTAAAAAAGACCCCAAAAAAAAATTTCAACAAAGTACCTAAAAAAAGGATCCATAAAAAAAAGAAAGAGACAGAGAAGGGCATGAAACAGAGACCAAAAAGATAGAATAACTAAATTGGAAAAACTTGACCAATATAGGGAAAAAAAAAAGAATTAAAATGAAAAAAAAATTTTGGACGAAGAAATAAAAAACCAAAGCACCAAAAATAAAAAGTTTTTCATCCAAAGCGCCTTGGATCGTTTTGAAGGAAAGTGAAAGTGCGCCGTAATACACTTTCACATTTCTATATACGCATAGATAATATAAATATACATATACACACACACACACACATTGAGGGTGAAGAGTTTTTATTGGTTGTTTCTCACTTGTAGTTATTGACTAAGTCTCATTTGACATATATTTCTAAAAGATGCTTTTAATTTTCTGAATCCAAAAATCATTTATGAAAGTGTTTGGATGATCTATCAGAAGAGTTTATAATTTTTAAAAGTGCTTCTCATCAAAGTTGACAAATATGTTTTTTAAAAAAACTCTTCTAAACAGACTTTAAAACTTGTATCAAAATTTTTGAATCCAAAAATCATTTATGAAAATGTTTGAATGATCAATCAGAAGAGCTTGTAGTTTTCAAAAGAGCTTCGTGTCAAAGTTAACAAATATATCTTTCAGAAAAACTCTTCTAAATAGACTTTAAAACTTATATCAAAATTTAAAATAAACATTATGAACTTTATAATATTTTTTTCTTATTAAAAAAAATTAAGATCATACAAATATCGTTCCAAACACTTGATAAAAACCACAGGTCTTGAAGCAAAAGTTATGCCAAAAGAATGCGACGTACTTTCCTCAACTACTCATACACACACACATATATATTTTTACGTTTTAGTTTATTTAATGGTTTTCTAAATCTTGCTATATACTGTGTTGCAGTGTCAAGTGAAATTGGACGAGCTTGGAACTTTCTGCCTCAAAGTATGGTATGCTGCAAGAATAAAGTGGGTGTTAAATCCACATTAGCTCGTCTCTCATTTGGAATGAATTCAAATTGTCTTGTGTTTGTATTGCTTTATCAAGTGTTTAGTACTTTTTAATGTACTACTTAATGTGTTTGTTGATTTGGATAATTTAACTATCCTGCTTAACTATCCTTAGCAATAATATAATGGTATCCTTCACTCAGAAGTCAAAAACAACTTTTAAAAAGCTCTGTTCAACCCCCCGATAATACAATACAACACAACATACCAAACATGTTCAAAAAAAAATTGTAAGATTTTGTAATATGTGAAATAAATAACAAAGATAAATAATCTATTTACAAGAAGTAAAAAACTTATTGCTATTTTCACGATCCTTGCAACATAAATTAAAATCGTCTCTTCTTACGTAAATACGAAACTTTTTTTTTTTACCCCTTTCGTAAGGAACGGAAAAAATTTGGTAAATTAGCTATACCTAGCAAAAAAACAAAATCAAATTGGGACCTTCCAATACGAAAACCTTAAAATTAAGTAAAACCTTAAACCTCATCTACAAGCAGAGATTTCTTTTCAGCAGATTCTGTCCTTGCCCCTTTGCATTTTAAATATCAAAATTCTATTTTTGAGCAAATTCTCGATAATTGTCACGAAAACCGAGCCCTTGGAGCACTGTTTAAGTAGAGATCAGAAACAAGTTAATCAACTATAAAACAAGCATATAGATAAAATCATTAATCATTCAAATACCAAAATAAAAAATAAAAAAAATCATACACACACACACAATAGAATTACACAAGCTGAGATATAAACATCTAGTTACCTATTCAGTCCCAAAAAAAAAAAAGTTTATTAATATTAAATAAAAGGGTGTACATGAATCTTCTAGGACAAACACTTTCAACTTTTGGGTGTGTTCATATTTTAAAGTCGAAGTTTAAGTTAGACAATGTAAACTTTATTTAAATATTCTGGGACAAACACTTTTTACGTTTGGGTATGTTGGACATTGCAAACTTATTGTCTAAACTTTATTTAAATATTATGGGACAAACACTTTTTACGTTTGGGTATGTTAGACATTGCAAACTTTTGGGAATCACGTCCAAACACTTCCAGCTTTTGACTTCAAGAAACCAAAAACAGCTTCAAGGAATCTCTATCAAACAGCAGTGAACTGAAACTAACCTGGAAAAATCCAAGTTCTGTCTGTTGAAATACCCGGGCTCTTCTTGGACCGATAAGGTCTCTACAAAAGGCGGCATCCAACGTACAGAGTTCCTCAACTTCGATTTCGTCTCCAATTTCTGAACCTTGACCTTTATATGCTTCACATTAGGCAATGGAGGACTAACATTACACCTTAATTTCTTTGGAAAGATGAGGTCCTGACGAGATTAAAAAATTTAAATTAAATTAAATGAGCGTCACGAATTTTAAGCTGCAACCTAAACTAATTTGAACTAGCTCAAGAGTGCAGAGAGAAAATACCGTCTGATGTATCTAACAATTCAACCTCAAACTCTTGCGACAACCAAACCGTGAAAAAAATTCAATCAGGCTGGTATACCAGTTATCATCAATTTTGGGCTTTTTAAAAGGAAGCTCCTGAATCGTGATGAAGGAATGTTCCAACAGATTTGGCACTTCGATTGAAATCTTCGACAACTTTGCATTGTTGAGGTTAAACGAAACTAAATTTGGTTGCTTGCTACAAATTCTTAAATGCGACCTAAACATTGTGCAATTCCTTAATGCCAAGGTCTCAAGAACATGAAGTCCAGAAACTAAATCTTCCAAACACTCGTCATGACGTATAGATACTTCTGATAAGGAGAGGACTCTAATTTTCGAGCGAGCGGCGAACTTGGCCATGCTGTGATTTGTGACTCCGTTACCGTAGTATAAAACAGATTCAAGATTTGCAGCTTCGAGAACTTGAAGAACGGGATCATATTGCCGTTCGCCA
>CM076587.1:15497-32580 GCA_038430175.1 Ficus hirta
CAAATTCAGATAGCTACTCATCACTCCAATTTCCTTCCTACATTAGTTATACAAAAATTCAGTTAAAATCACCGTTTGATATATTGTGTAAAACAAAGTTCCCAATATTAATCCCCTTTTCTCCCTCTCTCTGGTTTTCATTTACATTTTTTTTTTAATATAAATGGAGGGGAGGAATGAAGTCCCCTACTCAAATTTGTTAAAAAAAATAAAAACAAAAACAAAACTAAAGAAATTAGAATCCCGCCTTAAGCCAGACATAATAAAAGATAAAAATAATATGAAATAACCATTTAAAAAAGACACACAAATATTAGATTGATTTACACATTTTGAAACCCTTTTCCTTTTTAACACGAAGTTTAAAGGATTTTTTTTTTTTTTTTCCAGAATCAAAATTTATATTTCTTTGCGTTATTAAATTCTGCTAATCTATATTAAGAAATTTTATTTACATTAGAAATAAGAAGTCTCCGACTTAATGTAATTAATCTATGTATCTCCCGAAAAGAAAAGAAAAAAAAAAATCCGAGAAGCACTCCCACCAAAACACATGACGTAATGCATCATGATTAGTGAGGAGAGAAAAAAAAAGGTAACAGAGCAACTAGAAGGTTTTAAAAATCTAAATATACAAGGAATAGACCAAACTCCAAAGTTTTCATGGTTGAGAGTTATAATTTGAGAACAATTGGACCTTTCTCAATTCTCATCTCCAAATAATCAGCCTCCGAAGCTCGAGAGTCACAAGTCTCCACTACTTACTTCCCACTTGGGCTGAAAACGACTTCTGTCGGCCGGGCCGGGGAGGATGATGAGTGAATGAATACGTATAAGAGAAAGAAGAAACATTTGCAGATTACCCACCACCTGGCCATTAGGTATCCAACCATATTCTGAAAAGCGCAGTACCACCTTTTCCAATGGATGACACAAATTAAATTCAACCGTTGCATGATTCAGTTCCACGAGCACAGCCAAAAACTATGTTGGTATATCGCTACATCCTCTAACCTCATGCCACTAACTATCGTCCATAGAGTACATACACAAAAGCCCAATAGAGAATGATTTAACTCCAGAATTTATCCCCAAGTTGTAAGATTTTTGGACCAGAAAAAATACATTACCGATAGAGTTATAGGTTTTTCAGCCGTCAAACATGTATCAGAAACCATCTATTTTACATGTTTGTTTTGTTTTATTTTGATCTGATGTCGATAAGATCTAACAATAAAAAACATACATTATCGATACGAGGTCATGCTGTAGAAAGACCCTGTATAAAATGCAAAACCAAGATGAAAAGAGTGGGGCTAGTCCAAACTCGTTACCATGGTACTGCAATGTGGAACATAACTAAATAAGCCTGACGCGTTCCATGTGTTGCACAATATGGAACTTCTAAACGACTAACAGATTAAGAGCTAAAAACGGATATGTCACAGTCTCACAAACTCACACCAAAAAAGATAGCGGACTACTCAAAAGATTCGACAGAAGAATAACATTACTCGTGCTTCTCAGTCCACTGCTATGTCGTACATTTTTGTTCTTATGGATCATCCAACCCCACTATCAATTCATTTGTCTTTCTTTTAATTTAATAAAGTGGTCAGTTGCTTGCTTGTGGCCCAATGAACACCAGCATCTCTCTCCTTAGTCCTCAATGGAGGTGTCATACAGCACAAACCGTTCAGTACAAGTCAACTTGGCTTAGAGGCTATAGCTGCCATATATCAGATACTCCAAATAGACCTTCAAGTACTTAGACAAGCCTCCGGTCGGTGCGGTCCATTGAGGAAACTTGCACATGTAATAACTCTTTCTTTATGTATATTACATAAATTACTCCATTATAAGAGGCGGCAGATCCTATGAAACCGTCTTAAAGCTCCTTATTAGTCTTTTCATGCATGTCTCCCAACCATCCAACTTCATCTGCCGACAGCATTTATTTCCATTTTATCCAAATTTTTATCTCAGCAGCACAGTTTTAGCCCCCTTTTGATTGGTCAATCTTGCTTGGAATTTTTATATTAAAATTAATTGACTTTTTAAAAATTAATTAAGAAATTAGTTGATTTATCAGAAAATGACAAAAACTAATTTGGGGTTTTTAGATCGGAGTTGATGAACCAAACGAACCATTAATCACTACTGCTTCTCAAACCATAAAGCAAAAGTTGCTGACAACCCTTTCTGAGTAGAAATTCTCTAACTACATATTCATTTCATCAACCAAGAGAACTGTAGTTGAAACTGAATTTCGCATCCTGGGGTGTTAAGAGGAAATGCAGAACGCCTTGACACGAGTAAATTATGGCATGTATATGTTTGCACAGAAAATTTAAATTTTTGTAACAGAAAATATTATTAGACAAGGTTTGAATTGTGAGTTCAAACCTACGAACCAAACGGAGGCTTAACGGATACTAAAAATAATAATCATCTATCATCTTCAATTGGAATTTGAAAGCTTTTATATAGCCAAATATCCAGCTATCATAAGGCGGCATGTTAGCAGGTAGAAGCAAAAATGACACCAGAACTGCAATTTGAACTAAACTGATACAACTAAGTATCCATTCCTATGTTCAATGGTTATGGTCAAAACTGAAAGCAACCAATACTTTGCTTTGGAACGTTCAAAATGTAGACGGGTGAAGCAGACAAAAATCAAAGTCACCGAAATCCTGTAAATTCTTTAACAAACAATCGAAACTATACTTCCACCAATGCAATCCTCAACAATCAATGATCAGTTCGTACCAGAGTAGCTACTTCTCTCTCATTTACATACATGTTTCCTACACAATTCAATAGCATGACGACTCTTCCAACAAAACTGTTTTAGCCATTGTCAAAAAATCCAATCTTCCACTTCCATTTCCATTTCTTCATCATCACTGTCTCCGAGTAAATAATACTCTTCATGATCACCCATTTCCTCTGCATCAAATTCTTCCTCTTCCCCTTCCGAGAAGGCCGAAATCTTTACGGCATTAAACCGGTCACTCTTCACCACAAGCTCATCAACAACCTTATCCAGATCACTCACAACATCCTCTTCCTCGTCAAAACCATCATCAAACACCTGGTCGGCACTCCTCCTACTCCTGGGCACCAAATCTCTCTCCGTAATCTCCCCATTCTCGACCCCAATCCACGGGACCCACACGTCGGCGTGGCGGCCGAGAGCCTTGTCCCAGTCTCCGACCACCACCGTCCCCAAATTGGCCTCCCTGGCCCTTCTCAACATCTCCGAGAAGTCCGAATCGTCGGAGACTAGAAACAGCCAATCGATGCCACTGCTCATAGAATGCTGCATCTGCCGCTTCAGCGCCCAGTCCGCCGCCTGCGGCTTGTCCTCCACCGTCTTCACGTAAACCCCCGCCCGCCGGAGCTCCGACGCCAGCCCGTACCCTACCTTCGGCGACAGCAAATCCCTCGCAGCCTCGTTGTACTTGTGGTTCCCGGAGATGAACCGCTCCTTGAAACGCTGCCGTTTCTTGCCCTTGAGGGATTTCAAGCGGCTCAGCTTCTTCTGACGCTCGCGCTCGTGGAGCTGCTTGAAGTGTTTCTTCAGGTCGAGGTTGGTCTTGCACTTGCGGCCGCAGACGCCGCAGACGTAGGGCTCGGGGGGGACGACGACGCGCTTGCGCTCGAGGATGTCGAGGGTCTTCCTCTGGCGGCGCTGGTCGAGGATCCACTGGGGGAGGTGGACGAAGGCGTGGCGGTTGGCGTAGGCGGAGACGTCGACGACGTGGCCGAACTTCTCGGCGACGCTCTTAAGGGCCATGGCGGCCTGGTAAGGGGGACCGCGTGGGGGCTTGTTGTCGAGGTCCCAGAGGATCACCACCTTCTTCTGCTTCGGCGCGTAGACGCCCTCCTTGTTCTTCACCATGTCGATCTCGGAGCTCGACGCGCAGGCCCTGACGCGACATGTGAGGGTGATGAGGGGTCGCTTTACAGGGAAGGAGAGAGTGGTGTGGAGGAACTGAGAATGGGAGTGGGAGGAGTGGAGGTGGTCGGAGCGGCGGAAGATGGGCAGAGGAAACTGCGGTTGGAGAGTGGCGGTGGTTGGGGCGTTGCAGATTGAGATTGGGTTCATTTCATTTAACGGCCTTCTATCTATCGGATGCCAGAGCCAGCCACATCACCCGATGATGAGTGAAGATGGAGCTGAAGATGTTTCGCTTTCGTTGCTTTTTTCTTGATCTTTTTTTGCATCTGTTTGTTTGATATTTGCTAGATTTTTGGGCCCAAGTTTGTCTTGATCTGATGTTGGGATGTGGGCTTTCTTTAGGGCTGCAATGTAAGCCATTTGGGTTTTGGAGAGGCCCGTGAAGAATGTGTGAAGCAGGAGAAAAAGCTATAGACAACTTTAAAAAAAAAAAAAAAAAGATCTAGTTTGAAAATGTAAGCTTTAAATTTTTTCCCCTGTTTGAAAAAGACAAGATAGAAAACTTTTGCATTTTAATCTTTTTAACAAAAAATTAGTATGAAAGTAATTCGTCACGCTAGAAAAGTGAGAGAGAGAGAAAGAAAAGAGTGTTCTAATTGGGGTTATGACACCGCCTTTAGGCGGTTGTTGTTGCTTCAAGATATAGGGTCGAATTTGAGATGGAATGTTGGCGGGGTCTTGGTTATTTTTGAGTGACATTCTAAACGTATCGCCTCTCTAACATCCCTATTTTCTTGCGATCTCGTCCACTGTGGTGCGATATATGTAACGGTGTCGAAAGTGTCATATTAGACTAATATGTTGGGCTGCCTGTGTTTGTTTCGCTAGCACGTCGACGATGCTTTTCCCTTATTTGGTTTCAATTTTTCTTCTTGTTTGGTCATCTTTCCGCAAGAGGTTTTATGGTTGTTGTGTGTGGTTGTTTTTTTTTTTTTTTTTTTCTTTTATTTTCTTTAGGTTTGTAATAATGGTGGCTTTTTTTTTTTTTTTTGTTTTGTTTTGTTTTCGGTTCAGTGTTTGGTTTTGTTGTCTATTTGCTAAATGTGTTTTTTTTTGGTGGTTTTTTAGTGTGACCTTGGCGCTATGGGCTTCTCCAGATTGATTTATAAGATATTTCCATAAATTATAGAGTTTTTTTTTTTTTTGACTTCGAGAATTATAAAGTATTTGTTAAAGAGTCATATACGTATTCGATCTTTGGATGTTCTCCGATATAAATTTGAGCGTTTCATTCGTATTTATATGTGAAATCAGTTGTTTACCAATACTGTATTTCCTACAATGCGATATTGTTAGAATATCTTTAGTTGATTGTCAAAATGATGTGCTAATGTCAAATTTTTACATTTTAGTGAAATAAAAAATAAAAAATAAAAACCACTCTCCAATAGAGTGTATAAAAGTTTGTTTTTAAAAATTCTATAATTTAATTTGATGACAAAAGATAAATATAGTGTTATAAATAATATTTATAAATTGGAATTCAAAATAAGAGACCATCTCAAATATGCAATTTTCATTTTTTTTAATATATATAGCATTGACATTATGAACTTGTAATTGTATTTCCATTTGTAAAATAAAGTATATTTTATTTATTACTAAAAAAGATGAAGTAATTATCCATTTTTAAAAAATCGTATTTTATTGATGTTTTTAATTTGTGAGTAGGGAATTCTCACATCAATTAGCACATAATATTTTACTCGAAAATTTAACGCTTCTTCATTCAGTTGATAAATTAAAAAAAAAAAAAAAAACCAAGACTGTGATTCATGAACAATAAGAAGAGAAACTGATTTGCTTCAAAAGATAATTTGTGGATAGATGGAAAGAATTTTCTATTGTGATGACCGACCATCAAAAGCGATAGGCGTTACAGTTATCTAATTAACAAGGAGAATTCAGTTAGGGACACTTCTGTAAATTAGGTTCCAAATAATTTAATTGTAAAGCTTAGGCTTACCTTATCCACGTATTGGAGAGAAAAAGTAACGCCAGTTGCTTGTTTCCACTCAAAAAGATCAATGATTTTTTCTTAAAATCCCTGCAATGTTTGCCTTCCAATATATCTTGTCTTGAAGGAGCCAACCAAGAGTTAGTACTCCAGATTTGGCCAAATCTCATTCTGAAAATTATATGACACGTAATAATTTCAATTTTCCATGCTTGTGCAGTTTTTTCTTTTGACTTCTACTCCGAAGTTAGAATTTTTTCGAAGCTCTAGAAATTCATATTTAGCCTTCCCCTTGAAAGTCACATATCCATCAAATTCAAATTTGAACACCTTAATTTTTATTTATTTTTCTCGCATTTCCTTTTGTTGATATGATTATTATAAATATAGAGAGGAATATAAATAACAGTACCATCTCCCTCTAATGTGCTACCACCACCCCAAAACTACATTAAAATAATAATAATAATAATAATAATAAACAAATAATAAATCGATTCTCCACATTGAGGTCCCCTTCCAAAAACACAGGTGGCGTTCGATGAGCACATTTTGATGCTTCATGTCACATCCTAGCCTAATCTTGTATTAAAAAATTAATTTTCCTTTAGTTACGTTTATTAGAAAAATGATATTTTCTTTCTCCAATTTCTTACTCAATTCAACTTTTTTTTTTCTTTTTCTTTTTCGAGGTTCATTTGGTTCTTAAAACAAAAAAAATAAAATAAAATAAAAAAAAGGGTCTAATAGACGATGCAATTTTGACGTTTTAGTGACGAATAATTAGTGTTTCAGCAAATTCCAAAGAAAGGAAGAAATAGTACTAGGCGAATGATAGCTACTCAGAGCTCTGCCTGCGAGAAGAGAGACAAAGGAGAATGGATGAGCTCTTACTTAGATGGTTTTGCTTCCTCATTCATGTTCTCCACCCTAAAAAGTGTCTCTCATTCTTTTTACTATTTGCATCCTCATAAGAGTAGTGCCTTTCTTCTTCTTCTTCTTCTTCTTCTTTTCTTTTCTCTTTTTTCACAATTTCTACTTTCTCTTTCCCAAAAGCACTTTCGTTTGTTAATCCGTGAGATAAAAAAGACAAATTAGTTTTCTAACTAATAACTAATAGTCAATCGCTTTCTTTTCCTTCATCAATCATCTTATAATTCTATCTCTATACACACCAACATTTCCATATAGTTTATCCTTAAGTTTCTCCCCATTCTCATTTAGTATCTTTCCAATTTACAAGCCATACAAAGTAACTTCCTTTTTTTCTTTTTTCTTTTTTTTTTCTTTTCCTCCCTTCTTTTATAAACAAGTTTCTCTAGCCTTTTTTATTTTCTCTTTAATAATTTCCTCCTTGATTTATGGCAATTATCTTCAGAATTATTATTATTCTAAACACCCTTTTTTCCTCAACTACTACCGACCCAAAAAAGCAAGTCAATTATATAATATAATTAAGATGATTAGTAATTATTTTGATGATTGCCTTTTGTTTTTTAATAGTGGTGATGAATGACAAGAAATTAAGTAGATAACTTAGTGGGTCTCATGCAATGCGGCTTAGTATTTGTCAAATCCAGTTCACAATAGACGTACCTAGTACAGTGACTGTCTTTGCCTCTTTTGGATCCCATGAATTACAATGCAATTCTCTTTTAGATAGATTTCTAATGTAGGACGTGAAAAATTATATATTTTTTGGTGAAGAGTTATGTTTTGAATATCTTATTATGATTTTATCCAATTTAACATTAAAGTTGACAATTTTAATGTTATAAAATGATAAAATTATCAATTTTAATATTATGATGGACATAAATATAAAGATATGTCAAATTTATGACATTCTTACATAAACCTTCTTTAGTCTCGAATTTGTATAAAAATTCGTCTGTTCTATACACTTTTTTTTTGGTAATAAATTTATTTTAAAGTAATTTTGATCACATGCATCGGTTATATTGTTGATTTGAGGCCCTATCATAGAAGATTTTCTTTTTGTGCTTTTTAACAAAATAAAGAGTACTTCCATCCAAAAGCTTTCCTATTTTAGCAGCTACTTCCACCATTTTTTTTTTGGTTTATTGTAATTTGGCACCATCCAAGTTAATGAAAATTCTTCATCAATCAACCTACATGGTTCTATCCTTAAAATGGCAGGTCGGACAAAATCAGCAAAGAAAAAGACTAAAATACTCAATAGAAACAATAATTAAAATAACTAGGGGGGGGAAAAAAAAAAAAGACAGAAAGTGGGGAGTGTTGGCGTCCCACTGATGATATTGAATCTCTCAAATTATGTTGCATGGAAAAGCACTAGCTGTTAAAATAGGAAATAATCACTAGAAAATATGTAATTGGCTACATACTCTCGAACAGAAAAAGAAAGGCCACCACTAATAATAAATGCTAAACTTGCACTTAATTCTCTAACCAAATGCTAATGCCAGTCACAATCACTATCTACCATCCAAACTTGATTCTTCTCCACCCCCTTTGTTGGCTTGACCATTTTACAACCTCTAGTAGAGATGTCACTTTGTGGTACTTTTAGCCTAAAGCCCTTTTCCATGGACAAACTTCATTACAGATGAGACAAATCTTTTATGCAGATTCGGGTTCCTATGCTTTAACCAAATATAAGCCTTCGTTTGGTATTAAGGTTGGAGTTGAAATTTTTTAAGTTAAAGTTAGTTGACTTTTTAAAAACTAATTATAATTTTTGTTAACTTTTTAGAAAAAAGCAAAACAAAACTGAAATGAAAAAATTAAATTTAAGTTAAATCACTAAACAGAATGTAAGACATTTTGAAACGAGATACTTTTTATTTTATTTTATTCCAAGAGATGGAGGAAAATAACATATTTCATGTATCAAATGGAAAATAAGAGCATAAATTGAGATATAGCATATTTTAGTTTTAGTGACAAGACATTTCCCAAAATGCCCCTGATCTCCTTCTCCCTCTCCGATCCGCCTATGGCCAAATTCCTCTCTCTCCCAGATTTCTTCCCACAAGTAGATCTCGCCGCCTCCGTCGCCGTCACTATGCCACTCCGGCATCGTTACAGGTGACACGGATTGTTCAGGTGAAATCGCGACGACAGTGCCCCCTGGACGGAGGCTCGCTACGCCGGGATTCATGACGTCACGGAGAAGTCAAGCCGACGTTGCCCCCGAACGGAGCTCCACGACGGCGGGAATAACGACTCTTGTCGGCCTTGCATAATGTGAAGAATCGCGGCGAAATCGCGACCGTCGATAGCGCGACTACCGTCGACCTCACGTGGTGGTAGGGATTGCGGCGAAATCGCGATCCACATGTCATCGGCACCCCGAGCTCGTCGTCTTCTCCTGCGACGGCCACCTCTCCGTCGCCGTCGCGATGCACGGCGCAGCATCCCCTGTGAACAAGCGAGAAAGAGAGAGAGATCCCCTGTATACGCGAGAGACAGAGAGTGGGAGGGAGACAGTGGGAGAGAGAGATGAGAGCAACTGGATAAACTTGGAAAGTCATAATTTAAATTTTAGAAAGAATAATTAAAATATCCTATAATTTATTATAACTTTGTTTGACACGTTAGTTTATATTTAATTAAATTATATTTTTTAATTATATTTTTTAATTTTTTTAAATTAACAAAATTTATACTTAATTATTAAAAGATTAAATAATTTTAATATAAAAATTTTAAGTCCAATTACCGATTTAAACAGACGTTATATTTTAAAGAATCTATTATAAATTTAATTAATATTTATAAAATATGTTATATATTATATTTTTCATTTTATTTTTAAGAAAAAAACTTCATGGATGTGATTTGATATTTGGAGGGTCAAATATCTCCCCCCCAAAAAAAAATCTTTTTCGCAACCTCCAATGCAATTTTTTCCCCTTGGCAAAGAATTTGAGATATCTTACAAGCAAAATATTATGCTTATTTTACTCATTGAAGTTGAGTTGAATTCGTTTAGAGCAGGAACACTACAGTTGAGTGTGAATTTTCGTCATTAATAAACTTTAATTATGTTCTTTTAGTTTTATCTTTCAAAATTTTACATTGTTTTTATTAAAAATTAATTATTCTTATATAAATTCTCTTGAAAAGCTATCATTTAGTTTATGCCCGACTCCGTTGATTTCAGTTGTGTATGATTTGGTCTACAGTCTGAAAATTAACTGTCAGTCGACAAATAACTACCATCACGACTTACTATGAATTCGTGTTTTGTTCTGTAACTTTTTTCGGATTTAGGAAAAAAAAAAAAAGTATTATAGTCCGAGGTTTTAAAATCCAAGAGTCCGACAAAAAGAAAGAAGAACATGACATGAAACTCCTCGACGCTATTTTTGACACTTTGTGGCTTTCTAGAAGTACTTATGAAGTTTACACTGGAAAACCAAAAATTGTAAAGCAAACAAACGTGGTATAACATTCTGAAAAGCCTGTTGTTGACTTGACTGCACAAGCCTATTTTGAATAAACCAAATTTGGACCAACATTAAGCCTCCGTTTCATGTGTCAATTTCAATTTAAAATTTTTTATTTTTATTTTAATTTTTTTTTAAAAAAATTAATAAAATTTATAATTAATTTTTAAAAAGTCAATCAATTTCAATTTAAAATTTTTAACTCTAATTGACAAACTAAATATATTTTAAAAATAATTACAGAAAAAATTATAAATACTAAAAAAAATTTAATAGAAGTATATATTTATAAAATCTCTCTCCCCCTTTTGAAAACAAAGTGAAATCAACCGCCACGTTTTCTAATAAACGAAAGCAGTCGGTTCCCATTAATTAAATTTGATTTTGTAAAAAGTCTTTGTATTTATCTTTCAAAAAAAAAAAAGAAAAGGTATTTGTATTGAATATTGAAAGTTAAAAAAAAAAAAAGAATAATAGAAAATAAAGACATAACGCGATTTGACAAACATACAAAGCTGATCAAATCTCCTAAAATTAGGATATTTCCTTATAAAAACAAAAAAATAAATAAATAATCTCAAAAATCACTAATAAAGAGGAAGTGTATAAACAAATATTTACTTTCCCCAAAAATTATAAAAAATCAGTGCCATCTATGAGCAGGAATCATGCTGATACCTGTTGTGTATTTGCTCTCATTCTTTCCCACTTACTCCTGCCTTTCTTGAACCAGTCTTAAGTCCACGCCTCCTTTGTTCCCTTTCTTCTTCTCCTCCAAACAAACTTCTCCAAAAATTAAAAATTAAAAATTAAAACTCCTCATCTGCACCCGAAAATCTGCTCCTCTGTTTCTTCATTACCAAGAAAGAACAGAGTAATTCACAGAAGAAGAAGAAGAAGAAGAGAGATGATAGCAACGACACATGTTATTGTGGCCATAGCCTGCGTGGGAATAATATCAATCGTTTTGATCTTGGTGCTCTGGCGATGTTATTGCCATAAACCTCGAAAGGAAATCATGGAGCAAACGACAAGGGCCAATAGCAGAGCCGAGAGGCTCCAATCCGGAATCGCAAAGCTTCGCCAAGAGGGCTTTGTTCGCCACCAAATCGATTTCGACACAAAAACTAAGGGAAACTACTACATGTTCCGACATGGGGTCTCCGGAAAACCGCTCTTCAGCTGGGCTGACCACCCGTCTTTGATCACCGACGCCGTCGAGAACGGCTGGTCTCGCTTCGCCTTCACGGGCTACCTGTCGTCGTCTGCCTCATCGGCGAGATCGTCGACGAGATTGTTGGGTATGTGCGCTGCTGGCGATCTTCGGAGAGAATCGGAGCCCGAAACGAGCTGGGAAATATGCCAGGATTCGGCCGATTTCATGCAGAAGATAAGGCTAAATCCGGGGCGGAGAAAGGCCTTGAATGTTGGAAGTCAATCCATGGCTGCTATGTCCGTGATCAGAACGGCTCTGCCTTTGCCTGGCCCTCCTTTGGGGAATTCCTCGTTCCCGCAAGAGGCGTATTTCGAGATCACCGTCTTGTATTGTCGCGGTGGCGGTGGCGGTGGCGGCGGCGGAGGAGGAGAAGAACATGATTCGATTAGTAATAGAAATAATAATAAGGGCAGGGAAGGTGAGAAGACGAAACTCATACAAGAGAATTCTAATGCGAGAGCGAGTTCGGAGTCTTTAGTCCATTTTAATGGCAGCCATAGAGTTAACAAGATTGAGGACTTGAAGCTTGGTGGTAAATTAGATGATGGAAAAGATCACGAAGGTGTAATGTTATCCGTTGGACTCACCGCCGGCGGTTCTCTTCCTTTGAAGCTTCCCGGGAGTTATCCCGGCAGCATTGGATTCAACTCTGACGGTTCGGTCTACGTTGATGGTAATTCATGAATTTCTTTTCTTTTTTACTTTTTTTTTTTTGTTTTTGTTTTTTAATGGCATTCAATTTTCGGGTTCAATGGACCAAAAGACCATAGATGTTCCTTGTTCAAGGGGAAAGTGACAATTCCTTCAAGGATTTAACTTTTTAATTGGTGAAAACTTGTTTAAGTTTGGAAATGTTTTTTTTTTTTTAGAAGAAAAAAAGGAAAAGTAACATGCTTTTACAATGCATTTACCCTAAAAGATCCCCAACACCATGAAAGTCTATAAAGAGGATGGTCCACCGTATGACTTGAAGTTCGACATTAATGCTAAATTAATTCTTCCTTTGAAATTTTTATTTCAAGAAGGGATTAAGTGATGGACCCATTTAGTTGTACCATCTTCATTCTATCTGGAGCAGTTTTGGAGCTATTGACCAAATAATTCATGACCATAATACTCCATAGCAATCGAATAATTGAATTCAAACACTAAGACTAAAGCCTAATGCTGTGTCTTTTCTTTCAGGAATCAGACTAGTCTTCTCATCTGATAAGGCCGAATGGGGAAGAACAGACAAGGTGATCGGTTGTGGGTTCGATCCTAAGCAGAAGAAAGTGTTCTTCACAGTAGATTCGGAAGTAATACACGTAGTCCATTGCAAATCAGAAGAATTTGGGACACCCCTTTATCCGACTCTGGCTGCAAACGACGACGTTTTGGTTCTTGTAAATTTCGGACAAAGTGTTTTCAGGTACGCACCGGCCAATGCACAAAGAACCCCAAATCCTTGCTTTGTTGGTCCTGTGGTGAATTCACCCGCTCTCGGATACGAAGACAGCAAAGAGCTCTTCTCAATGGGGAGAATAGATTCCCAGTGGCTTAACAGGTGTACAACAAGAGGAAACCAGACTCCGGGGAATCCGAACAGGGCATTGGACTTTGATGAAGAGTCTGAAGCTGATTTGTTTGAGATTGTGCTGGATAGTTGCGGAAGATCCCCAAACGTAGTATCTTTAGAGTCACATCATTAACAAAATTGAAGAACAGGGTAAGAAGTACTATACTACTTACTCTTGCTTCTGCTGCGATTTTTCTTTCGCCTCCTCTGCCGTTATTTTATTGGTTTATTTCACTTCTTCACTCATCACCAGAATATAGGAAACAGAAAAAGGTTCATACACACTGCGGGATTTTTTATTACGATCGTCATTTGAATTTTTTTTCTTTTTTGAGGCCTTCTGCATTCAATGTATTTTCTTGTACATAAACAGTGCTAATGTGCATTCAAGATGTATTACTACGCGGTTCTTGTAATGAAATTGAAGGTGACATGGTATAGCAATTATTTGTTTACTTGAAATTTACTCTTTTAAAACCCGCGTCCGGGAGATCGGAATCTGGCGTGCATTTTTGCAAACCTAGCATCAATCAAACCTGCAGGAGCATAAAAGCATGCTCATATCATTGCGTGCTGTTCAATTTGCTTCCACAATTTCTTCATAAAAATGCAAAACCAAAGTACAAATTCCCTAATCTAGTCAAGGGATTATGAGTAGTTTGAGAGGAAGAAACGTGGCATAGGAAGAGGCCGATTCAGCAGCAGACATTACTGATTAACATAATCAAGAAATAAAAGTTTTCGATAACTAAAAGCAATAATTTTGCTGTCAAATCGGTGTTCAGAAGGTGGGCCCCAAAGGGTGAAGGAGAAAATCATCGTGCAACTTTTGCAGCAGAGGAATGTTTGATGCGCTGCGTGTTATGGCAGTACAAGGTTGACCCCTTAATATATATCAAATACCAACTGGTGCTGGTCATATTATAACTGGTACATGTACCAAATACCCACTTTCTTGTGATCATTGCAAGAAAAATAATTAAATAAACCAAAAAGCACACATATATACCTAAAATAAGAATAGAATGACAAACAACGAACTTATATATATAACTAATAGCTTAAAAAAAAAAAAAACCCCTCCCGTGGGGATTCAAATCTCATATTCAACTAATAAAATCTGGCATTCCAGGAAAAAAGTTTGGTGTATTTTATGTATGTTTATCCGCACTTGGTGTTTTGCTTAGCAGACGGAACAATTTGCTCGATTTCTATTTGAATCAATAAAAATATTAGCTCAATGTGTACATTAAACCATAATAATCGACTATCAAATAGTTTTCTTTTTATATCCTATATATTAATCAAATCCATCATGAAATATATAACATTACCGTGATAAAAGGTCAAGTGAAATGCATAATACTAAGGATATTTTCTGATTGCATTCACATGATAGAAGGCCAAAGGGTCTTGCACTATGCCTGCAGAATACAAGTCCAAAAACTTTTGCGGTTTTCGTTTGAGAGAAAATTACAGGATTCAAACGGGAAGTAGCATATATCCACAACCAAACAGTGTCGACTCTAAGCATCGAAAATATACCATATCTGTAAACTAAAAGCTCACAGGAAAGAGCTAGTATCGCCCTACGATGGTCAAGTCTCAAAAAAGCCTTGGGGCATAAGATTCCAACTCATAAGTCAATTACATTAGCATAAACAGATATCAGATAATTTGCGGATATTGCTTTGCCTGCTGCCGCACTCTTCTCTTATACTCAAGTGGTTCCTGCAGATCCGGCCAAAAACAGAAATGAAAAGATGCACTTATTTTCCATGAATCATAAGCAACAACATAACTTAACCTGATACATATTATCTATGACCTGAATGAAGAGCTGATAGCCATCAGTTTGTGCTGGATCAGCCGCGTTAGGTTGGTCTAGCAAATCCTGGATGCCGACTAGGATTTGTTTCACTGTAATGGCTGGTCTCCATCCCTGGACAGGGGACAAAAATGTTATTTTTAGTTGGCCGAAAAACATATTCTACTGCAAGACAAATCTTCAGATGAATGTTGACTGAGTTGGAGCAGTTTTTTACGCTGTCCTCGTTGAGGATTGAAAGGCACACAGTTCCAGAAGGATAGACATTAGGGTGGAAGAAACCCTGTGGAAACTTGCACTTCGGGGGCTTGCTGGGGTAATCCTCACTGAAGTGAAGAGTAAGTGGAAAGTAACCGCCTTCCCAATCAGTCTGCAACATTAAAAAGGTAAATACAAATTAAATGAAGAACTTGAACAGTAAATGACAAGAAGGAATCAACGTTTTATAAGGATTCGCAGTGTATTAAATTCACAGTCTCCACATTAATGATATTGACACAAAAGAAGAATCAGTTTGCAATATTCGCTGCTGAAAATTCTCAAATCCACAGTTTTCACTCCTTTTCTCTGAAACATACACTACTAGATCTTGCTATCTAATTTCCTAGCGGCACAACTAATACGAAACCGGAAGGATTTTCATCCGTAGATGTAGCATAAAACAACAAAAAAGAACAATCTATGTATCGAAACTTCAAAAGAATTAAACAACAGTTCGACCATTTGAAAGGTGAAAAAAACATTTCCCGAAGACTAATTCACATCAACTCTAACCTTAAATATCATAAACTTGCAACCAAAAGAACAGAGTAAACAAAATAGAAAAAGAGTAAACTACATGCGATATTTGTAAAAGCAGAATGCAAAACCAAACATGCTGAAGCCAACAAAGATCAT
Organism: Ficus hirta; assembly: GCA_038430175.1. Lineage (NCBI taxonomy): Eukaryota > Viridiplantae > Streptophyta > Magnoliopsida > Rosales > Moraceae > Ficus > Ficus hirta. The sequence goes on from CM076587.1 coordinate 31,357, forward strand.
AAACGACCAAAGCTACAAATTTCCATCTTGGTCCACATTAAAGCACTCAAATTAAAAGCCCATGAGTAACTAAAATAGTCCATCTTCATTCTTTCTTAAACCATATCTCAACAGTTAGTTGATCAAACCTGCACCTGAAATCTCCTTGGACATTGCCCATTGCACATAAAAGAAAATGATATATATATATATATATATTTAGCGTTAAAAAAAAAAAAGAATCTATGAAGTTTAGGGAAATTTCAGATAGTCAATTAAACAAAAGTGGAAAAAAAGAAGAAGAAAGATTGGAACTTTTCTGAAAAAACAAACAAACCCTAACGCCCCTAATCAGAAAAAGAAGAAGAAGAGGAAGAGAACTGACACCGGGCTTGCCAGGGATGGTGCACTGCCAGACCATCAAATTGACGGATCCATCAGAAGCGGTCTCAGGCTTCGCGACGAAACCCTATAAGAAATCAAGACCCCAAAAAAAAATTTTTTGAAGTAAGAAGATGAAAAACGAGGAAATAGAAATGCAGAACAGTAGAAGAAGGATTAAAAAAAAAAAAAAAAAGAGGAGTACGGACATGAGGATGATTCTTACGCCAAGCTTTTCTCTCTTCGGCGAGACGGCCACGCGCGATGCCTCCGGACATTCTTCTCTTCTTAACACACACTCTCAGCGAGAGGGTTAGACAGAGACTCTGAATATTGATGAATAATGTGATTTTGGTTATTGTTTATATATATAATTTTTAGAATACCTTAATATTGTATATTGATAATTGGTTATTGATATTTATTATGAATAAATATATACAGAGGCTAAGGTAAGGCAGTCCTCAACCATTGTAAATAGAGATCCTAACTTTTCCTCTGTTGACCGATGGTGCAAGAGGAAGTTCGAGTTTGGCCCAACCAAGGGCAATTTCTCATAGTTTTCATCTTCCAATCAGATTTCCATTCATCTTCCTTTTGAACCTCAAATTTCTTCATCCAACGCTTGTAAAGAGACGTACATGGTTACTTATCAGGAGTAGATAATGAAAAACGAAAAATGAGAGTCAATCCTTTATTTATTTGCTCATTTTTTTTTTTAGAATATGAGGAGAATGGTAGACTCCATACTAATTTGGGATTGAGAAATGTGATTGACAATCTCATAGCCCTTCTGGATTGTAACTCTCATTCATATTATTAATATTAAATTATTATTTTATCCTCCGTTTACTTGCAAAATAT